>QRAM01000721.1:8548-27120 GCA_013436055.1 Halocynthia roretzi | reverse complement strand
AAAATGAGCAGTCAAAAATATTAAGTTAATCTCAACCCGCCGTGTTGCTGTCTATGTTAGCCTAAAGTCAAATTGAAAAAGATCGGTCCCGTCCGTATACAAGGTATTTTTGGATTCAAGATTAAATAATCATGAACCCAATGTATTTAACAATAACGTAACGGGATTTCACTCGTTCAATTTGCTTTGCAAATGCGACACCAAATCCCGACCTCAATACCAGACTCTGGTGTAACATAGGTAAGTAAATTTTAAATACTATTTACGGTTTTCCTCGTTCGTCTATCGGATAATCCTCGTGGATCTAATCCATTCATTTCCAGTGTTGCGTAGTAGGAGTTTCGACCCAGTGTCCGTGGTTCAATGATCGATGCTTGATGTCCGACTTGTGCCCATGATTGGATGACCAATGGTTGATAACCGACCCAGTGCCACTTGATTGTATGAACCCGAAAGAACGACCGACTCGATTGGATGATCAATGGTTGATAAAGACCCAGTGCCACTTGATTATAAGAACCCGAACGAACGAACGACTCACGTATAGGTCAACATTTCCTTGCCTGCAAAAACAGAAGTTGGTTAGTATTGCACTTTCATTAATTCATTCAAATCAATTTCTCATCAAATTAATACACAGGGGATCCCCGACGACTTCGTTTTTTTCATATAAATTGACTGAAATTTATATAAATTAATATTAGCATTTGCAGGTGTTTACCAAATGCAGTAACATGCCCTCGTATACGCTCTTCGAAAGATTTTGAAGAATTTTTTAGGCAAGGAACAAACTTGAGCGCATATATGGGACTTCGATTACATTTAAACTCTCAAGAAACATAATCAAATCTAATCTAATCTAATCTAATCTATTGCCTTCTTGCAGCTGCCGCCAAGTGTCCTGAAAAACAAACTAGAAAAGTGTTAGCCAAAGGTAACCTTTAAGAATAGAATGATTACAATAGCTATATTATAAATATGCAAAAGTCTCAAATCAATTGTTTTAACTAAGTAATAGTTATCAATCCGTAAACAATCTTTGGAATTGCGGATAGCCATTGCGGATAACCTAACCAAACAAAGGGGGCCATGTGTATATATATCCACTCCGACCGCTTGAGATCGAATAACATTAATCGTTCACTTCATGCATATTGATGAAATATATTAGATGTGGACAGTTGCATATTTATACGGGGGATTACGATACCAAACTAGTCTCTACAATGCCACTGAATTGAGAAAATGCAGGGCTGGTTATGAAATGAACGAACGCCACGAACGCCACGAACGCCACGAACGCCACGAACGCCACGAACGCCACGAACGCCACGAACGCCACGAACGCCACGAACGACCGACTCACGTATAGGTCAACATTGCCTTGCCTGCAAAAAAAAGGACTTGGTTAGTATTGCACTTTCATTAATTCATTCAAATCAATTTCTCATTAAATTAATACACAGGGGATCCCAAACGACTTCAGTGGTTTTTTTTCATATAAATTGACTGAAATTTATTTAACTGAATATTGGCATTTGCGGTTTTTTAGCAAATGCAATAACATTCCCTCGTATACGCCGTTCGAAAGATTTTGAAGAATTTTTTAGGCGAGGAACAAACTTCATTTCATTCTAAATTTCCACCTATTCGAATAAGACAGAAAAATCTTAGTGAAAATCGGACGGACCACCATGATCAAAGCACGTGAAATTATACTATGCACGGGACGAATAGTTTAGTGACTTCATATACATTTGGCCCTGTGCTAGCTTAATCGAGCCCTTAATAAAATCATTAATCATAAATCATTCCGTATCAAGAGCGTTATACAGTGGAGAAAACATTCACGGTTTGCGAAATATTGCTGAAACTCGCAGAGAATAAAGAGTAGAGCGTATACGAGAGCATGTACTGCATCTTAAAAACTTCAATAATCCAAACAATATTGAATGCTATTGCAATTTACTACACCCGAGAAACTTTTAGTTCACCCTGTGTATCACGGTCATTACCTGCTGCGGTTTGAAAGAAATGCTAATCGGCAAAGAGACCCACGTGAGACTGACAGCAGTTAGTTGCACGAAGCTGCGAAGAAAATAAAATTATGCTTAGTGAACTTACTACTAAGACACAAAACACGATTTAAAGTGAAGGAATAAACCTTCCTGCTAATTCATACTTTAATGGGCAACTCTTTTAGCTTTTAACTTTTTAAAAAAAGCTAAATCGCACTCACTTATACATAATTTATCTATGTAGAGGTTAGATAATCCAGAGTTTATTTAAAAAAAGTCTCCCATTTAGAATGAGATCAACGCGTATTTTATCAGAGCTACCTACACAGGCCCTGCGTTCTCATATATAACAGTTTACTTTGCTAAGTAAGCTGTTTGGAATATTATGCTTCCTGTGGAAACCCGGATCTACTCGGGTCATATAGCAGCCAGCTGATCGTAATTTAATGAATAAATTCTGTAGATTTCGGAACTGAAAATCTATACAAAAATACTAAAAAATACTCCTTGTTAAAACAAATAGTATAGAAATGACTGCTGAGTAACTTCGCATAGAAAAATACTTCATAAATTTAATAAATTTAAAGTAAAATGGCAAGTATTTAAAAAGATTTGAGCACATTAGACTATTATTATTACTATCCTCAACTACGATCAACATCAAGCAAAACAACGCATTTAATTAATAAAATATATATTTCTCGCGTTCAGATTTTAAAAGAGTAATCTCTACTAATGATAGAAAATTTATAATAGTTTTAAAACACTAAATAATACAGTATATACCACTGCTACCACACAGAATCGAAATAAAACATTGATTACGCTAATCGGATTAAGAAATAGTAGAAAAATTGTACTCACTGTGACCGGTCGTACAACTCGCAGTCCATCGTCAAAATATACCAGTAATGATTGACCAGACATTGAGCGATACCTCAGACTAGCTTTGCAGAAGATATACTAGCGGATCTCTGGAAGGAGAGGATCGCGAGATCTAAAAATCGAAAGATCGTTAGAACTACATTAGCTTCATATTTTAAAATTTTCATCTACAAAATGGAAGGGTTGAATGTAATACAAATTCTCAGTTTAGGTGTTCATTACCTTCTGCAGCCTGAAGTGGAGCTTTCAACGGAATGCCGCATATTGTTCTTGACGTTTGAAAATTCAATTGAACATGCGTTTGCCTCGCGTATCTGAATCAAGGCATGTTTACAGATTAATTAAAAGAACACGAGGGATCGTACTAGTAGACTTTTCAATCAAGATAGGCTAGCGTTCCGTCAGGCTCTCTAACTCGAGCTAATTACGAACACGGGTAGGGATGTTTACAGGGAATTAGCCGATTACCTAATCGACGTTGGTAATTTGTGGCTATCAATGGATTTTAATAATCTGAATTCGAAGTTTGGTGACGACTAGTTATTAAAACATGCGGTTACTTTGAAAATTTCGCATTCACACCGTTAACTTCGTGATACTGGCAAATTCTCTTAATCCATTGAAATTTTGGTATTCAGCTAATTCCTGTATATGTAATGCTTTAATGACTTTCTACATAGTTTACAAGTTTATTCCGGTACTGGTTTTCATATTACGTTAGTTTTCATTACAGTGAATAATACAGGTTGCCTTTTCGAAAGCAATTTCTTTGTTGTAGTTGATATTAAAAGCCCTTACCTGGAAGACACGCAAGACATGCTCACACCACCGCTGCCGGAAAAGAAAAGACTGATAATCAAGGCTTCATACCCCAAGCCGCCAACTATTTGCACCTTTTCAACAAAAAGAAACAAAAGATTAGGAAACGTGCCCCTTTCTCTTTACCATAGAATCCCACTAATTACCATGTGACTGTCTCCTCTTCCTCCTATGAAAATTGTTGACACGTCGCGAAAAATTGCGCAATCTATTTTACCCAAATTCTACGTCCGTTGAAAGATAATTAGCCCGATGTCCAAAATGATGGAAATTTCACATTTGATGCTTTCGATCATTATGCGTGGAAATATATGATGCAGTCATTGCTGAGACTTTACTTGATTCATTATAGGAGGATTTATACAGCGATCGTCAAGAAGTTTGTTCATTCAACAACAGTTCACGTACTTTACTATACATTGTTGTCAAATAACTTATGCGCTTTCAAACTGTGTACTGTAATACGAAACGTACCACATATTCAATACGCGATATTGTAAAGAACAATGAGGGTTATGTTCAACACTAACATAGTTGGAGCTAGACTAATCATATAGTGTGACAATACATAGATTGATATTGACATTACTGAACATTGTCAAATTACAGTAAAACTCTTCATGAAATATGTACCTATCTACGTACCTATCAATATCGAGTAGCCGCTATATGGCAGTAAAGAGGCTGTCTCTGCTATAGACAAGCAGTTTAAGAATGACAAAAATATAAAAATATGATCAAGACTGCAAGCTCTAAGTCAGCCATTCTGTTTAAATAAGCCATCAATGAAAGTTCCTCAAGAAGGTAATCAAGACTTCTTGAACTGTTGCATTCCCTCACGACCTAGAACTGAACGCTACACGATTTTCCTTTTCATTAAACAAAACGTGAACAGCATTTTTGCGATTGGCGTCATATATTTAGTACTGTATGTTCAATGCAAATTGCCTGGGTATTATTAAACCCCAAAAAACTTAATAGAACATAATCATATCATAATCAATAAGCACTTTATAAATCTACTATACTGTATAATATATGACGTATTGTATATTAGGTTTTCATACACCCCTGCGTTTATTGCAGTCTCTGTCGGGGAAAGTACCTAAGTCACACATGGGGAGTTTCCAAATAAGTTTAAATTGAACTAGATTACTTGAAAGTATGTGATAGCTTTTTAAATGTACCGAAGAATATCAGCGGTTATTGCTATTGAACTTTTTTGCTAGTTTTTAGAAACAATTTTTAAGTATTTTTAAACAATTCTATGCGAATTTACATAATTTGAAGCAGTTTCAGTATCTTTCACGGAATATAGCTGATTCATTAAAATGCGGAAATATACACTGGCAATAATGATTTTGCTATCACTAGCTTTGTTGAAATTGGAATATTGGTATTGCTGTTCGAGTAGGTGAGTATAATCACTTGATTAATATAAGTTGTTGAGTTCTTACCTACTACTTATGATGATGCTTACCAATTTAACAGATATCTTCCAATGTCAGTGGGACAATTGGAAGCAAACAAAAATGAATTGTATGGTGCAATAAGAACTGGAGACAGGCTGTTCCTGAATCTTACAGATATGTTTGGTTTCAACAAGTTCCCTTTTTTGAAAAAGTCTGTCAATCCTCGTCCAGAATATAAGTTTTTCATTAATCCATGGATCCACAATAACTTTTCTAAGAGTGCCCAAGGTAGTAATATAAAACAAATATGCTACTGTATTCGAACATTTAATGTTTGAGTTCTATGCATTGCTCAATGACACAGTGATCCATAAATTGATACTGTAATCGGTTCTTCCTACCAGGAGATGCACCTGTATGCACTTGTACCAGTGTATTTTAGGCGTCAGTCATCTGGATTTCTTTTTCTCGATTAGTTCAGTAGCTGTGACTGAGCTGTGACCCCCATTATTATATATATAAACCTCTGACCTTAATCACACATCTGAATGTATAATAAAGCAAAGGAGGTTTTTCAAATGAGACTTTTACTTGTAAATATACCATCAACGATGCAGATTAACTTTTCTAGTATTGAAGCATTTGTATACCTCATTGGTGCATGTCTCAGTTTGTTTATATATTTACAGTTAATTGGTCAATGGTGGTCATCATAGAATCTGCACCAGACAATTTTCTACGTCGTCAAGCAATCAGGGAAACATGGGCTTCTTCGAAGGCACGCAGTATAGTAAACATATTGGCAGTTTTCATACTTGGAACGATGGACAATAAGACAACTCAACAAGCCCTTATAGAAGAGGACAAGCAGTACGGTGACATTTTACAGATGGACAAAGAAGATATCTACAGGTCACTGAGAATAGGAATTTTTCATTTGATTTGTGGGTTTTACTTTTGTTCAATCTATATAATGGAGCTTGCCATACCTTCAACTACACCACATCTGTAATAGATATTTGTAGAAAATGTGTCAAAATGAGAAAATGAGTCATTTTGGTGGGCAGAACTTTTCTATTATTATATTGATTTCTCTTTTCAGACATGTTACCCATAAATCATTGGCTGCAATACAATGGACTGGTGAAAATTTTCCATCTCATTGGATTTACTCTCTCTCAGGTGATGATGTCTATCTTGATGTGGTGAAGTATCGTAATGAAATAGAAAGAATGATTGAAGATAGAAGAAAAGAATTGAGAAATGTTTATTCAAAAGGCGAAGTAGAGTATGAACAGGTTCTGAGGGAACTGCCAATATATTGTTCCTATAAAGTCCATGAGCATGTTAATACTGTCAGGGATAAAAGCAATAAATATTATGTCTCGGCATCGGAATATCCGTACGAGTATTATCCCACTTACTGTGCTGGACCTTTTTATTCAATGTCGATACATAAAGCATTAGCACTCTTGGAAAATGCCAGATATCTTGTTTATTGTTGGATGGAAGATGCATGGGTTACTGGAGTTGTTAGGCTGGTTGAACAGACTAAAAATGGTGTGATTGTTTCAGAATATGAAAAGAATAACAATGTTTTTGAGATTGGTATCAGAGCATCATTTGTCACTAGTCCAGCAATACATATTTCTGAGCTAGATGTTGATGATATAGTGCAATACATCAAAGAACAATGGAAAAAAATCGAAGCCTAACTAAGTATGGCTGTATTGACCGATGCTAACATCAAAATAGCTAAAATAGTTTACACTTGTTATATTGTCAGAAAACAGAGTGTGACGTTCTTATCATTATATTGCTTTGAAAAACAACAATTACACAAAAATATAGAAAATACCAGCACTTAACCAATACTGTAAGTAATGGTGTTTGGTGGAACTAAAAATACACTTTTGCATTAGTTTGAAGTAGTGTAAATATAATTGATTCGGTGCTAACCTGATACTTGGTGTGTTTGTTTAAGTATTTGACCAGAAATGGTTTCAGGGTGCACACATATAGGGAGTAGAATTGTACAAAGTTTTAGTGATGCTAATAATTGTGACCGAATAGTAGTGGGGAATACAACAATAACGGGTGATATTATGGCGTGATGATAAACGGACGAATCATACTGGGAAACATGTGAAGCCCTAAAATCATTTCCTAAACTTGACTTTTAACTGTGGGAAAATGTCACTGTATGGAAACACACGGGGATATAGGGATAAGCGGACTAGCGTGGCGGCAGAGTGGAAATAAGTCTCGTGATATTGGTTGAGACGTGAAGTGTAAGATATACTGGATAAAACTGTAAATAATAATACGATTGTGATTGGAGTATTTGATTGTAATTAGTTTGTAGCATCAAATTTGTGTTGATGATACGAGCCTGTGAATAGAGTTGAAGTGTACATACAAAAACGTGTATTGATTTATACCTACAAAGAGGCAACATGTAACCGAAGTATTACGTTTGTTTTTACGCGATCTTCTGAGTATCGGACGAAGATAGCGGAGTTCCTCCTTGTGTAGGAGGAGTGTATTTGTAGCGGTTCAAACGAGACTAACAATGAACTATACCGAAAAGGTAACAATAACTCAACACACATACGTCACTGAAATTCTATTTAAGCAATAGTGTTGCTCCACAGGGTGTTATATATTATTCAGTCTTAATGAAATCTTTGCTCAAACATGAACTGATTATCAGTCATGTGCTTCATGTTGTATATGCAATAATTCATGCGAATTTGTGTGACACAATCTGATCTTTGTGCATTGAGGGTGAATAACCCATGTACTGCTCATATTTTATTATTTGGAACAGATTGTACATTCTTTCCAAAATTTTAAATATTAATCTTCGTTAAAACGTTTACAGATACAAATGAAAAATATAAGTAAATGAAGTGCAAAGAGCCAAAATGTCTCGAGTTTGATCCAACGACCTGAAAAAATATCTTCATATACCTCAGCTCCCCACGGGCCCTACAAAGTTGGTATGCGGGCCGCAGGTTGCACACCTCTGTTGTAGCCTACAAACTCTAGCCTGCACAAGGATCGCACCCTGGTACTTTTCAATTGAACGTCCATAATATAATTTCTATTGGCCCAATCACGTTAATATTTACAGAAAACCTTCCTCATAGCGTATAAACATTATCTTGAGAATATTGGGTCATAGGCCCAACGGGGTTTATGATGGGGGCTGAGGTTAAATACCTGAATAAATTCATCATAATTCTTCGAATATTCAATTCTGCAATACGGCTGATATATCAAGGATAGCATATGTAACAAGGAATACGCATACCAAATTTTATTACCCGAGCCCCCGGGGAGCACCTTTAAAATTACAATTATCTGCAGAGGTACGTACCCGAAATCACTATAACCATATACAATCAACACCGCGTTGCACCATTCTATACTTAAAGTCAGTATCACATCGGATGTAGTATTTTTCTTAGTATTATAAAGCTTTATTTCAATGCAAGAATCAGATTCAGACATTCGATTCGAGGACGTTTTAAATTTAGTACGCGGATATATAGCGACAATGCATATCTCGCCACCTTGCGATTATTATAAGCTTACATGACTGCTAGGTGTACTGTGAACAAATGGTAAATATTTTAGCATGGGGTTTCCGTGTCAGACACCTAACGTAGGAACCAAACTTAATAGTCTGAGAAAGTTATTATGGTTCAATATTCGTAGTCTAGCGAAATGATGGATGGAAGATTCGATAGACAAAGAACGACATACAAATGTCTTTATTATGAGAGCCGAGGCGTAATGAAATATTTGACAATTTTGAATTGTGGACATTATTATTGGAATTAAAGTCTTGACTGTAATAGTATACTACAAATGTTCTCCGTCACGCGCAGCGAACTTACTTTCAGTTTTTTGTGCTGAATTGCTGATTCAAGACAGAATAAGAATTTCCAGACAGTTTAGATATCCTACAGCCTATACTAACGCCTACCGAATCCTAGTCCAGAATGTCAAGACTTTCGAAATTTAGGAATCAGATATTCCCAGTTTTTAGAAGCTTAAGAGCCAGGAAGACGAAAAGAATTAAAACCATACTAATAAGTTTATGTTTTGGCGCGGTATAGTGTTTCGTGTTAACATTCTATGTAGATAGTTACTGTTTTTCTATTGCCAAAATGAATTGGTACTTGAAGTATCATGTTCTTGGGCAATCCCCAAGTGCTAAAACTGCTCGCGTTCCCGTTGCCACTTTTTAGTCCAATGTTAGGGTAAGGGTACCTTGAGAGAGCCTTTAAATTTTGCTACTTATTCATTCGTCTCATCTTTCAATCAATAGGAATAGATAGAAAATGTTAAAAACACCCTTCACAATTTGCCTATGGCGTTTTCGCGTTATCTTACACGAATAAATAACTTTGAATTACTTTATGTATTGTGATAGTTAACTGTTAACTTCGGTGCGGTACGGAGTGGATTGTGAATAACTGTTGTGTAGTATCTACTGTGACGAAGCTGTTGTATGAAATCGTAGAAAAAGGGACAAATGCCAAGGTTTGAATATTCAGTAGTGCGTAACTTGTTGGAAGTAATGTAAAAAATGTTCTGATCGACGAACCTTTTACTTGAATTGTTTTTTTTTATAAATGAGATTTACAGATGTGGAAAAGACGTAACTGCTGCATTATCTCCGTTGTTGTATGTGTCTCGTTTATCGTCGGACAATATGTTCTGCATCGTACCTTCGGAATATCACTCGTATCTAGAGGGTTTGTATTGAGTATTGATAACAGCATTAAACTTAATTCAGTGAATCAGATAGCTTTATTCTTGTCTAACCAGTGGTCTCGTCAATACAGGTATTTCAAATCGGCAGTTCAAACAGGAAGAAAACCGCATGAGAGATACACTGCTGTCAATGATACGAACGGAGATAAAGTCGACCACAAATTATACAGCGTTGGCAACGAGGGAAACAGATCTTTAGAATGGAATGTTACAACACATGTCAAAGCGATTTCGGAGAATGCAAGTGGCGCTGACGGAAGGATAAATGGAAAGATTTTTTATAATCTCACCGGGATGTTCTTCAAAACTGGTCTCTCCTTTCTGGAAAAAAGCAAAGATCCACACCCGGAATATAACTTCACTATCATTCCATGGAATCGCAACGACACGAAAAAATATGAAAATGGTAAATACGCCTTAGTCGTAGTTGCTGTTAGGTATTTTCCTTATAGCGTAATTCTGAACATTTTAGGTAGCTGGTCATTGGTGGTTAATATCGAATCTGCAAATGGAAACAAACTCCGAAGACAAGCGATCCGAGAAACTTGGACCTCTGACAAAGCTCGTGAGGTTATCAACATAATTCACTTTTTTATCGTTGGCTCTACAAATAATGAGAATGTCCAACGGGATCTTGTCAACGAGAATAATCTACATGGAGATATACTGCAATTGGACAAGGAGGACATTTACAGGTGTCATATAGTGGACCTCCAGGATTTACGACTTCTATAATTTGAACAATATATTTTTTTCATATAGGCACGTCACACATAAATCGCTAGCCGCGATACAGTGGTCAAGTACGAATTTTCCACCGCACTGGATTCACGCTATATCGGGGGACGACGTTTTTCTCGACGTGGAAAAGTTTCGAGATGAAATGCAGGAGATAATTGCGGAGCGACGGAGGCAACTGGAAAATATATACTCATCTAATCACATATCCCACGAAAGCGTTCTCAAAGAACTTCCAATTTACTGTACTTGTATGTTCAACCGAAATAGTCCTGCGATCAGGAATAAAAATCATAAATATTACATTTCTGAATCGGAATATCCGTTCGATCGATATCCGCCTTATTGTTCCGGACCTTTTTATACCTTGCCCATCCAGAAAGCCGCTATTCTACTTGAACGGTCGCGATACTTAGATTACTGCTGGATGGAAGACGCATGGATAGTCGGAGTGGTCAGATTGTTGGACCAAACCGAAAATGGTGTACTTTTATCAGAATCTGAGAAAGTCGGTGATAATTTTGAAATTGGACTTAGGATATCCCATTTAAATCCAGCAATTCATATTTCTGACCTAAACGTCGATATAGTTGATTTTATGAGGAAAAGATGGAGCCATACATTGTCCCATATCAACGCACATTAAGTTTTACCGGCTACAAATACAGGTCTGAGAGCACGAAATCCGAAAACCTCTATATTTCAAAAAGTAGCACATCATCGTTGGTTTTGATTTAAGTCAGCATTTCGCAAAATTCATGTTTTTTTTACAAAACTTATTATCTTCTGTAAGCTTCCAATCAAAACACGACTTAGGAGATTAAGTCGGATATCTTCTTACCCTCCTGATTGACTAAAGTATTTGTTTATAACTTCAATATAAATTGCATGATTCAGATTTCACCTATTAATACATATACACAATAACTTTTTATAAAATTGAATCTCATCTTGTTGTACGTTGCTAAAGATGAGGTTAGATAGCGAGCATTGTAATATTGAAAATTTTAAGTAAGAAGGTCATACTGGAAGTGATGTATAAAATAGTTTCGGAACGCAGTTTTGATTGCCTATTGAGTTCAACCAGAACCATGCGGAAAGCTGCCAACGCATCTACAAATTCATAGATTCAAAGATCCCCACATATGTGCGATATGTGCAGATGTTATGCACCCGCAAACTTTCGTTTCGACTTCAAATTTAATATAATTAGAAGAGAAAATTGGAGAAAATTATTGGCATATATACAGTCATCCCTCACCTATCGCGGGGGTTACGTTCCAGAAATCCAAGCGAAAGGTGAAAATCCGCGAAGTAAAAACCACATATTTATTTAATTATTTGAATATAATTAAACGTATTTTGAACCATTATAAATCATTCACATTTACCTTATTTACCTTCCCCACAATCTTCTGACCTGTTATTCAATTTTGTTTCAACTTTCAGCGTTCAAACATACTAGTACTGTGTGAGAGATTGCTTGCAGATTGCACAGTTAAATGTCATGTTTGGGAAGTGGTACTATGTAACTAGGGCTTCACATCTTTCCCAGCATTATACGTCAGTATAACATCACCCGCTATCAATTGTTTGTACAATTCTACTCCCTATACCGTTCCGTGACAGCGGTGAAATAAATATAGGGTTGGGCGCTACACCATAGCGATTGTGTTTGCCTAACAGCCGTTCCATGACATCTAGGAAATTTATATCCGCTTGGATTACCACTAATACCATTGGTTTTGAGTCAAATAAAACAACATGAACCCTCACCCATATCGGTTAGTGCGTTCCGGAGCCTCCCGCGATAGGTGGAACTCCGCGAAGTAGAAACCACATATTTAATTAATTATTTGAATATATTTAAACGTATTTTGAACCATTATAAATCATTCACACACTCTTATTTACCTCCCCCACAATCCCTTAACGACTTTTTTGTTTTTTCAATCTTTTAGCGCTTAAACATACTAGTACTGTACGGTACTAGTAACACGCCATTTATCATGAAATGAAATACATACATATTATATCAAATCCGCGAAAAGTGTACCGCAATATAGCGAGGAACGACTGTATTCGTATTGCTATTCATCTGCTTATTTACTTGTCATGAAATGTCGCCATTTCCTAACGAAACGCCGGACTACAGGTATAAGGTGACTTTTTTCGGGTGAATTATAAACTACAAGTTTTGTGCTTCTGCAGCTGATTTTTGCCAGAATTTTGCCTCGAATTAAGGGGGCTTCGGACCACTTTCTCACCCCCCCCCCCTAAAACAAAATATGAATCCTGATATTATTTCAATCATGGGTGTCTAATATTCAAATAAGTATGTGGCACTGATGAAGCAATGGTGACGATAAATCCAATCATATTATATTGAAGAAATACTGCGTTTCTTTGCAATTTGTAGTTAGTCTTGAAAAATAGTTCTACAGACGGATAATATGCACATAAATTTACGTTAGCTAAGTTTATATACATTACCTTTACAGATACAATAAATGTGGTTCAACAATGTATACCATGCTGATGCAAAAATAGCAAGTTTGATTATAATTATTTACGTGCAAGTAGAACTAAAAAAAAGCACTTCTTTACGAAGCTTTACAGCCTGGAAAAAACATTTACAATGGAACAAGTAACGAAAATTTTGAAATATTGTCTACTTGTGTGTTAAATTTTGCCAATATTCACGTGATATAATCTTCACCCGTACACAGGAGAGTTAATATCATGTCATCGTAAAATGAAAAGATTTGGATAATAAAATCATAAAACTGAATCCAAATCTTTTTGTAATATATTGGCCAGAATTTGACAAGGAATAAAAACAATCAATGGATAACGGAAATTATATTCACTACTAAAACAGCTAAAAATTCACTTGATCTAGAAGAGCATACTACCGTACTTTCAGATGGATTACCCGCGGGTTGTACATGTTTTTGTTTGTTTAAATAAAGGGTGTGGGTTATCCTACGAAGCGGGTAATACATGATTTTTTTTCACGAGATCTCTTGCAATCCACAATTTTCGTAAAAAGAGAGTCGAGTCATTTAGAAGGACGATAGATTCCGTTCGCCATTTTGATCCATGTTGGAGCGAACTGGCTCAAACCTTTTTCGTAATTTATTCCAACGGCAAAAATGAATAACTTAATTGTCAAGGGGAGCTACAACAATTTGGAATTGCGGATCTATATATAGAAATGTCGTGAAAGAACAAATACGCGCTCTCGTGTCTCATATCGTTAATATCTTCTGAAACTCTTATAAAGTATCTACGATCGCGCCGTTGATATCTCAATTCGCGTGGAAATTACGATAAACTATAATCCCAGCTGGTGATAGCCTACTAGTCATATCAATGAATTGGCACTAGTACTATAATATATCGGCATACTTTGGTTACATCGGTTTCCATTTGTTATAAAATAATAGTGGTATGTTTAAGTACATCACATGTAACTTGTTAATCGCCTTAGAATATATTTTTTTTCCACATAGATTTAGCGCATTTGTTTATGCGTAGTTAGTAGTAACTTGGTAAGTACATAGTATAGCTGGATTTCTCTGCGGGTTATCAAATCAATTTAAAACGAAAAGGGTTGATTTTGCAAGGCTGCGCGGTTTATTCACGGTGAGGGTAATACACCCGAAAGTACAGTAAGATATATATTTAGACATGATTATGACAATACATAGCAATACTATTCATTAGTATCCAGGAGATAACAAACAGGATTTTATAGCAACTAAGTAAGCACTCGACCTCAACTACAAGTATGGTACACCACAATATTACCCTACAAACCACCGATACAGACTATTCTAACTCCTGGAATTGGCCTCTGTCATATCTAGGATGTTCATGTAGATATCCTGGGGCAATGGTAAAAGGCACAAGAATTTCCTCAAGACACGGCCATCGATTTATATTAGTCTTGTACCACAGAACTGTAAATAATGTTAATTTAGTAGGTAATTGCACTATGGCACTATGAACTTGTGTATTAGAAAATTGGCGCATGGAGTGCAAAAGGTTAGCAACCCCTGGTCTAAACCCACATAAAACCACCTACATATTGTTATTAAGATCCACCCATTAATAATACCATTCAAATTTCCCATGACTTTACCGTTAACATCTGTATTTTAAACTAATGCATTAAAGTTTTGTCAAGTACAATAAGTATTACGTACTGGTTTTTTCGATGCCATCTTCCCATTCAACCTGAGGTTTCCAACCAAGTTCTTTCACCTTGTTGCTGTTCATCAGATAACGAAGATCATTGAAAGGTCTATTTAAAAAGGGTAGCAAGGATTTAAGGATCCATAACAGGTAGCTGCAGACTGGATCAAAATGAAAAAAAAGTTTAATATTCAATGGTAGCTTTCATGAGGCTAACAAGTTAAAAACTTGATTGGGGTTTGGGTTGACTTGTTACCATCCAATATTTCTGTCTAAAATCCTTTAGAACACCTTTCGACTTGCCAATCCAGATTTTAAGAAATATTGTGTGACATGAATTTGTGGGAATATCTTTTTCAATAAAAAAAGCTACCTAGACCGTATTTAGGTTGTGCACCTGACTGGATTATGATGGACCCAAGCTGCTAGTATAACATCTTTAAAGGTCACATTATCACTGCAGTGATTCCGATATTGTCAGAACCTTATTTATGCAGCTGTTGATATTGTCGAAACTCATATGCCAGTTCTTAGAATAGAAAGCTTCGAGTATAAAAAAACACTAGATGCACAAACCAGCAATTCAATGAAATTAGCAGGAAACACAGCATATAATCCATACATTATTATACAATACAAATGTTCTGAAATATGCCGACAATTTTCAGTATGGAAGACTTGCACGTATAGGGAGTTGAATTGTACAGGGAACTGATGTTGGTAATGTTGTAACCAAATAGTAGAGGCGAACATAACGATAACGGAATATGTAATGTGGTGAGGATATACTGATGCATAATGGTGGGAGACTGCCCCCCCCCAGTATCACTTCCTAAACATGATATTTTACAGTGGGAAATGTTACTGTATGGAGGCTTACAGGGAATATAGAGATACGCCGACTGACGAAGCGGCGGAGTGGATAGGAATAGGTCTCAGGACATGTTGAGACGAGGAATTGGCTAGCGAAGAGCTAGAGTGGAAAGAAGTCTCTTGAAATTGGTGTAGACGCAAAGTGTAAGATATACTGGATAAAACAGTTCATGATAATACGATTGTGATTGGAGTATTTGATTGTAATTAGTTCGTAGCATCAAGTTTGTGTTGATGATACGAGCCTGTGAATAGAATTGAAGTGTCCATACAAAAACGTGTATTGATTTATCCCTACAAAGAGGCAACATTTAACCGAAGTATTACGTTTGTGTTTACGCGATCTTCTGAGTATCGGACGAAGATAGCGGAGTTCCTCCTTGTAATCAGGAGTGTATTTGTAGCGGCTCAAACGACAGAGTACGAACTAAACTAACAATAAACTATAACACAAGCTGAGCCGCAACACACGCACTTGCATGAGGCGAGCACTCAAAATTTTAAAATCAAATTATCGTCATCAGGTACATACATTCTATAGGGGCATTTAAACCAAGAGAAAACTTTGGTGAAGTAAAACGAAATACTCGCTTTTGGTTGATTGTATGTGTCATTGGCATATCAAATGTCAAAGGAGGGCAGCCCTGGAACAGCAACTAGACTGCAATACAGATAATCCCTTCCTTCAGCACCAACCAACTTTGATCAACACAAGGCTCGCAGCGAGCTTATCCCAATGTGCGTTAGCGTCAACCAATAGAATCAAATATCACCTCACCTCCTAAATCTTGAGGACACATCCCTTTACTACTGAAAAGAAATCTTCCCAATAATATAAATATTTCAATTGACATAATGGAAATGATGAACTCTCATTTATTAGACATGAAAATAAACAGAAAAGTTAACACAGACCTGTCCTTTACATATTCAATGAAGTCTTCCAGAGCTTCCTCTCTTCTGACACCTAAAATCTACAGTAAAAATAAATTCATTTCATCTTGATCATAGATCACACTTGGTTAAGAACAAAATCAATTTAATTCCCACATACCTCCATTGCAAGTTTTACAGCAAGTTCCTTCATGCTAATTTCAAATCTTGATCCAATATTATAGATCTCTCCTGGCTTCCCTCTGTTCATGACCAGAATTATCCCATTCACTGCATCGGTGGCGTAAAGGAAATTGCGGGATTGCAATCCGTCCCCATGTATGAAACTGTAATGGGGGATTGGAATCAGACTATTTTGTTTCCTTTTTCCGATGCTTATGAAGGGCGACTAATCAATATCTACCCATTATGCGGAACTTCAAAGGTATTTTAGATTGTTCATATACTATATGGTAATAAAATAATAATAAAATGAATGAACACTCTCATGTATTCTGTTTGCCTCCCAGGTATTGAATTTTGATGAATGTCTTGCTATAGATTACCATATCAATAATGCTGAATAGCTGCTGATGCAATGAAGAATTTAATTCAGCTTAATATTGAACGAACATACACAAGCTATATGTCTCGGAGAAGCCGAATAATGTTTCTAGTATATTGAATTAAAATAAAACCATTTTTTTCGTTGCTGCAGAAGCCCGATGAACTTGGGTATAACCTACAAAAAAGTGAGATTGAGATTATGAAGTTGTCAGTGTCACATCAACTAGCGTACGTACAACACCGCCAGAAATTCAAAAATATTGAAACTTCCGTCCTTTGAATATGTTGTTGTTTAAAAACAATGACTGCATAGACCAAGTGCTTTTGTGTGTGGAATATGACTATAGAATTTAGTTACAAAGGTAAACAGGCGGCTCATTGTATCAATATTTCATTTCCAACTTCGCGTTATTTGCATTTCAATAAAATAAGGCATCACTATCGAGAAAGGATATTACTGAAGGTCACATCCGTGAACCTCAAGCTATAAAGCATAAAGAACATATCTGTAGGAGGTATTGGCTTAATGAAGAAGCGCCTACCTTTTCCGGGTATTGGAAGGGACCATACACATTGTTCAATCTAGTAATGATGATCGGAAACTGATGCATACAACAAAATCAATATTGAAAATCAGAAGAAGAGTAAAATCATTAAAAAAGTATTAAATATAACAATGACCTTGAAAGATTCCCAGTAGGACATTACTAAACACTCAGCAGCAGCCTTAGAAGCTGCATAGGGATTTGTCGGTTGACGAAACGAGTTCTCCGAACGTTCATCCTGTGAAAAGGATTATTTTTTCTGAAGCACAGTTAGCTTACAAGCCAATATTGAAATAACAAAAAATACCTCAGATTTTCCTCCATACACCTCATCAGTGCTCACATGGAGAAAAAGTTTTAAATTACCATACATGTAGGCTGAATTTATCAGTATGTGTGAGCCCAAAACATTATCATGTGTAAATTCAAGAGAACTGAAAAAAAATGATATGAGTCATTGAAATACTGTGTTATGCTCACCAAAGAATCATCAGAGCAGAAAGAAACCACCAGTAAACAGATATTTCAAACATTACGTTGAACGAGATACTTTGGGCAATACTCATTTCCTGGATATATTAATAAAAGTATGACTGGAAAACACTCTTGGTTCAATCACATCTCAGACTGTATATTAAATAGCAGTTCCAATGAAAAAAAAGTCGAGTGAAAAATCCAAGCAGGAAAGAACTCTTTCAAAGATGGAACCCTCCACAATCTAATACTACTGACCAGAGTTTTCCTTAAATAAGCCCATGGGTGGATGTTTCATTTTAAAGGCCTAGGAGGGGTTTATTTATCACCAAGCATCAGAAATATTAAATATTCAAACTGAGCCACAGCAACTTTATTGA
>QRAM01000720.1:12843-30171 GCA_013436055.1 Halocynthia roretzi | reverse complement strand
GGATTAACAACCATAACGAATTATGAAGAACGTATTATGACGTATTAAAACGTATTAGCACCCAAGCGTTCAACAAAGTGTTCTAGAAGGGTTACTGCAACTGAACGTTAGGTTATATTATCAGAACAACCGTTGCAGCTGTAAATTACATTATACTGTATATATGTGTGTGTATACTTTATATGTATGTGTATAAGGCATAGTGCAACTGAACGTTAGGTTAAATTGTTAAAAATATATTATATAGTGTATAACTGCAATGCATGACTGAGATATTAAGATCAGAAATATTTGTTTATCATGCCACGACTACCTAAAAAAGTTGCTTTTTCAGATCGTTGTCGTACGCTCTTTCCGTAACGGAAAGAAATTACACACTTGTGAAATTCGAAATACTGAAATATAATGAAAGCGTATTTAAATCGTATTTCCGAATTGAGTACATTGAGTATCAAGAATTATCTGCATCGGAATATATTTTTAGATTGTTACTGTGTTGTTAAAATTACATACAAAATTATATATCCTGCTTGCAAGTCTGCTCATAAACTAGTTTTTGATGGTTTTGACATTCCTGTACCACATCCCTCATCTGAGGATGAGGAGTCTTTTTTAAGTAACAAACCTTCCTGTGCTGATGAAACTGAAGTCAGTGCTGTTGACTTGAAAATTCAGCTCATGCTATTGACATGTATCTGTGTGTAGCGCATATATAGTTTGGTGCCAATCACACGCAATATAAAATGTAGATGATACATTGCATTGATTTGAAGTAAGCACGCTGATGTTAGTGATGATAATGTAACAAATTTACAATTGACAACAAAGGGAGTTCTGCATAATTGTCTACAATTCTAGTTGACACCAATTACCGTAGTTTATACATTTTAATGTCGTGCGACACTATGTTTATTCATTTATTTGTATATACATGTAAATACATTGCTGCCTCTGTTGCATTGGTTACTGCAGCAAGTTCATAGTTTTTACTTTTTACCAAGTATAGTCTGGAGCAGAACATGATGATCTATTTATCAACCCAAAAACTTTTGTGATGCCTAGCAATCCCAAAAAGAGCCAAATTTTCAATACCAAAGGTGCCAATCTGGCAACATTATCTTTATCAAGCTATTGAGAATATGAAAAGTTACCAAGTTTTATTTGAATTATCTGAATAACAAAATTCGTGAAGGTCTAATGGAAACAGTATATAATGGTCGTGTGTGTGAGAAATGTTCGTAGTTTGGCAGTCGTGATAACAGTCGCAAGCACAAGCGGTCTTTAAATGAGGAGAATGAACAGAAATTTACTTCAAATCGTATTCATTTGTGGGATAAATACATTCCTGTGATTATATAGGAAATTCCATGAAGATTTAATTAGTGATGAATGGATCTTACTGTATAAACAATCTACGATCTTCTTACCTTGTGTAGGGTAATAATTAGTAACATTTTTTGTTCCATAGTTAACGTCACCGGCGATATTTCCTAAGAATCAAAATGTTAATTGTTATTTCAAATATCATAGGAATTTTTTTCGCTTGTTAATTTAATTTCATGTTGAGGAATGCATGTCTTCTTATTGGAAATATAATATCATTCTCCCATTGAATTGTTGTTTACTAATTATTTTCCCTTTCATACTTGTGGTAGAATGTAAAATGGTAAATATTAGAACAATTTATGAAAGTAAAGTCTAATTTAATATTAATGACAAGGCTTATATGATGACACAGTGTGTACAGAGTACCAAACATTCTTTCCAAGTTTGAAGTCCATAATTCCTCCTGAACGCAAGTCATTCTCAAATTCTGAAACTTTACCTGGTTGTGAGATGAGGACTTTGTTCACTGACCACATTGTTGGAACGCAACCTGGTCATTTAGTTAGGAGAGCTTGCACAGTGGTGTTTATTGGAAGTATTTAATAATTTGATTTAATTAATTTAAATAGCTATAAGCTAATTTGGGTTATGAGAAGGCTCATTCGATACATTTACACAGAGTAGATTTTTTTCCCAATTCTTCCCCTGGCTAAATGTTTACCCCTGGGAGCTGAGTGCCTCCCATTTGAGAATCTCTGGTTTAAAGAAGAACTTCCCAATATCAGTAATATTAAAAAATTATTTATAATGACACAATGGTACAGAAATAAATGATATTATATTTTACTTTCCGTTTTCTTTTTGTATATTCGGTTTCCACCAATCTGAGTGTGTTTAGAATTTCGGCCAGCTATGCCAACCGAGAAAAAATAATAATGGTTATAAGTACAGTGGTACCTCGTACTTCATACTTAAACCGTTCCAGGAGGTCGCTCGGAGACTGAATTGTCCAAATCAATTATCCCCGTTTGAAATAATGAAAAGTGAATTAATTTGTTTCCACTCTAAAATTCATGCTGGTGTTAACAAAGTTTCAATTTCAATTTTTTTATAAAATGGTTGAACCCCTGATAAAGAAGTTATTAATAAACATTACTATGTGGCATTTTGCAATTCATAGTAATATCCATATTGTCAATGGAAAAAGGTCCAGAAAATACGAAATGGATAGACAAAATTTCTTTATGGTGAATAATTACATAAACCTTTTGTATCTTTTCATAAGGGTATAAAGTGTCATGCAAAACTTTTGATGTGATATCAGTGTTTTAATTAAGTGACATGATATAATTATTATCTTCAACTTTAGAGTCTCGCAGTGAAAGTTTTAATATTTTACCTCCTTCCATATTGTCAGTTATCGCTGAGAATTGTCGATGAGATTATATATAATGTCGTACAGCTTTCAAATATTGAATCTGTGAAAATAGGTGATAATCATTTTAGGTTCCTGATAACAATAAAAGCAAAGGTAAATTATAAAATTCCTGCCCTAAGCTAAACTGTGGACTAGAAACTTACTAAACTGAACCGTATCACCATGTCAATATTCTACCTTGTAAAACTCATATGAATTGATACCATAGTTCTGCTTTTAAAGCATCATTGATAAAGTAACGGTTGATTTGATGTGAAAAGAACATGACGCAAGAGACTCTACGTTATATGTAATACTTAATGCATTCTGTGCCCACACACTTGACTGTATTTCTCTGTTGTATATTCTAAATACAGAACAATTAACGATACTCACCACGCACAATCAATGAATATTAACCCACCTGTGATATAATAAATAATAATAAATAAATAAGAAATGCACTCAAGTATGAAAATCACTGCTGTTTGACGTCATTCAATAGCTAATAACCTAACAATAAGAAATACAGGAAATACCAAAACCACCAAGTACCACATGTACCAGAAGTGCCACCCCAGTGCAGACAAGAGAAACATTTAGTATAGTACTGTTGGTACTGTTGGTACTGTTGGTACTGTTGGTACTGTTGGTACTGTTGGTACTGTTGGTACTGTTGGTACTGTTGGTACTGTTGGTACTGTTGGTACTGTTGGTACTGTTGGTACTGTTGGTACTGTTGGTACTGTTGGTACTGTTGGTACTGTTGGTACTGTTGGTACTGTTGGTACTGTTGGTACTGTTGGTACTGTTGGTACTGTTGGTACTGTTGGTACTGTTGGTACTGTTGGTACTGTTGGTACTGTTGGTACTGTTGGTACTGTTGGTACTGTTGGTACTGTTGGTACTGTTGGTACTGTTGGTACTGTTGGTACTGTTGGTACTGTTGGTACTGTTGGTACTGTTGGTACTGTTGGTACTGTTGGTACTGTTGGTACTGTTGGTACTGTTGGTACTGTTGGTACTGTTGGTACTGTTGGTACTGTTGGTACTGTTGGTACTGTTGGTACTGTTGGTACTGTTGGTACTGTTGGTACTGTTGGTACTGTTGGTACTGTTGGTACTGTTGGTACTGTTGGTACTGTTGGTACTGTTGGTACTGTTGGTACTGTTGGTACTGTTGGTACTGTTGGTACTGTTGGTACTGTTGGTACTGTTGGTACTGTTGGTACTGTTGGTACTGTTGGTACTGTTGGTACTGTTGGTACTGTTGGTACTGTTGGTACTGTTGGTACTGTTGGTACTGTTGGTACTGTTGGTACTGTTGGTACTGTTGGTACTGTTGGTACTGTTGGTACTGTTGGTACTGTTGGTACTGTTGGTACTGTTGGTACTGTTGGTACTGTTGGTACTGTTGGTACTGTTGGTACTGTTGGTACTGTTGGTACTGTTGGTACTGTTGGTACTGTTGGTACTGTTGGTACTGTTGGTACTGTTGGTACTGTTGGTACTGTTGGTACTGTTGGTACTGTTGGTACTGTTGGTACTGTTGGTACTGTTGGTACTGTTGGTACTGTTGGTACTGTTGGTACTGTTGGTACTGTTGGTACTGTTGGTACTGTTGGTACTGTTGGTACTGCTTAAATGTATTCCTTATCTGTTTTTCAAACTCACTTGTACATTCTACATAGTATTATTTTTACACTCTAAAGTCACTATGAAGATGAACCTCTGCTATCAGCATACATAGTAACTATGGGTAATTTCCGTGTATACGTTAGAGACGACTCGCACACGCAGAACGGTACCTTCATGTGATGACGTCACAGTCGTCAATATCGCTGGTGTTTTTATTTACTCTATGAAGTCTGATATGATATGAGCTGTATCGCCGCTCCCATGTATATTGACCAATTTGATGCCGTATGGTGGCGCTAGTGTGCATCCGTGACGAACATGATGTCATATTTCTCTGTCTTTCTGATGGCGTCATCACTAATATTATGATGTAACATCGTGTGATCTTTCCTACCTAAAGAAACAGGCTACCAGTAACCTACGCTGCTAACTCAATTCTTGCTCAGGCTTGCCGAGAGTGAGAGGGACACAGTCTATCGCAAGTCTACCACTGTCTAATCGGCTTTAGGCCTAATTTTTTTTTACTAAACTGCACAAAGTAACCTTCTTTCTCTCCGATGCGAGTCTTGTAATTCAAGTCATGCGATACCAATTTTTTACACCTAACTGAAATCTGTTTACTGTTAACGTGTTGTTCAAGTCTAAGTGTTCTCTTTAATTCAGCCATGAAAAAAACTCAACCACTCAATTACGAATCTACACAAGAAGCGTTCTTCTTTCTTTCCAATTCACTGGTTTTCTGCAACTCAAGTTCCAATCGTTTATGTGAACGTGCTTTACACTGTATTTTTTTAAATCACAGGTATTTAAAATTCACTTCACTTTCTCGGCAAAAAGATACAAAAGTTTTTAGATACATATGTTAGATGATAAGTAATTATTATTTTTTGCCTCTTTATACGCCTGAGACGTCTAACTCCACATCTTTATAGATCTCCGCAGTCTAACTCCACATCTGTATAACTGATTAGACTTCATCTTGAATTTAGTAGTTTATTATAAAAACCCAATTTATTGCCAAAACCCATATTATATATTTTCTACTACTAAAATAACTGGTGCTTATTGCAACATAGTCAGTGTTAGAAGGGATCTGAACAGCGCTGCACGATATATTATATACGTTATTCATCTGCGTGATATTCATCCGCGTGATATTCATCCGCGTGATATTCATCCGCGTGATATAGAATTGAACGCTACAACTAAGGCCAATTAGTTACAAGTGAAATATATTTTATTTTGTTTCTCCCATCTGTTTATTTTTGCTACACAACATATCACGTGACGCTTCTAGGTAATGAGCTACTCCCGGGTAGCTCTTTGACCTATCACCCTCTTTTCTTCCGGGTTCCTCATCGCCTCTCGGCGAACCTGCCGTCATACTGCTCGTTGTACACTTAGATTTCTGTCCTACTTTTCTGGTGTCCCTGGTGACGTCATCATTAGTATTATGAAGTAACGTCGGTGAATCTGACCTTTCCTAAATTAAGACGCAAGGAACATAAGCAACTGGCTTGAAGTAATCTGACTGCTACTTTCGACTTCGAGCTAACAATCTTTCACTCTATATAAGGTAGTGGAAGCTCGTTACCTCGAACAGATTTTTTTGGCTTCGGTAAAATCCTTATTAAAATAAATATTCGCCTGGTACCGTAGACTTTGGGCTAACGAGCTTGCATTGATTTATTAGCTTGATAATTTTTTCTCATTCATTTAAAACAGGAGATAGATAATAAAATAATAAGTAGTAACAATAGTAAGTTGTTGCTCTGTTGGCATTCTGTTGCAGGTGCATTTGTATAATTCAATTTTACATATTGTTATTCTACTAAAATATAATGGCTAGCAAAATAATTTCACTTGTGTCATGGAGGGCACGTACAGTATACTCAGCACAGAGCATCAAATATCTTATAACCGTCATTGAGGTAAAAGATACTCCGACCCAGTCCGCTATGGCGAGGACCTTGTTTGCACTGATCGAGCGACAATTTTCTTAAAAGCTACTTCAACGAACATGTGACTTGGATCATGGGGGGTACAGTACACTACAGTAAACTCAGAGACCGAAATATACTAAGACTGGTCCTGACATTAAATATGAATCATAAAATCCTGCACTAAGGTAAACAATGCTCTGACCAAGTTCGCTTCAGTTTGCGCTGCTCAAGATCAAGTTTTTTCGAAGCTACTGCGAAAGAAAATCTCTTACCGTAAAAAAAGTCTCCGTATTTTAAACTTACGTAATCTTCCCTTCTTCTCCTTGCTATTTTTTTCTCGTCTGAAATATGTCTACTAGCTGGCTGTAAGCTGGTCGTATTTTTTTCTAATAAATTCCTCAGGTCTACATGTCCCCTTTTTCGCCTCAATGGAGCATAGAATACGTCATCCCGATACTCCTGATCCATGTCTCGAATACAATAAAATCACCTTCGTGTTAATATAAACCGACAATTAACAGAAAAATGAGATTTTTAAGCAGAAAATACCGAATTTCTGAGATTTACCGCAGACCAGCGACTTATGAATAAGCGCATTCTAAGTTCAATCGTTATGTAACAATATCTTATTTGTCTGTCATCAAATGAATTCGCTTCGTAACAATACACAATCCCCTGCTACTTAAATATACTTCGGTAATTTACTAAAATACGGCTTTTAACGCCAATATTTCAACGAAAACGGTCGAATTTTCAAAATAAATGGAGTTAGCAAGCGCAGAATTGAAAGCAGTATCGGTACAGATCGACGAAAAAGAGTTATTGCGAAAAAGAGGATATTTTTTGCGAGGAATAATCGGAGAAGGCTCTTACAGCAAAGTAAGAGAAGCTTTTTCAGCTCATCTCAAGAATGACGTCGCTATCAAGATTATTGAAAAAACAAAAGCGCCACCTGTGTTCAGAGAAAAATTCTTACCAAGAGAAATAAAGGTTTGATTTCAGGGAATATAAATTATTAGGCAATTAATGATGGAAATACTTGAAGCCAATAGTGATGGGAAATACAACGATAACTGGTGATGATATACTGACGTATGATGATGAGAAACATGTGATACAATGGGTGGGAAATGTTACTGTTTTAGATTTACATGGAAATAAATAGGTAAGCTGACTAGTGCTGGCGTGAGTAAGTTTCATGACATGGTGAGACGAGTGTAAAGTAAACTTGATAACGGTTCTAATAATAAGATTGTGACTTTTAATACTTGCGTGTAAGGTCGCTGTCGAAACAAAAATTGTGTTTGATGATATAAACTTATAACATAAGTGAAGTATACAGACATCAAATGTGTGATTGATTTATACCTTACTTACCAGCATCATTTAACCGAAGTATAACGTTTTGTTATAACGATAAATGAGTTTCCTCCCTTGTTAGAGGGGGTGATTTGTAGTGTCTGCATAACACAGCGTAAAAAACCCAATAACTTTAACTTAGACGTCGCACTGGTAACAAACTGAACCCCTTTAGTCTACAGTGTGAAAAAAAATGAACGGCTACGTGATGACGTCAATATCGCGTTTCGTTCCGTATTAAGATTCTGCTGTTCCGCTAAGACTCTACGCTAAAAATTTCATTTCTCGTAGCTAAACTACAGAGCGTGTTCATTCAAGCAAAACAGTATTTGAAGATGAACTTCAACCTTGGAAATCAATGTGCAATTCACAAGGCCTCGTAATTCAGTTCGCTAAAAAGCATTATTTTCTTAAAATCCTTGCAATCTTTTGAGACATATTATAAATCTTGGTCAATATCATGCTTTGTATTGAGCATAGGATTGTATTTGTAATTCAATTTCCGAGTTTCCTCACAATACTCACATATACATATACAGTAAGATCCGTTAGCTCGAAGCCAAGGAGACCAGATAAATTATTTCGAGCTAACCGAAGTTCTACCAATCCGAACATTTATCCTAATAATGATTTTGCCGAGGCCACCAAATCAACTCGAGTTATCCGGAGTTAGAGATATACGACGTTGAGATTACAAAAATTCGCCACAAAGCAGATTCACATATTATAACGCGGCAGTAGATCCTGGACCCCACCTAGTGTATACATGTTTCTTAAATCTGAGCATGTGAGCTAATGGATCTATCTGTCTATCCATATGAATAAATGGGAATTTGAACCGATTTGAACCAAATGGTGACGATGTTAAGAGTGAAATGTGATAGATTATACAGCTTCAAGGTATCATTAAATACCACAGCAGTTTTGCAAGCGCTTATCGAGTGTAAAATGTGATTTTTAATCATTTCTTTTATTACATCAGATTTTATCCTTGATCCATCATCCACACATCATAAAAGTTTTTGAAATATTTGAAACAAGGCGCAAAGGAGTTGGAGATATTGTTTACATCGTGACAGAGTTTGTTAAATGCGGCGATTTACTGGAACACATAAAGGTGAGAACGCAGAGTAGGCCATTAACCCTCAACCCCTTATTGAAGCTCTCAAGCACTATCTAGTGAGTTATTTTGAAAATCTCAAGCACTTACATTTTCCCTATTTAAAGCTGCTCTCAGTCCCCACCTAGCGATAAACTCATTTCAAAGCTCTTAATCACCATCACCGTCGTCTTACTGCATCTAGATTATAGATTATAGTACAATGTACAGGAAATAGCGTTACACATCATTTTCATATACCATTGTTTCTCCATGTTTCGTACTCTAGTCATTTACATGTAGTCATGCTAGTATTACAACTATATCGGCCATTGGCAGGAGTTGTCAATTTATAATCACAGGTCATCACTATTGCTGTAGCTATATGCGCCTCAGTATTGCATAAAACTAACTTAACAGATGTCGCTATAGTTTAGCAAAACAATCTGTGGGTTCTCCCTAAGTTGTGCGAGGATGCTCAGAAGAGTAACGACAAAACAAATGTCCTCAATTTTCGCCTCAATATAACTGACCCGGTGGAGAATCACTTACACAGCCATTTCTCTTATACTGTACAATATTGGCAGATACAAATTGTTATGCTTATAACGAATACATGTGTTCACAGGAAAAGGGAGCGATGGATGAGCGAGACTGTCGTTACGTACTTCGTGACGTCATAGACGCGATGACGTACTTGCATTCTAACAACATCGCTCATCGCGATGTAAAATGTGAAAATATTTTACTTGATCTCGATCTCAATAGGAAGGGACTCGGATTTGTTGCGAAACTTTGCGATTTCGGATTCGCGCGAAAACTTCCGATCGATGCCGGAGAATCTACAGGACTTGAAATGGCTGATCAGAAAGTACTGAGTCGTATATTACTTATATAAAAATATCAATGCGTTCTATGGAAACAATTCGATGCACTACAGTAGAACAATACTAAACCCGAAGCAACAACAGTATCGAAAGTACCAGAAGTACCACCCAAGTGCAGACAAGATATCAGCACAATGCAGCATTTAGTATGGAACTGTGGTATTCAGTATAATGGTACAGCAGCATTTAGTATTTAGCTAGTACTGGTGGTACTTCTGGTACAGCATTTAGTATGGTACTACGGTATTTAGTATATTGGTACAATAATATTTAATATTAAGCTGCTTTAGCTGGTACTTGTGATATATGTGGTACTTCTGGTATATGTGGTACTTGTGATATATGTGGTACTTGTGGTATATGTGGTACTTGTGATATATGTGGTACTTCTGGTATATGTGGTACTTGTGGTTTTAGTATTGTCCATATAGCAGTCATTCTCTAACTTTATTACAACTACACAACTGTGTTTCTATTGCTCTTCAGCGCCAACTGACGAGTACTTTTTGCGGTTCGGCTGCTTACGCCGCACCAGAAGTATTGGAACGTCGCTCTCACGATCCCTTGGCTTCGGACGTTTGGGCAATTGGCGTTGTTGCGTTTATAATGTTATATGGAGCTATGCCATATGACGATACGGATATAAGGTAAATATATAACGAACGCTCGTTTCCTCGACAACGGATGGCTCGAACTGATTTGATTTTCCGAAATCATTATTAAAATACATGTATTCAACTTAGTAGAACTTTAGTTAGCGTGAGGTATTTTCCTAGTATGTTAGAATCCGAGGTCACAATCTTTTACTGTATTTATGTGTCATTACACAAAAGTAGCCTAGGCAAGGGCGGCTTATAATCGAAGAGATACGGTACCTATCTCATGAACGACTAATAAAGCATCGAATACCTACACAATATTAAATCTCTCTGATATAATAACAATATTTAAATAATTATTTTCTGTTCTAAACTGCCTGAATTTGGAGCATTCTTCAAAACGTTACGATCGTCCATAACTCCATATGACGCGAATAGAAAATGGCGGACGTGTTCGGTGATTCCCCTTTACTATTACGGAATTATTTTTCCGCAGCGCGATGATCGAGATTCATAAAAGAGGGGAAGTACCGCGAAGCAAAAAGAAGAGAATCAGCAGACCGGCACGTGACGTCATTAAAACCGCGTTACAATATGACGCAAAGAAACGACCGACTGTCTCACAATTGTTATTACATACGTGGTTGGAAGAGCAATAAACATGCTAACCTTTTATATTTTGTGGTGCTTCTTCGATCGCGATACAGCTGTCACTCATTCGATTACTCTGGCAATTTCGTTCATGATATGTCCAACAACTGAAATATTGATAAAACGAGACAATTTAAAAGATCCATATTTGCAAGCATAGGCGTACAAGTTGCCCCTCCCTCTCCCTCAAAGCTGGGTATCACATAGTCTCTAACTTCGTAGGTGGTCTCTTGTAAAAGTGTGCAAGCCTCGTACACAGCACAGCGACTTATCAGCCATTGCATATTATAATTATACAATATTGATCACGGCAGAATCCTGGTGGAATCAGATCACTGGTTCTTGCCCTAGGACTTAAGACATACATACACCCAGTTTCTTCTGTGTTTATTAGATAATATTTTGACCCTTGTTATATGTTATTATACATTAATGACCATGACATGACCCTGGTAAAAACAGACTTCTCATGTAAATCTTATTGTGGGTGAATAATGAACCCTATGGGTTATGTACACACACACACACACACAGACATACATCTTCAAGTAAGTAATAAACTCCAATAGGTATGCAAACATATTCACCGACATACACACACTGTATATAAAAGATTTTATTATGACCCCAGCGCATTGTGTAGTTTAATTAGCCCTTAAAAGGAAGACGAACTGGAGGACGAGTGTCCGAAAAGTAAGACCGTCCAGCATAAAGCTGGATATCTCAATCCACAATTAAGTATGAAGTCCCTGGTAAAAGGTTGTATGGATAGCAATAGGGAATGTGTGAGCAGAAGCTTACAATACAGACTAAAACCTTAAACTCTGAACACGAAACATTCTCTCTCATTTCTAAATCCTTTCGGCGAAGTGAAATAAAATCTAATGTAGATAGTAAAACAAATGGCGTCTTTATGAAGTTAAGTCAAGTCAATGCTACTTAGATAACTTAAGGTAAGGCTTGCAAAAGAAACCTTGGGTTGCAGAAACTAGAATAACAAATACAAAATATAATCCGTTACTACTCATATTAACTATGATATATAATAAAGTAATTTCCCGCATTTTTCTGCCTTAAAAACTATTCAAAAGTTGGGGTGTGTATCATACATTGGGGAGTAGAGTGTTTGAAAAATTGTGGTAATAGAAATAATAAAAAACTTGTGAAATACAAATATTAAAAAGTCAGAAAATCCACAGAAATACAAACAAACAAAGAAATTAAAAAATACTTCAAACAAACCAACAAAAACATTTGCAAAAAAGTGATACAGTGACAAGAATAATATGTACAAAAATAAAATCTTCAGACAGTGATTGAGAGTAAAGGAATTGGTAAAAGAGACTAAAGGTCTTGTAAGTATATAATTTATGTACATTTGTGTCTCATATATTGTACCGTTACAAGATACTGCACGAACTCTAAATTATTGGAAGTCTGAATCAGTTATTCCAATTAAAAACAATGGGAAGTGAATTAATCTGTTCCAAAACATAGAAGAATTGGTTGAACTCCGAATGGGAACAATTTTACTTACTCCTGCGGCAGACACTTGTACACTAAGTTACATAAATATTGTCTGTACAGTACGAGCAAGTTGACATGGGCAATCATTTCGAATTAGAAAGAGGCACAGCACTTCGAAGATGCAGTACAGTGGTTTTAAAACTTGTACATTAAGTTACACAAATATTCCACTGAAAGTACTAGCAAGAGTTTATTACTGTTTTGAGTTCCCATAATAATGAATAAATACAGTGCAATATAATTCCATGCGATGTGCAGAGTGTTCATGAGTGCTTGAACAAGTACCAAAATTCACTCTTCGTTACCTAAGAGATCGTTGTCGTCGTTTAAAATAGTTGGATTCTATGGTTTTCACGGTCGCTGATCACAATGTCACTGTTACTAAGCAAGGTCACGCCCTCGAGTCCCTTCATTTGCCCAGGCTCAGATCCCCAGCCCCCGAAACTTGAGATGAAGCTCCCATCGTTACGAAATATCTGAAAAATAAAATATTTTGTGAAAGGGGGGTAGTGGAATAGTTGACAAATAAATAACTAGAATATTTTCTGTAGTAGAATACCTAAAAATGTCTAGAAACTTATTTGTCAAGTGAATAGATACTTGTAAGCCTACTGATAGTACTTGGCAATTAAGTTTATGGACTATTTATAACCATATGATATTGCAAAAATTTTACAATTTACTGGTCAAGAAAATGCACAGTAATACTGGATGAAATACTTTTCTAGGCTTAGGTTGACAACCATGAGCTACAGTTTCTGTATTATTTGATAGACTTAATAGGATTATGGAGCAAAAAACTGCTAATTTTGAAACCTAGAAAATAATGGAAGTAATGTTCATTGTAATAATTGTAAGCGGAAAAAATAGCTTCGGTCTGTTGCCTATCTAGCAACCCCTTCGTGACTATGATCAGTGGCTGCTCGTGAATAGATAGAATGGTGGGACTGCAAGGCGTGTCATTCAATGTCAACTAGACGAGTCACCACTGCCTAAGACACTTCATATCTGTTGCCTATATTTTCTTCCAAGGTGATAAGATAAGCTGATACAGTGATAAGATATGCTGATTACTCAAATAAACCAGACAAATTTTTTATTATATGTATTTTAAATATAAATATAGAAGTAAATGTTTTATATGTTAGAATTGTAGTGATTTTCCACACTGTATAAATGCTCAAAATAAACAAACTCTTAATATAGTCACTCACTAATACTTCAATAACTAACAGGAATATAGAAAATTATCAAAAATGAAATAAATATATTGAACTTTGAAGATGTCTTTGCAGCTTTCTCATGAAATTCATGAACGAATTGAACTTTTACTGCGTGTCCATATTTTGTACTATACTAAGTATTCATGGTAAATCAAACTTTGATTAAAAATTGAACCCATAGTTAATAAAGTTAGCACAATAATTCAATTAAATATTCAAAAAATGATGTTGAAATGTTTTCAAGGGCTACTGGGATTACTATTTCTTTCTAAACTCAATTAATCTTGATGACTCTAAGTACACCATCAAACCATTTCAAGCATCAACCTATTGATTCACAACACCATGCCCTTGTATATCATTCTGGTTTCCGTCTCCGCGGAGAGCATGAATCGTTATTGTTTCAGTATCCACCGTCGCACGAAGCCTGTCTCCGACCTCGAAGAAAAAGTCGACTCTTCTTCCCAGAGCGCTGTGGGTGAGAGGAAGTCGATGTAAGATGTGCTCTTTTGGCCGTTCAACTTGAGTTTGTCCGGCTCGCTGAAATTGAGGCTGAGCTTCATCATCAGCAACAGCTTTCTCCTTAATAACAATGGTATCTTCACTTACTGCTGTTTCGGAGCACGCATCTTCTTCAGGTTCCTCCAAGCTCTTTACATCATCCTGGTTTTCCTGTACATCCAGTCTTCTTTCACTGGACATCTTGAATTCTATTTTAACTTTCTTGGAATCAAAATCAAATATCACTGTGTTATCTGCAAGGAATTCGATTTTTTCTCGAGCACAGTAGTTCTGGAGACATTCTTCAACATCCTTAAGAGTAGCCGATGTCCCGGAGAATATTATCAAGCCAATCGTAGATGGATTTCCATGTTCTAGCGACATAGAGAGTATTTCAAGATGAGGATTTGTCTTCAACGCATCCTTGAAACTTTCCTGGATGACCCCAAGAAAGCTTTTCTGGATCTTAACTACATCTTCCCATCCAATCTCTACCTTCCTCTCATCCATGTTAAATTTTCCTTGATTTGTCAGATATTTTTTATGGATCTTGTATTTTTTTCCATCTGGGTATTCGATAACAGCATGGTAGGGTCCCACAAATCCCGAAATCTTTGCAGTTGTAGTAAAAGCCTGGATGATTTCATCCCTGGATCCAAATTCCTCCAGGACTTGTTCTACATAGTTTGAGCTCCCTGCATCCAGGCATACACGTTCTTCCCGCACAAATTGTAGAATTCTGAATTTCTCAAAGGTTTTCTTCTCTTCCTTGGATGCTCTCTTCAGCAAGTTTGGATCCACTGGAAGATAATTTGAATGAGCTTTCAGGAGTACATGGAGCACACCTCCACTCTCATAGAGGACGACTTTAGCGCAAGAATGAAGATCTTCCAAGAGTGATGTAGGGATGTTGCAATCTTGCAAGATTTTTCTCAGATTTCCATTATGCTTTAGCTTGACTATCTCTCCTGGTAGAAACAGGAGTTGTGCCTTGTCATCCTCTTTCTTCTGTTCTTTATCTACTAGCAGGGAGGATTCTACTATCCAGGTTGGTCCTTTCTCCTTACAGCAAACTGTAAAAAAATTCCCGATGTGGTTGCCGACGACTACGATCTTCTTCCCTGCGATCTGACTCACATTTCTACTGAATCCATGAAATGCTTTATCATGTCTTATGAGGATTTTCATATTAGTTGTTATTTTTCCTCTCGTCCCAATTTCAACCTTCTCCTGAGAGGATCGATTTTCCTTTTCCTGAATCCCATGAATTTGATTCTCCACTTCCTGCATCCCATGGGTTTGATTCTCTCCTTCCTGAATCCTTGGAGTTTGGATCTCTCCTTCATGGACCACAGGATTTCCTGGGCTTTCAGGCTCAACCTTTCTAAGCAGAGCAGGTTTGACTAGAAATGCTTCGAATTCATTAAAAGTAATCAGGATGTTCTTCCCGATTATCTTAACAACTCTTCCACATGCTTGCATTTGACCAATATTATAATGGCTCAAATAACTCAAGCCTGACTGTAGAATATTAATAAGATCCGGATTCTGAATGAGCATTATCTTGTCTCCTGGTTCAAAACCTATTGCTGGATCCTGGATGTTGATTTTATCATCAGAACGATCATGCTCCAGCACACCAGGATACAGATAAGCTGCAAAAGACATCTCTGGGAATCTCACTGCTATATTCGTCTTCCATTTGCTGGTTACCAAGGTAACATATCCACTTTTTCCAAAAATGCTCTTATTCTGCGCAAACCATCCAGTGGTCCTTCTCTGGATCGATTTGACATCCCTGTGACTGAGAGAATCCTTGATTCTAACTCTGTCTCCCAGTTGGAAGAATTCTTCCTCCACTTCTGGGATGGCAACTTCAGGAGGACATTCCTTGTCGTATTCACCTTCATAAGGTTTGATCTTGCTAGAGATGCTCAGGATCCGGGCCTGCTTTTCTTCGTGAACCATATGCAGAACAGAATGCAGGATGCTTTTATCCTGGAGCTCATTTCCGTACGGGGACACTTTGCTTTTGTTCTCGGAAATATGTAATATACTTTCGACACTCATGATTTTAAAATTATCAACAACAATTTGACAATACCTAAATTTGAACTAAAATTTGTGAAAACATTTCATTTTCAATATATCTTCTACTAGCAGCAAATTATTAGTAACTAGGTTTAAATCGGGTTTAAAAGCCTACTATTCATTTTTATATTGTATCTCGATACTTGATTCAGCATTGTAAAAAAACTCTGCTAACTCTGCTAACTCTGCTAACTCTGCTAACCAAGCCATGAGGTAGATTGCAGATAGGCGAGGCTCCAGGTTCTGTCTGTCAAATATTGAAACTGATAAAGCAAAATCTCACTAAGGTTGGCATAGCATAGGCTTTGGGGGCGCTACCATAAGGTTAAGAACCACTGAACTAAACCTTGCAAAAGTAATTTCTAGGTTCTAGAGACAATTGTCAGAGATGTAAAAATACTATCTGCTTTTTAGGCCGAGATCCTACTTTCAAAGCCTCTCCTGAATTAATATAACTACTCTTGGATTTTAAACATAACAAATTAGGCATTGAAAATGGAAACGTTCTATTCATTGTAGGAACTGATCAATTACCGCAAGAGACACAGCATCTCAGGACCGTCTCCAAAAGTTTCTACTTCCAAAGCCTTCCCTAAATTAATCTAACCATCCAAGTATATCAAACCTAACTATTTTCTGCACCATTTAATACAAATTGTCCATTGAAAACGGAAGCTTTCTATTCACTGTTGGAGTTAATTATTCACCACAAAAGAGACGCTGAAGCGTCTGGACATAAAATTCCCACTGAATGGTCGTGTTGTCAAAGCTCGACGACCATAAATACATTCTCTCATTTTATACAAGCATACAATAGAAATATTTCTATAGCTGATAATAGTAAATACAGCAGTCTTCTCTTCTTTAGTGAATGATAACAATGAAATAGCGTCCCTTTACATTTCAGTGTTTCAGTCAGCCTTACATTTTAAACCACATCATCACACAGCTAGCAATTAATATAATGAAATTAAATACCGTACATGTTGACGTATTCTGAAATTTCTGTGGTGTATTTCAGGTTTTATCGTACATTCGCTTCATAAGCCGACCCCCAAAATAAGGCA
>QRAM01000720.1:0-11645 GCA_013436055.1 Halocynthia roretzi | reverse complement strand
TATCTTTCATACAAGTTGTGATACAAGACTAACATGATAGAATTAGTACAGTACTGTATGGTTGTAGGTCTGCTGGTACGGCATTATTTTCACCTCTGTCATGTATTGCCATGTGAAACTCAGATCTGAAGTTTCTGAATTCTCTTACCTCCACGTATAAAACGAGCCCTGACTTTTCCATAATCTCAAAAGTAAAAAAACGAGTATTATACTCTGAGAATTACAGTATCCCTTATCCTACCTATTATTACCCGTCCTGAAATCATTATTAAGCCTTATACAGTATTTGGAAAAATTTCTTCACATTGGGAGCAAATTCAACCTAAGCAATCCAAGGCGATGAGCAATATTTTCATTTCAATAATTTCAAAGTCAGAAAAATGTGTATTTTCCTTGGAAAATTACAGTATCCCTTATACTGTAAGCAATATTACATTTTACACAGCACTTGCAAATATTGCTTCATATTGGGAGAAAATTCAACCGAAGCAATACAATGGGATAAGCCATTAAAAAGAAATAAAGAGAGTTGTCAAACCTCAAAATTCATGCAATAGTAAACATAAGAACCAATTACTATATATAAGCATTGAACCATGAACAACAAAAGAGAGACGTTTGGTTGAGAAACTTATACGTACGCAGTAGGAGAGAGTGTCTGTCTCATACATCAATAACTGAATACCTAACAACTGAGAGAGACTCACTGAGATGTTTTTCCGAACATGCTTTTTTCTAAGTCCAGGTAGATAAGTCCAGGCTATAACTTATATTTCATTTACAAGGCACATTCATTGAATTTGAATTTTAATTAATGCCTTGATTACCTTTGCTTACGCTAGAGGTATCTAGCGTAATCATTTTGGTTAATCAATCATTATGTAATGCAAAATAATTCAAACGATTCATTCTTGATCATATACATTATACAGTATCAAAACAGTTCTCTGGACTTACTTAGAGGCACATGAGCTACAGTTAAGCTGAAGAATGCAGAAGTATTTAATTTTCTGAGCTGCGACAACATGAAATATATTCAAATGAAAGAAATATAATGATGCGCGAATGCAGTAAATGTGTAAAGTTGGAAGCAGTAGCAATGTGTATGTGTGTGTGTATGTGCTACCACATTCTGGGTCTGCTGTAGCGTTCAATTCTATGTAGCGAAATTTGACGAAAAGGGATTGCAAGGCAATAAAGGTTAAGAATATGAAATTAAGTTCGATCTCCCAAAACCAAAGACATCATCAGTATTTCCTGAAGCAGACACTGTATTTGGACCTGTGTAACCAGCCGTTGCCCTGACTTGTTGATCAACAAACTCACATGGGATAAAAACATTACAAATTTCACGATTTGTATCTGTGACGTGAAGATAGTTCGGCCATCTCTCTGGCACTGTACTGCCATGCCTGTGTCGACTTGCCTCCTGCATGCCATCATGACCACTCGCACCACGTCCACTATCCTGACCACTTGTGTCTTGCCTGCCATCATGACCTCTCGCACCATGCCTGCTATCATGACCATCTCGACCATAAACAACATCTTGTGGAGGTTCAACTGCTTCACTGAATCCTTCTGCACCAAGTTTGTGAGCCGATGCACCTTCACTCCAACTCTTTTCCTCATTTTCAGATTCTCCAGTACCAAGGTCCTCATGCTTCTTATTACTGCCTCTTTTGCCTGTAATATCATACTGCACCTTCACTTCAGCATCCTGGAAGTCCTCCATCCCTTTTAGGATCGCTATATTGTTATCTAACTTCTTCAAGGAAGCTCCTCGTTGCATCAGAGCATCTTCAACATTTTCCTTTATCACAGCATGGGAGAACATATCGAACTTGATTGTAGGAGGACATCCTTGCTCTATGGATACAGATTGAAGTTCAACGGATCCAATAGCTTTGCAATTTTCCTGGATAATGTCCCATATTTGATCCTGGATTTTCTGCAGATGTTTCCAATCCATTTTTGTCCCACCTAAACCATAAGCACCTGAGCTTACAAGATACTTTCTGTGGATCTTGTATTTTTGAACCCCGGACTGGATGACAACGTGGTACGGACCCACAAACCCTACAATTTTACTAACAGTTGTCAAAGCTTCCGTGACCTCCTCGCTCGCATCCATCTCTTCCAGCACGTCTCTAACGAAGTTTGGACGTCCAGCGTTAACGAAAACCTCATTTCCTATCTTCCACGCCTTCCTTCCTTCCAGATCTTCTTCGAAAGTCTTCATATACTCCTCTTCTTCTTCTGCAGAGGCTTTCTCCAGAAGCGATGGATGCATCTTCAGAACCTTGGAAGGGAATTTAACAAGCACTAGTGGAGTGTGGTTCCTGCTGTTATCATACCCGATAACTTTCATGCACTCGTGAAGCGTTTCTAAGAAACGCAACGGAATTCCGCATTCTTTCATAAGATTCCGAGTGCCACTGATCAGTTTGAGCTTCACTATGTCTCCAGGCATGAAACGATAATCAGAATTTCCGACACCATTTTCTGTCTCGCCTTCTTTCAGGAGAAAATCTTTGTGAACCACCCAAAAAGGACCTTTCTTCTCTCTGCACACGTTAAAATAATTACCCGATTTATTACCGAGAAAGATAACTTCTTTCCCGGTGATCTGACTCACATTTCGACTCAGTTTCCTGAAAAGGTTGTCGTGCTCTCTGAGCTTTTGCATGTTAGCTATTACTCTGAACTTATCTCCGAATTCAAATGCATCAGACATATGAGGCTTTCTTTCTCTTACCTTCGTTTTTTCACCCTGTAGGATTCCTGGGTGAACAAAGAAAGCCTCCGTGTCATTAAACTTGATCAAAATATTTTTTCCGAGGAAACCAATAACATCTCCTTTGTCCTGATTCTCTCCGAAACGGTACGCTTTCAAAGGACTCAGCTTCGTTTGCAAAACCCAAACTACATCTGCATCTGGCTTGACATAAACAGTGGATCCTTTCACCAAGCTTGAATGAGGTGAAGTTTCAGCCAATGGTTTCTTATTTTCCTTCTTCAAAATACCAGGATACAAATGAGCAATAAAAGAAAGCTCTGGATAGTGGACGACAATACTAGTTTCCATTTCATTTGACAACATGGTCACATAGCCAGACCGATCTATAATACTTTTACATTCCTCGAATAATCCGCAAGTTCTTCTTAGAATCGATTTTACGGTTTTCAGATCGTACTTAATTCCGACTTCGTCTCCTAGTTGAAAAGATTCTTCAATCTCAGGAATAGGAAACTCATCATCCAAAGCTTTGCTCATCTCACCACGGAACGCTCCGCGATCAAATTTTTTCGAAATGCTCCAAATTCTCGCCTTATTTTCATTGAAAACCAATTTCATCACTTCTTTCTGCATTTCATTGGTTATATCTTGGCTTGTTTCTCGACAAACTGGAAGAGTAATCTGGCCATTCCTTGACATTTTGATGTTTAAAGGTATTTTAAATGGAAAGCTGTGATAGAACTGCTGTCTGAAAGCTAATATGGATCCACAATGAGAAGATATGATCACTTTATGACATAGAAAAACGTTTGAATATTATCTGAACAGTCTGCTGAAACGCTCGGTATCCATAAACCGTTATCAAAAACCACAATTTAACAATACTCAAACATTACAATATAAAAACTGTAGAAAGCTCATTCGATAAAGAACTGTCTAATCTTAACTTTCCCGATTACAGTAGTTCAGATTATTGCCATTTATATTTCAATTATTACACAAAGAAGTGAATTTAGAATGATATATATTGACATAGTATTGATTTTGAATGCTAAGTGACAGTACTAGAGTTCATAAGTCATATCATGAGGGCTGAAAATTTGAACCTCGATTATCCGAACTTTCAGCGTAATGAAGCGTATCAACCATTTGGAATCAGCATTTTGATCAGGATTTTGCAGCTATTTCTCATAAGCTTAAACACCCCTGTTATTCCTCATAGTAAGAATAATATCGACATCACCATCATTCACCTTGCTTCTAATTTATCTCATTGTCTAATTTTATCCTTTTCTGTTCCCTATAATGCCTCTCAACATAGCTAATAATCTCTCAACCGAGCTAATAATCTCTCAACAGAGCTAATAATCTCTCAACAGAGCTAATAGAAAGCAACCTTATAAAACCAAAATAGAAATTTTGCACGGAATGTCACGCACGAAGTACAGTTGCTCAACCTACGCATTGGAGTTTTATCACCCATATCCTTGTTCTATAATATGCCTAGATCAACAGAGTTAAAAGGAAGATGAAACCAACCATATCACACTGAAAAAGACATGATACACGCACAGAGTACTATTGCCCCACTTACGCATTGACGTTAAAATAACCATGTGACATTAGCAACGAATCCTGAAACATAAGTGGAGAGACCTCAAGTATAGTCATTGCCCCACCCTCACAGCAAAGCGTTATTTTATTTAAAATATCAGTGAAATAGCTAAATGAAACTTTTTTTGATCAGTTAGTGATGCGAACAATGGTGCTATATATACGAGAGTGATAATTTCAAGTACAGCCCCAGCCTCACCCTGACATCAAATATTATATTAACATCAATTCTCCCTTTTTGAAGCTTTTTCTGATCAGTTAATAAAGCAAAGATGGCACCATATATTTACACGAGAGTAATATTTTTACTCATATTTTACCATTCTAACCATTTAAAAACGAATTTACGATTAGAAAAGGTAATAAATCAAGGCGAGAGGGAAAAGTAAAAATCCTTCTACATAATACCCAATGTTTACCAATAAATATAAATTCTATTTGCAGTTCTCGTGCCGAACAGAAGATACTGTATTCAAATATAGAGAACCTACAGCAGAATCCAAGATACAGATTAAGAATCCAATTTTTGTATGCTTGATAATTTGTTTACAGCCGTACCGCACTACTAACAGCGCGGTGCAAAGCGATTTTTGGTACAGCATTAGTATATGGTTGGTTAGTCACCATTATCACAATCCTAAATTGTTGGAATTCCTTCAATATTCCTTATTCTGCCTGCCCCTGCAATCAATATCACCAATATCAATATATACAACAGAGGAAAATAGAAAGAAATTTTTTATCAAATTACTGTTATCTAATCGAATAAAAACTCTACAATCGATGCTAAGAAGGAAATCAATCTTTTTCACAATCTTTTTCTACTTCACTTTAAGAAACTTTTAAAAACACAGTGGAAAGCAGAAGAGAGGTTATACAGTTGACCCTCACTGAAAAGGAAACTCTTTCAGCAAGATATCGGATAAATCTGAGTTATGAGAGTGACTGTCCGTGTTGCAATTTATGATATTACCTATTTTTTTACATACTGGACATTACATGTTGAATGATTTTATTAAATATATATTTATATGTTTTATTTAGTTATATGATGTTTACAATATTTTCTTTCATTTTTTTACTGAGTATCATGTTGTTCAGTGTATAGATATATTTCCAATATCGTACACGCGTACACCATAATTCCCCTACCATCAGATAACTCTCACAATCCGCAAAAACGAGCTCCCTTCCCCCCTATTAGTGTGTTTTAACGAGGCTCCGCTGTATATACTATCTCCAGAGGGTTTATTGTATTCATAATTCGCTATAATTCAGATTTACACTCAATATAAAGGACAAAGTTTATATAATTTGGTGCCACACACACAAAAAAGCTTTTTTTTAAATTTACGAAATACATTTGTGTTTGATGTTTATTGTTTAATACTACTCAGCTTTGAGCATGAAAATATTGAGAAAGAATCCCTTTTCTAATGTTTGTCGAGCAATTCAAATCCAGGATAAGGGAGTAGTCTGCAGATTTGAAATATTTTTGCTCAAAGGTTCGAAAGTTATGTTCAGTAATTGGGAAAATTAGAGGTACGTCGAGAGGTCGTTGGTTGCTGGCTCATAGCTTCAGATTGACAGTACAGAACATGTTTTCGCAATGTGGTATGAAATATATAAGTACACTACAAAGAAACAAATATTTAACTCTTTTTTATACAGTTATACCTAAAGTAAAATTTCTCAAAGTTTCATTCATCATCTACAACTACAGGTTGATAATCATGCCGATTTCCTTCTCCTCCTCGTATCGGGATGATGATCGGAGATTGATCTTGATCCGGGCCAGTGGCTTTTATTTTCTCTCCTATTTCATACAGGAAATTAACATTTCTTCCCATACGACCATCCCTAAGAGGCAATCGATAGAGCTTCAGTTGTTCTCTTCCTCTTCCTGCATCACCATTGCCAGGATCACTGCCTTCCGGATCATTGTCTCCTGGTTGACCATCATCCGGAGGAGGATATTCTTCTGAAGATTCTTCTAGTTCCTCCAACGATTCAGAATGTATAGTGGCGTACTGCTCTTGTGTTGTAAATTTTTCTTCAGGTTCCACACCTCTGCTAGAACCAACTCCTGCATAGCTCCTACCAGGATGCACTCTTCCTCCAAGTCTTCCAGCTGTATCGGGTTCCTGAATAAAACCCAATTTCTTCTTTTTGGAAGGTTCTTCAAATGGGTCATGCGTAATCTTAATTTCAATCTTGACATTCTGCTTGTAGCTCTTGAATCCTGTCACCTGGAGCAAATCTTCTGCTAACATCTTCATCTCAAGACCTTGTTTCTTCCGCAAACTATCCAAAACTTCTGCCTGGCTCATTTTTGCTGAGTATACAAGCATTTGAATCATTGGAGGGTTGCCTTTTTGGGAAGACATTGATATTATATCAAGAGGAGGTTTAGATTTCCTCCCAGCCTTCCTTCCCTCATCTTGAATGACCTCCAAGATTTCAGAGACGATGCCATTTATCTCTTGCATCCCAAACTCTATCTTTTCATTATCCACACTGAATTTTCCAGGATCAGTTAGGAATCTTCTATGTATTATGTATTGCTTACCACCTGGGTACTTAATTTGTACATGGTAAGGCTCCAGGAATTTCGTGACTTTGGCAGATGTTGTCAAAGCTTGGATGACATCCTGACTCGATCCAAATTCCTCAAGGACTTCTCTCACATAATTTGGAGGACCAACATCCAGGAAAACTTTGCCTCCAACCTTCAGATTTTCAGATTTCTGCTTCCACTCTCTATATCTCTTCTCTTCCTCGTCTGTTACTTTCTCCAAGAATTTCGAACTCAGCACAAAGTAATTCGACATAATCTTTAGAATTGGATGTGGTTTATTAACATCCTCGCTGTAATAGAGAATCTCAAATGGGGTCTGAAGATACTCCAGGAATGTCAAAGGGATTCCACTTTGTTTCAAGACCTCAGCAATGTTTTCAACCTTACGGATTTTAACAACATCGCCAGGATAAAATGGCCATAATTCCCCATTCTTCTTGGGGTCATCTTCTCCATCCCTGAAGAGATAACCAGCTCCAATGAACCAAGTAGGACTGTAATCCTCATTCCGACTTACAATCACATGATTCTCTCTTTTGATTTCAGTGATTTTGACTTCTCTTCCAGCAATTTCGCTCAGGTTTCCATTCCGAATATGAAGTTTCCGGTCGTGTTTGAGAAGCATTTTGATACTCGTCGTTACTTTGACAATTTCCCCGACCTTGAAAGGATTTTCAGGACTTGGATAAGTAAGAACCGAAGAAGGATACTCAAATACTTTTTTCTCTTCAATGTTAAGAGCTCCAGGATGCATCAAGAAAGCCTCCCTGTTATTAAACGAGACAAGAATTTTTCCGCTAAACTGTTTAATAACTCTCCCCTCCACTTTTTTACCATTTTCACTGCAGTTATGCTTTGGTAATTTACTTATCCCTATTTGTAGAACCTGCAGAACATCCCAGTTGGGAATTGTGGAGACAATTGCATCCTTAAACTGAGGAAACGGATTCTGATTCTGTAAATCCTCTGCATGCGACTGCTGTTCCTCTTGGCTAACTTTCTCTAAAACACCAGGATAATAATATGCAGCAAATGAAATGCCAGGATAACGTACAACGACATTGGTGCCGAATCCACAGCTCTTGCGAGTGATGTAACCGCATCTTGCAGCGACTCTCCTGAGACGAATATCCCAACCAGTCGTCTGTTTCTGAATCCACTTCAACTCTTTGGGAGAATACGACACTTTAACTACGTCTCCTAGTTCAAATTCCTTCATTTGCGGTATAACTATTCTCTTCTTAACAACAGCTCTCTGATATTTTATTTTCGAAGCGATTTTCAACACCTGAACTTTGGTGATATTTAATATTTTCTCATAAGTTTCAACCCGAGCACTTTCTCTTTTCTTCTTTTCATTCGCATCGGTGTTATTGGACACAAGATGCACTTCAACTGGTCCTTCGCAATTCTTGGTTTTTGACTGATTATCCATGATAACATAAATAGGGGTTGCTGTATTGATTGCCTAAGTTCTACACAAAACTGAGGGAAAAAAAGGCGTCAATTTCAACAAAGATAAAAACTCTGTCATTCAGAACTGTGGGGGCAAAATATGATGGGTTGAAAGGTATCAGAAGTTCCCTATGAACCCTCTGGAAAAAGGTTTTGCATCTCACTATCACCTAGTAGTAGTGAAAGTGCACTCTGCATGTATCTTACCACTACCTAAGTAAGGAATAGGATGCTTACGCTGATTCTTTCAAAGGCATTCCGAGTCCTGGTTTCTATGCTAGCACTAATAAGGCATGAAAAAATTTCAGTTCAAACCAGTCGAGTCAATAAGTTTCGAATGAGGACTATCTGTTCTATGGGAGGACTACTTGTTTCTCTCCACATTCACATTTCTCTTTACAGTGACCTTTGTATTAAAAGCTTCATAGTTACCTTTGTTTAGACTAGACTAGTCTAGAATAATTTACAAAAACCTTTATCGATATCCATACTTGTCAGAAGCGAAACATTATACTCAACCATTCATTTAACAATATAACGATTTTCATAATTGTCATCGTTGCCAGGGGAAGTGAAAGTAGGGATAAAGGATAAGGTATTGTGGATAAATCTAAAATTTGAATTTAATTCTATTGAGACGAATACTTTCAGAGGCATAACGTAGCAACGCGTACTATTATTATCCTAAATATTCACCGACTAAGATAACTCGCACGCAACTCCAAATAGAATTATCCTTTAGTCGCCTACCCTAATCAATATATAGGTCTAATCCTACAATCGTGGCCTAGGAATGTAGATATGATAATTATACAATACAGAACGTAATAAGTGCTACAGTGCAAATTATTTCTACTTAATTCACTGACTGAAATAACTTACTAGCAACTTCTAATACAATTATCATTTCTTTGTCTACCCTGGTCATTTCAAGGATCTATACCTATGTGTAGAAATGTAAATAAGGTGACGATACAATACGGTACAGTTAGATATTTAGCAACTCATTTTCGAAATGAAATTTCTAGCACGGAATTCTGAAACTGGCAGCGAAACGATTTTCTTTTTAAAACATCCATAAAACACAATGTCTGTATGGACTCATTTTTGCTGTAATGATTATTTTAGGGGAGACCATGTTACTCATGAGGATTCAAATCATACTTGTGTACTTGTAAGTGACTGTCTGTCTACTACATTGTGCTATCGTTTCAAGCTTGGTGTTTTAAGCCTCATGCTCTTCATCAATATCTTTAAATATTTCTTATCGAGAAGCCGCAATGAAGTAAAAGGATGAAGGATAATTATTATCTTTAAATTGAGGAATTTATTATAGATGAAATTTATTTTACATGATGGAGTAGAAAAGGGGTCAAGGGTCAGTAATCTAAAAAGTTTGCTGATCCTTTGGATCAAAAAGGTAACATCAAACTATCCTGCCCTCAACTCAACTGAAATGTATGTGAGATTTTACTTACTTGAACTCTGTTATTTCCGCTGTCTCCAACAATGATATTTCCATGTTGATCTGTGGCGACACCTCGTGGATATTTGAACTGACCGTCGATTGAGCCTTCCGTTCCGAACTTGTACAGAAATCTTCCGTATTTATCAAAAACTTGAACTCGGTGATTGCCGCTGTCACCGACGATCACCTGCATGGAAACCATGATGTTTAGTATTTTGATTTCCCAAGTAGGAGAGATAAACCCAGACTTTTCCAATAACTGTTCAGTGGAAACCCTTTATAATATGGAACCTATTTACCTTGCTATCATGTGATACAGCGATATACTGCGGACTATCAAACTGAGCATCGTATGAACCGACTCGACCAAACTTTCGAATGAAACCTCCGTCCAGTGTGAAAACCTGACAATAGAAATACATCGCATTTTACCACAAGTACTTACATAACAATCGCTCATACTTGAGACAGTCATCTCACACCTCGGAAGATAAACAAACTCTACTCCGTCTAGTAGTACTAATTCCAGATATTCTACAGGTATGGTTGCATGGATAATGCCAAATTACATATCAACCTGTATTCGATGATTGTCTTTATCACAGACGTAAATAAATCCCATGCTGTCAGTTGCAACACCCCATGGGTAACTCAGTTCCCCTTCACCTGAAATAAACAATAAGAAGCTTAGCACATAAAGTAGGTCCCAACATCATGGATGGGTAAGTTTTTAGAAATATTTGGGTTTTTTAAAATATGCGATATTGTTATAAAATTATCAGATCCTATCCTAGATCAGAGGTCTCCAAAGATTTTCATAGATGGGTCGCATTATTAATTATTTCAGTTTCGTGTGCCAAAGAAAAAAAGTAACACACTTGCTACTCACTACAGAGCCGCTCACGAGACTATAATCTCTCTTAATTACGCCACAAACCGCCACAAACCTAACTTACATGCAATGAAACATGAGATGTAACTGCATAGACCACAAAACTGCATAGGCGGATGCAAACAAAATATACAAATCTCCCTAAAACATTTTCAAAGAAAACATCATCTGCTTGCGGGCCGGAAAAAACTACTTGGCGAGCTGGAATCCGGATTCAAGGATTTGCTGTATATCGGCCAATCAAGAACAAATCCTCATATTTACCAGAGCCTTCCTCCCCGAACATTCGAATAAATCGTCCCTGGCTGTCAAATATCTGGATCCTGTGGTTGTAACGATCCGAGGTTATGATCCAGCCTTGCGTGGTCACACAGACACCTGCCAGGCAGTCGAATTCCCCGTCACCACTGCCGTAACTGCCGAAGGAGTGGACGGATGTACCGGACGAGTCAAAGATCTAAATCAACCAATTTATAATAATTAAGGTATTTGCTTGCTTCTCTCCCACCCAAGATTTTGAAACTCACTTGAACTCTGTGATTGCTGCTGTCTGCCACTATAATATTTCCATCGGATGTCGCTGCGATACCTCTCGGCCAATTCAAGCATCCGTTGTCACTTCCTTTCATTCCAAAACAACTATAAAGATCAAAATATTAAAATAAATATTTACAGAATTACCCTGGTGCAGCAGCTATGGCTTCGAATAGTTGATGCAAAACTTCCAAAAATGAAATGAAATTGGTTCCTGTGTCACAAAACGGATTTTTTTAATTTAAATTGAAACGCCTGAATAACCTTATCACCCCTTCATTCCTCACAGCAGCCAGGAAACCCTCATCCCTAAACTGCACAACATTTTCTTCAATAACAAGTTAAGAAGTTTCGCTGTTAATTT
>QRAM01000072.1:293221-348832 GCA_013436055.1 Halocynthia roretzi | reverse complement strand
CTACTGCAGAGGAAAATGTATATTTGCGCAAGTCAAGTCAGATGATCAATCAAACCCCCTTGTGATAAAGCCACACAAACCGTTTTTCATTAATGTTACAAGTCTGAATCACTGTCCAGTACAATTCAAACTCATAACATGATGAAATACATGAAACATACACGGATGATTCAAAATAAGAAAATCACAAATAATAAATAACTCATTCAAGTAAATTACTGGCTTACATACACCATACATACATAAATTAGTAAAGCATCTCAAATGTCCGGTTCATGTATAGACACAGTTCATACATGCTTTCACCAAGCTTCTTGTGATGAGAGGCTTTTGACAGTATCACTAGCGTATGTATTAGTCAATCATTTAGTTTTTGCAAGTGTCATTTAGCAAGCCTCCCATACATCTTCTCCATTCTAAATTGAATGATGGAAAGTTTATGCACGGTAAAGAAAATTACAAATTGCTAAGAAATAAGAAAGTTCTGTAAGGAAAGACAAGACCATATATTATTAGTAGTCCAGTAAACGTTCAATTATCCGAACTTGTTGAGATCGGCATCTGTTCAGGTACGCTAAATATGGAAGCTTGAAATTTCAGCTCTTATATGACTTACGGAATACAGTACTGTCACTTCACATTCAAAATCATTTAATGCCGATATATATCCGTCCAAAATCGCATCATTTTCATTCTGATCCCGTTAATCATGATCAATCAGGTGCCGCTTGTGTGCAACGGATTAAAACAGATCATTGCATTAAAACTAACACTGGTTACTGCGATCGTAAAGGTTAAGATTATACAGTTGTTCGTCAAATTAGTTTTTCAGTTATCATTATAATCTTGTTAAATTTATGTCTTTCGATAACGGTATATTGATAATCAGCGGTTCGGATGGCAAATTGGATAATTGAGGATATACTGAGGATTATTTTTTTCCTTGCCTCTGTAAACACCTGCAACCTAAACAAGGAGTTCTTGACATTCTCGTTTTTTTTTAATGCTATATCCTAGCTATCCAATACCGTATAACGCAAAAATCATGGAGGAAGTGGCTAATGAAAACAATAAATTAATAATGGAGAAACAGTTTTTTAATAGGGCTACCTGCTAGAGAATAATTAACACAGCTAGCTACTGGCACTTTCGCATTTTTTATGGTTTCAATTACAATAGAATATTTCAATAAAGAGATAGACGGCTGGTAAGCTTTGTTAATGAGCCAGTCACGACCAGAATTCCACTTGTTTTACAGAAGATACTGGAATTTTTTTACCTCCCTTGCAATGGTCCCCTCGTCTTGCTTTGTTGTGGTAGTCCACTTCTTGGTCCCAGCCTAGTTGTGGTAGTCCACTTCTTGGTCCCAGCCTAGTTGTGGTAGTCCACTTCTTGGTCCCAGCCTAGTTGTGGTAGTCCACTTCTTGTTACCAGCCTTGTTATTGTCGTCCCTTCCCGTAATGGATTCTGAAAAACACTAAACCTACTCTAGTCCAGGGGAAATGACTCGGTGACAATAAAAGCATCAAGCCAAGGTAATATATCAGTAGTACGATGAGGTTTAAATGTTACCTCATAAAAGTTGGGACTAAACATTCGCCATCAACTTAATGCTACAGTTCGGGGTTTGAAAAATGGACAATAAAAAAAAATTGAACAGAAATTACATTGTAATTACTATTATTTACAGTTAAAATTGAATGCAAGGGGCTTAGAGATAGAATTACCCAACCTTGTACACTCAAATGTGAGATAAAGTTACGACAAGATAGTAATTGGTAAGCAAATGCGTTTCTTTGTCACATTTGTAGCTCGGAAGGTTCTTGGAAAATTTTTCAATCATTCATTTCACTCGGCCAATTCCCGATATATGTGTATGGCTCCACAGGTTTAGCTAGACGGACCACTTGAAGGATAGGAAACCTGCCGCTCCCATACTTCATGAATGCACTCTGTCTAACCTCATACCCTTTCAGTTCGAGAGGGGCATGTCGGTTTAACAGTGACGCTACACTTCATGGACTGGACCACTTAGGGGATAGGAAACATGAATTTAAAAGAAATTACAAATTGCTAAGAAATAGGAAAGTTCTGTAAGGAAGGAAGACACCATATCATCAAAGGCGCAATATATTATTGGCAGTCCAATAAGGTCCAGGTTAACCCATCAAATATCCAAGATTGTTGAGATTGGCATCTGTTCAGGTACGCTAACTATGGAGGTTTGAAATTTCAGCTAATTTCCAGTCGCTAGATGTCAATGTGGGATCATTTATAACCGGTAAGTAAAGTATAAACTTTCAACCGCTAGATGGCAAAGTACAATGTTCATTTTTTTCGACCCATTCGTCGGCTTTATTGGTCTTATAAATGAAGACGCACACTGTTAATCACTTGTAGGATTCCCTTAAATCAAAGCGTGGCTACCTTCAGATTTTCAACAAATTCCGAAGAACATTTATTTGACGTGCCTTGGATGTTGTCGAAGTCCACTTCTGGAACTCCATTCCAGTAATAATTGAAATTACAATATGATCGGTATATACGAATTCTAACATATAAATTCACAACTTCCTTGTACACTGTCCTTCTCAACAATACCAAGCGAGTCATCCACCTGTAAGGTAGAGTAAGTGTAGCGCAGAGTGTTATGCATCAAGAAAGACAATGACAGACCAGTCTAGTTATACTAGTTAATCTCTAACCAGCATATTATTAAATCCTTAGCGCTTGGAAAAAGGAAAAATCATCATCATCATGTGGTGATCCCAGACTGGATGGTAGACCTCTCCGACCTTGCATGGTTGTGATTGTCGAGCCCCAACCGGATGGTTGAACCCCTCGCGAATTTTTTACCACTTATACACTGTACACACAACATAAAATATATATATATATTAGGTTATGATGCTAATTTTCCTAATCACCACCTCAAAACGTATTTTCGCCATTAGGTTAAGGTTGTCTTTTAAATCGAGGGTTCACTGTTAGTGTAGTACTGCTCACATAAATAAATTCGAGTTAATAATTATGTGAGATAAGCGTTCATACAGATATGTACATGTACATGTGTACATGGCAACGAAACGTCTCCTCAACAGGATGATCATCAGCTGTCAAAGGAAATGAATATGATAAAATTTATATAACGATTTGTTCACATATATAACAGGTATATAAATATAGACACGTCTCACTATTTTACTACATGAAATCGTTTTTCACCGCTAAGGACAGACACATTAGGTTTATGATTAACTTGTTACATGAACCACTGCCAAGTGAATGATCATTTTTCTTCGGTTCTACGCGTCAATATATCCATTGCTTTATGTGTACAGGAAATGGCATGATATATGTACTTTGCCCATTTGCACGATGTTGATTCTAGAATGAACGCTACAAGTGAAGTACCATAGTCTTTAAATACCGATACGCACTAGGTTTTTGAAGTCTATGGTAGTACTATCGAAAATCATTATTCTGCAACCATTATTCGCAGCGTTATCATGTCTCGCATTGATAAATATAACATATGTGTTATTGGAGCCGGAATTTGCGGATTATCTAGTGCTTACTGTCTTGCACGAAGATATGGTAACTGTGATATTACGATTGTATATGACGATGCAACGCCAAATACTACCAGGTAGATCATGTGTGAACTACTATACATCTACTACTATTCTTTCTAATCGTATAATCTGTGGTTGATAAACAGTAATCACGGCTTTGGTATAACGAGCATCAGAAAGACCAATAGCTTTGACAGTCCGAATACCGTAGCGTGGACAAAAGAAACGTCTGATTACTGTCAAGATTGGATTAATAATTCGCCAGAGACTGCTAGAGAAATGGGAATAAGCAAAGCGGAAGGTTATTTAATCTACGACACGAAAGCGATAAACGATAAAAGTAAAGATTGCAACAATTTTTTTATCCAATAGGTTCTTAGAAATTTCCATATTCCGATTATATATTCAAATTTATAGGCACGGTATTACATGCTGTCAATAATCTCCCTTTACGCGGTACGTTTTCCAAATTTCGGCAAGCTACTGATGAGGAGAACAAGTTGTTTGGCATTAGGCAGAACTCAGATTGGAAACACGTCTTTCAACGTTCCAACATCAAGCCAGAGGAATTGGAATTATATGCATTCGAAACATGTGTGATAGACAATCATTCCTATTTGCCATGGTTAAAGAAGGAAATGGAATTGATGGCAGCCAAGTTGAGTAGCGTAAATAACTAGAAGTGTCTATTTTATCTTTGATAGTTGTAACAATTGCCGCCTATTGTATTTTTCTCGAAAGGAAGCTAATATCCGGTTTTAAATTCCTGAAGGCGAAATTGCTTAGTCTTTCTGATGTCTTCGAGGATGGCTACGATTTAATCGTGAATTGTTCTGGACTTGGCGCTTCATATCTTGTTCCGGATGACAAAATGACGCCTATCAAAGGTATATTTCTGAACGGATTCTGATACACAGGAACTATTCGATTATCATTCCCTGGAAAGGACTTATGCAGCTTTACCTAATTTATTAACCATTAATTTTTCCAAAGGACAATATGTACTAATCACACCAGAAAAAACAATTCCAATGGTCTACGCGTCCAATACATTCATTTGCCCAAAACCCGGCCGAATCGCCCTTGGTTCCGTGCATCACTACGGTTGCACTGATAGTGCGATAGACCCGATAGACACCGAAGATATTCTTCATCGATGCTATACTGTTCTGCCACAGATCAAAAAATGGAAAATCATTACTGAAGGTGCCGCTCTGAGGCCTGGTCGAGTAGGTGGCCCGAGAGTCGAGCTAGAATTCTATCCGGATAAAAAAGCACCTAGCACCAAAACTCCAGTGATACATAATTACGGACATGGAGGCTTGGGAATTATGCAACACTGGGGATGTGCCCTTAAAGTCGAAACTTTGGCATCGTTTGTTTTACAAGATGGAAGTAAGTTGTGAGTAAAGTGATCAGGAATACTCGATGAAATCAGATATCTAAATTAAATATTGATTGTCAATTTCCTAATACGGTACTCTGAAGTAATAGTCAAAAATGCTGAGCATGGAATCTCTTTAGCGCAGTACAAATAATGAAATCATTCGTGAGCAATAAATCGCTAATCTTGTTTATTTTGAGTGAGAGAATTTTCACAAGGTATGATATTTTACTTTTGCCTGGGGTTCTAAGCGTATAGTATCGAGTATGATCGCTGAAACTAAAGTAGAAATATAATTTAATCTCGGACGACCTACAAAAAAATAAAATAAAGGTAATTCAATATTGACGAAAGCTTCCTTGAATCTCTGAAACAGTGCACAGCAGAATAATCTGCTAGAACTACCAAGCACCGTATGGTTGGCATTTTCATTCACGTAATACGTGTAAATAAATCATTGAGATAAATCGTCTGTGCTACAGACCTATGGCATGACTTCTAAACTGATTTAGGATATCTACGTTTATTATCGTCATGAGGGACTTTATCATCAAACTTGGAAATGCTACTAATTTAAGTAGAGTAGTTAATTGATTAACCTTCTTTCGAAGTCTATTCCAAAGTCCCCTGGTGCGATGATAAAAGAGTGTCGTGGTAATTCTTCCGGTATTTTACCGGATCTAAAAGAATCGGGAAGACGAATGTGAAATTTTTGTAAAATACCAACTAAAACGAGGAAGTATTCCATTTTTGAAAGCGACATCCCAAGGCATTGTCGAAGGCCTGTAAATAAAATTGTCGCAAGTTTGGAACAAATGAACAATCATATATGTTATCACGATCTACTACATTACCTAAGGAAAATGGTATAATGTATTTCGATCTTACGAACTTCCCTTCCGGACTGATATGCCTGTAGGGATCAAACACGTCAGGGTTTTTCCACAATCGAGAGTCATGGTGTACAGCCCAAATGTTGGCATGTACTTCGGTGTTCTTAATAAAGTAATACGATATATGACCACAGTTCCGTAAGTATTCCTCTATGACTACTAAATTTATAAATACAGTACATACTTTTGGAATAATATATCCATTTACAGTAACATTATCTGTGGCTCGATGTCGAACTATAGGTATTAATGGTCGATGTCTAAAGACTTCTTGCATAACTGCTGAAGTCAACGGCATATGCTCTTTATGCGACAATGTCGGAACTTTATCCCCAATAACTTGTACAACCTCCGCAACAACCTGCATTATTGAAAGGTTAATTAGAACTATAGATAAAAAAATAAAAGTGGTTTTCGGAGCGTGATGGCAACAAGGGATAGTTGGCAGTCAAAGAGGGACTTTTCAAATGTGATAGGAACTGGAGATCCTGGACCTAGAGCATAATGTACTTCCCTTTTTGAGTTTACTTCACACACAATTTTATCCTTTCTTTGTCTCGGTGAAGGCAATATATAATCAGAATTCGGTACAGTAGTCGACAATTAACAAAATATTGGGATTTTAAGAGAATTGTATATTTGAACTTAATATTTGATATCAATATTTCAAATGACCTTATTAAACACGATTTACAAATGGATCTGTGGGTCTGTTGGGTCTGTTAGGGTAGAAATGCTCAAACCACTAGAATAATTCATACTTTGTCTAACAGATTCGGACGGTTTACTAGCATTATCAAGGTCCATCTTATCGTACTTCCCGTCGTTTCTGTGCCGGCCACAAACAAATCTCTGAAGTAGTGAAACAATTGAAGCTCTAAAACAATAAATTATGACAGTTACTTCAATAGAAATGTAACGTTCCCTGGTAAAATTACGAATATCATTCATAAAGACGTATTACACAAAATAAACTAACCTGTAAAGGTTGAATTTTCATCATGTTTGCGCTTTTCCATCTCTTGTAAGAATAAGTCAACAAAGGTATGTGGGTTATCGGAATCGTATGATCGAACGTCCTCCTCGATTTGCTGGGTAATCCATTGAAACATCTAAAAGTAGAACAGAATAGTTCGATAAACGTCCATGTAAAATGGTCTACAATAACTAGGAAGAAGTCTTCAGCAATAGAATAAGAAAAAGGGGGAAGGGAGATCTTCTGGGGCACCAAGGCAAGTTCACATATAGAAAACAAAATTATTTAACTAATATGACCAATTATATCGTGATCAAATTAGTAGAAAATATCTGTCACAGAAAATAGCATCACAATCCTATTTAACGATTTTAAACCGATGAAAATGAAATCCATAATAACTTGAAATGACATATTAGCAAAGTTCCGTTCCAAGTATATACAGATTGGAAATTGGACTTCAACGAAATGGCAATAAATACGTATACCTACTGCAGCACTCTAGTTGTACTATAGGAACCTACTTCTTGTCTGCTCGCAATAAACTTCTTCAACAAACTCCGAAAAATAGGCAGTTGATGTAAAGCAGGCCAAAAAACCATTAGCTGCAAAAACAAGGAAAAATTATTAACATATCCACAGTCAATTATTCACTGCAGCACTTCACCTGTGATACTAGTGACTGCGATGACAATCGTTTCGTTATATTCAAAAAAATCCTTGTCATTTTTTCATCTCCGTATTGTAGCCTTTTGCCTACGGTAATTGTCATCATAATATTCGACAGAGCAGAGTCGATAAATGCCTGTTTTGAAAAATAGGAGTCATTCATAAACGGTACGATAACAACTAGTTCCACGCGGGAGAATTAAAAGTACATACCTTAATTTTCATTGTGCGTCTTTGCTGTTGATACATGTGACTTGTTAAATGCGCTACTTCCTCCTAAATAGGAATAGAAAATTAAATATACATGCATTTCCAGCATTACGTATACAATATTTTTAACACATACGTTTATAGCATCTTCATAAGACTTGGTACTGGCTCCCAATTTTCTAAAAGCAAACACGCCGAATGATCTTTGTTGGATCCACCTTGTACCATAATCTACCATAGTAATACCTTCCAGCATAAAAAGGAAAATACAGTTCTGTACATGAAACAATCGATATAGGAGCATTCGATTCACCAGGAACCAAATTCAATGACACAATTGTGGCTACTAATATTCAATTCTGCGAGGATTATCCTAAACTTGACGAAAATTTTCGTAGTATTTATTGCAACGCAGCTTCTCGCGAATCTCGTTAATCCTGAAATTCATAGCGCAGGTACTGAAAGAAATCTTATACAACTTCGCAAACAGTGATACTGGACTGAACTAATAAATGTCGTATGTGTCATCAATCATCCTAGGTAACGTATATCGCGTATCAAGAATTCGTATTATTAGAAGATATGCCATAAATCTCGTACATGGAGCATTTTCTGTATTGTAACACTGTGAAAAACATTCAATTAGACATATTATTGCAATGGAAATTCACCGTGATTCTGTGTAGCTAACTGTATGAGCTTGTTATTCGGACGACCAGCTGTTTTCTGCTTTTGGTTCCAGAAGACTTCGTAAATCGTATCATAGGAATTCAACAAAACTTTCGCCTCCCTTGCATACCAAATGGTATACACATCTCCGTAAGTTTTTGACCATTCCTATAAAAAAAACGTTTACTATAAACGAATACTCGGAATATCGACTGCAAATCTTTGGGATTTTACCGTGAATTTCAATGCGGGTGTCTTCCCGAGAAAAGGTAAACACCCCAGAATAGGTATACCACAGGGACCTGGAGGGAAATTCTTTTGTTTACGTTTCTGCCAAACGAAGAGTAGAAAACAGGCGATAACGACATAATATTTCGTGTGTTCCAAACATACCATTTGAAGTACACTTTGAAGTAACATATTACATGATCTTGGAAGACAAAATTTAACGTTAAAAAAAACGAAATTAACACGCTTCCCTCTATTCCAGGGGTCTCAAACACGCGGCCCACGGGCCGCATGCGGCCCGGCAATGTATTTTGAAATTTTTAATTCAACGTGCGTGTCGATTTCAATCAAAATTTAATCCGGTATTCCATAAAATATTAAAAGTATCAGCTACCACTTACCTTTAACATACGATCAAAATGGAGTGTTTTATTAGAACTCAAAATTACAGCTAACTTACCATTGTAATCATTACCCTAAAATATGCGAGTGTTAAGTCTGTTATTGTGCTTTGAGGCCCTCGGATTAACTTTAAATTTTCATTTGGCCCTCAGAGGAGTTTGAGTTTGAGACCCCTGCTCTATTCAGTTTATTGAATATTCTATTCAGTATGAACATTGCCGTGCAATGTACATTGGCCCGAGTAAATTACAATCTCGAGACTCGGCCCTGTCAGCACGTCAGTAAACGGCAGCCTACTGCAAACTGAAACCTTTATGAATAATGTACAACTATTTTATAGAAACTCATCTCTATTTGCCTCTGTGTCAATGCCAATTTGGTGCGACCTTTCCCCTAGAAAAATTAGCACGAAATTTTACAAGAGTATAATTTTAACTTTCAAGAGAATAACCTTTGACTTACATATCACTCTGGAATAAAACAAACAAAAGACTCCAACTAGGTCCAAAACAAATATATACAGTGGAAATTAAAACATATTATTTCGAGCTGAAAGAGCTAAACACTTCATTTCCTTTTCCTATACAGTACAATGAATTGAGTGTAATTGCGAAGAACTAATCTATTTTATACGTACTAACTAGAAACCTAGTTCATATAGTCATAGCTTCGGCTACATATCAATAGAACTATAAACAGCATACGTCACGTTCGGCTATAATTTCTGCAACCTTTCACCTAAACTCTCAGCAGCAGGAGGTATGTGAACCTTCACCTAGTCTTCATTGAAACCTTATCGTCTTTGTCTGGCAGTTTTCAATATTAACTATTCCTAGTACACACGTCCGGTCAAAAATGCCGGGAATGTTAAATAATTTCGGAATTACATTGTACTTTTAGTATATTAAGTACATTATGCTGCTCTGCATATCCTTGTTCAAGCCGAAGCTTACTGAATGTCAATAAATTATATGTATGAATGCGTATTGCTTTCTGTATTATTTAAGGTTAGCGTCGGGATATACTTATTGTAATATTATGTCCTAGAAATGACGCAAGGGACCCCATGTTATATGGATACATTATCGAGTGATACGAATAGAAATAGAAGTCTTTGCAGTGCGGAATTCATCACAACCACAAAGCTGACAAACAATCACTAGCCCAATTACAGCCTATGCCTATATTCAAGTACTGTACAGAATTCGTAACAACCACAAAGCTGACAACCAATCACTAGCCCAATTACAGACCATGCCTATATTCAAGTACAGAGCTATAGAGAATTACTGATTCTAATCATTGCTCGTTTGACTTACCGTTCTGTTCGTTTATAACAAAGGCTTCGAAAGTACCATCGATAGCGTGACGCTTCTTTCGATGCAGTAAATTTGCAAAAAAAGTTAATGGTATAAATTTATTTACGGTGCTATACTAAATACACCTGTATAGAGTGAAGAAAAACAAGTATAGTCATTTAAAATGTGAATTTATTCCTTGAAAAAGCAACTACAACAAATTGGCAAAGGACGACAAACACCGTTCAGTATATTTAATGTTACAGCAAATCACAAGGCGAATACCATGTTTGGCAGCGGCACACAATTTCAACTAAGAGCAAAAAAAACATTTATATATACAAGGAAAAAACAGTTTGATAGCAGCTTTTCAATGACTGGATGAATAGACTTACTGAAAATTGTTCTACTGGAATGTAAATTAGTTCCATAATACCACAATGAAAAACAGCTAAAACTAAATGTAAAGTTCAATCAAACCAAGTAAATAAATAAATAACAACAATTCCAAGCGAAAAATATATTTAAAAAGGCTATATATCATTGTGATATTAATTTTTGAGATTTTTCCTTCATTCTGCAGTACATGAGTACATTGAGAGGATGGAGGAGAGTCAAAAAAGAAACAAATACAAAGATGATATTGATCACAAAAAAGTCAGATTCCATATTTTTGAGCACTAAAGTAAACAAAGCATATTGGAATAAGCTAATTGCTCCACCTATTGTCATCGTCAAGCCATAGAGTTTACCAAAATGAATGCTGGGGAAGGCGATGGCTATAAAACTCATGTTCCCGCCATAAAGAAAAGATCTGAATATTACTTGCAGAATAAATGATGCATACTGGACGTTAATTATCGGTATAGCAACCGTTATAGAGAATATTGTGCCCAGTAAACTAGTCGCCACGCCGGACGAAATAGCAGCTTTCAATGGGACAATCTCAGTTAAAGTAGTACTTTTTTTAAGCAGGTGAGCAATTGTATCAATCAGTATGCCGTTAAGTGGTGCGAATAGAACTCCAAAAAGTTGGCAAGTACCAAACACTACCAAATAACTTGAAATGTCAGCATCATTTGACAAAGTTAATAGCCAGTAACCAAGAGTACCAAGGAAAAAATAATTCCGCAGTTGGAGAATAGAAAAATGAAGGACATTGCTCCAGTACAATCGATCCCTCAGATATGGCAGGACAGACAATTTGCTTTCCAATTTGACTACAGATTCTTCAGATGGATGATCTGTTTCTGTTGTCATTGAAGTCATTTCTTCTAGGATTTTCTCATTTTTTTTGCTGCAGTCGGCCAATCCGTAATCAAACCCTTTGGTCACAGGGAAAGGAATATGACGTTGAGGTAGCAAGGTGAATGTTCGAATCCAAAGTAGTACTGTACTGCATGTAATGATGATAAAAGTGGTCGAGAGTGCCATGCCTGCATCGTACATAAGTTTGATTATGAGGAAGATAAATGATGACGAGTCAAGTGCACCACTGCACATGGTTATTACTGAAGATCTCATGGGGCCAAAGAGATTCCCGATTTGAAGATTGGTGACCAACAGCAAAATTCCTCCGATGGCGAAACATGTCATTGCTGGGTACAACAGCCAGGATGTTTCAATAGTTGAGACTGACATTAGCACGCTTCCTAAGGTAAATAACAAAATGGCGAGAGTGCGAGAGATCCATGTACCGTATTGGTCATAGATGTAACCGTTGATTAGAGTTGAAAAGGACATCAACGTAGAGGATATGGTGAAGACAAGGTTTAGATGCTCAACTTGTGTTTTGCAAGATGGATAAATATCTTCAGCAGGAGATATTGAAGGCGTGCTATACAGTCCTGCAGTGGAATTCTCCAAGAGTGTACTTGTTGATTCCGTTGTTATATTCTGCGAGTTATTGAATTCAACTGTTTCACTAGAATCTGACGAGCAGTAATTACTGAAGTAGCCTTCCTTCTTCAAAACATAGCTGATAGACGGCCAGCCAAATATAAGGCCGGAGAAAAATAAGCACTCAACAGAAGCAGTTACTAAACTGAGCAAATACTTGACCTTCATATTTTGGTGAATGTACCAGAGGTTAATAACTGTATTAGTTTTTTTACGCACAAGTACTCACTACTGATTGACGCCGATAGTTAGCATACCAATCACACGTGCTCAATTGTTTCGTAATATCTACCAGGACCGATGCATGAAACTATTCGCGATGGTTAAAAACTCTCTAGTGGTAATATTATTTCAACTAACAATACCATATTTCGCTACAATACTATCATATTCACAACTAAATTAATTTTTATTTGCTGACACACATGTTATTTTTAAACTTTTCATGTCTTTTCCTATTCCTGTTCTCACATCCCTTGTCATTTAGGCCCGGTAGTTATGACATAGATTCTAAATACACATGTGTGGAGATTATGGTTATACAGCCTTTTCTCCGGAGATCTACCCCTAACTACTCATTTGGGCTACTCAGTCAAATTACAAAACTCCAAAATTGACGGATAACTACAACATCAGAAATATACTGGCTTTTATTTCTGTGGATGATGAATGATAATGTTTCGCATTTCCAAATATCCAACTCCCGTTCACGTTCACCTGCATTGGCGAAAATTAGATAGACCATAACACTGCAAACGGATATTATAAAACAGGAAAGTAAACCTAGTATTAACAGCAGGAAAAAGAAAATTATACTAGTTCTATGATTGCTATGACATAAAAATTACAGAAGGTTGGGGATACATGGGTTCACGGAAATAATGCGGGATATTGTGCTTGCAATAGGACAATGACGAACATTGATAATTCTTGAACGGTATACTGCTCCGATCGGATATAATGAAAAACATTTTCTAAAGCGTATAATATGTAGTATATAGCGCGGTATAAAAATAAATAGCTTGCTACGCAGTGACAGACCATTAAAAAGTAACAGTAAACACTATGTAGTAAAATTTCGCATAAATTGGAAGCCGGGACGTGAACAAAACGTTGGTTGCATGATTTATTATTATCGGAAACATGACAGGTGATTTTTAACCTTATTTCACTAGGATATACAGTGTATTTATTATCGGTGTACATGCTAATAGCCTAAAATTCCAAGGCAAAGACGAAACTGTATTTACCAGAAAATACCTCACCCAAAAGATAACAGCAAATGGAGAAGTTACCAAATAACAGTATGGCTAAACTGGAATCACAGTTAAATCATAACATCATATCAAAATAGAACAAGAAATTGTACGGCTAAAGCAATAAGCCAAGCAAAGTAAGATCCATTAAAAAAGAAATGTTTTTCACTTTCTCACTTCACGTAGTGAAGCAATCCTCATCGCGGTCTTCGCAAGCGCTCAGCGCAATAAAAGGTGATTGGAAACCAGATGTCCTGTCGCAATATGTCCTAGCTTTACACGACGAAAATATTGATACACTAAATCAACAGGCGTTTTCCTTACCCTCACAGAAGTACGATCAGACTTATTTTAACAGCTTAAATAAAAAGTCATAGCGTTTTCGAAACGAAACATAAAATATATGGAACAATTACACAGTCACGTAGATCAAATAAATCATAAAAAAGACAAGACCCATGAACCTTAGATCAGGCCTGAGCCAAGCAGTAACAGCTTCGATTACGAACTGAAACAGTAATAATTTACTAGACGGTGATGCAATAGGCATGTGCCGATTTTCGTGTTCACTTTCTTAGGTGGTTTAGCATGGCTGGATTACTTTGGAGATATTATCAATAGGTTAGAGTCCAGGCGATTCTTCGTTTGAGAACATGCTGAAATAAATACATTCCAAGAGTCGTTAGTTAGTATTTAGTCGCATATATAAAACTCGCAGTTCTCATAGGTATTTTTTACTCCTAAATGCTATACCATCCAAAAGTGTGAAAAAACTCTTTCATCTCCTTCTCCAGTTGTACGTTTCTTTCTTCTGCAGCGATTCGCCCTCTCTTCTCATTCTTCAGCTGAATTTCAGTCAACTGTCGGCGAGTACGTTCCTCTTGCATGCTAAAGATAAACAAAAATTAGTAATAAAAACACAAAGCTCGCACAACAGAATAAAAAAAGAATATTTTAAAATAAATCAAATACCATTTTTGTAGATAAACCACGTGATCATCCGTCGACTTGAATTCTTTGGGTGCTGCTTTTGAATCGATATCTAGCTTCCGAGTATGGGGATCGTAATGATAAGCTTCACTCACAGTGTCAACATTACTCCCCATATAACTTGTACTGTCTGAAAGTGAATGATAATGATATGAAATAATAATAAAGAACGCGATAATATCATTCGGCAACTTCATCATATGTCATAAACTGATGACATAAAGCTTTCGTTAGAGAATAAACGAGGACAAAGGATAGTCAGACGTCACATACCGTCATTATGATTAGAATTATCATTTGGTCTCCAGTATCGATTGGATTCTATAGATTCATCACCTAATCGCTGACTTTGTACTCCATAAAGTCGGAGTTCGTGCAGTTGCCTCATCACTAGTTCCCACTTCGACTCGTCTTGGTCTTTTTGTCTGAGCTTGTCCTGTTGTTATGAAACGAGTATTTTGTAGTTCAGTATTAGCTTACGGTATATTATATTGAAGTAAAAAAATACTAACGTAAGCAACGATAACTATTTCCTGATTTCACATTACTTGCGTGTTCTTACCTCCAACATCCGTACTACTTCTTCCAACTCCGTGTACGATGGTTTTTCTCTGTTGGCTTGTTCCCGATGTTTGTTAGCTCGTAGGTGATCAGATGGATACGGAGGAGGCGCAGGCCGAGCGGGATTCTTGTTTGGTGAGAAAAGATCGCTCGACATCAAAATATCAAGACGAGAATTGGGTCGACTGGATAATATGGAATGAACCTCGCTGCGATCATCGGGCGGCAATGACTCGGTATTTGATTCTTCATCGGACAAATAACTTTTATGTTGTGGTGAGTTTCGCAAGTTGCCTGGCGTTTTCTTTGATCGGCGCTTTCTGACCGGAGGTTTAGGGGCTTTGTTGTGCTCTAGGTGATTCCTAGAATAAAACAGTTTCAGTTTACAAAGTCTGCGCCAATCAGGCGATGAAATTATGCTAGTCCCAAGTTATCTCTATTTGCAATGACTCACTTCCCGCTATTCTCCAAATCATTTATTGACAGTGAAGGAGAATTGAGAGCGTCAACGTCTCCGGAATGAACGCTACTGCCCGCAACCGCGTTCGTCGACAACCGAGGAGATGACACGGCAGGTGAAGTTTGATTGGCGTACGAAGATCTTTCCGAACTTGTCTCAGACTACAAAGTATATGCTATATTATTTTACATGAATAACGTTTCCATAAGAAAAATCACAATCATCACGATCGTAAGAAATTGAACGATCAGATAGAGATAAAAGATATTCACCCGATTACTGTTGTCGTGTGGATATCGCATCTCGTCGATATGTAACAGACTACTTCCACCTTCCCCACTACCAACGGTTCTCGGGATACGATACTTATTCCTTGACGCTATTCCTGCCGAACTTTCTGACGAGTGCGTAACGTTATCGTAGAACGAGTCACGCGCAGACACCCCAGACACCGCAGACAGCGTATTCGTTAAACCCGGTTTATTCGAAGTATCCGCGTTGCCGCTGTGACGACGAACGTTCTCCTCCTCTATTATTGCACTTGTCAGTTGTTTGTTACTATGCAGGGGCTTCGTATGCAGCTCCTGTCGCTTTGAGGTGTTGTCCGGTGTCGGACCGAGGGATCCTGTCCCGCTGTCGTCCGTTATGTGACGAAACCCTATTGTGCCAGGAGGCGACGTAGTCGTTTGCGTTGTCATGGTGTTAAAACCGTCGGTAGATGTCGCTTGTGTTGTGTGTGAGGAAACAACAGTGTCCGTGAAATTTCGGATTTGGTGGTGCGTTATTACATTTGTTAGGTTATGTTTCGATGCTGCGTCAGCAGCCACGTCTGGTAAAGAAACAGTTTGCCCAGATTTGGTATCAGAATCGCTTTTATGCTCTTCGTCATGAGGGAACAGATATCTGAACGAAAAATGACGATTTTTTTTTTCTTTTTGTCAATTAGCTACTAAAATAAGTTGATTTTAGTTCGGAAATAATATGTGTTCATGGATGATGCGAAACAAATTTGAATCATACACACAGAAACAAATTTCTGCAAACGTTTTGTAAAATTGACAACATTGGAAGCACACATTCCCATTTATAGTGTTATCACCATCTGGTCCTTTTATATCCGCGTGTATTAGTGTTGAAGAATGAATATAAACTTACAAATGATTGGCAATAAACTCGGACATAATGTATTGAACGTAGTTTGAATGCGACATTATCGTCATTGGTTCATTGCTCCTCGAGCGTAAAATATTCGGTCCAAACACTAGAGCAAGATTGGCGGTGTCCATTTTGTTGTGGGAGGAATGTTGCTGGACCTCGTCGAGAAAATTGCATAGATACCTAAAAAGTGAACAGGTATTAAGTCATGCCAACACTGTACAGTCTACCTAAATTTTCTTCTAAACATTGACAATATAGGTATCTTTGTTCTCATATGGCGTAAGGTTTATATGTTTGTTTCTGGAACATGTTTTGTGATGATTAAGAGGTTTTTAATAGCTCTCGCGAGATGAGCACAGAAATACACTTAGATGCTAGTCATAACAAACGAAGATTAAAGATTTAACGATAAAGTGAAACTCAACACGGGCCAGACTTTCTGTGAAGTTTATTTCAAGAAATTGTTGTAACAGATATATTTTTGATTCGGGCCTTGATTCGATTTCGACATATCCCATTATTATCTCTATATTGAAACGGATGGGATTTCTCTAATATGACAGGTCATTGAAGTGTTAAAAAGGCAAATAAGCTCCTCCACGCAATATGAAAGTAAATGAAGGAAAAGACTTTATGCACGTTTACAGACGGATATTGAATGTCACGTCTTTCTGTAGTTTAATCTATGTTAGGGATGTTCGTCAGTAGCCGGTTGGTAGGGTTATTTTGATGAAGTGGACACAACCATCAAGCACTGAACCATTGAAAATACAAGTAAAACCAAGAATGGAAAACCATGTGGAAACCTATTTTTAGAAAAAATTAACGTCAAGACACAGCACTTGTACGACATTGTTTTCGTAAAGTGGCCTCTTGCGATACTTGGAATACGACGAACACTTGAAGTTCGCAGTAGTAACGCAGAGAATTTGCGAACAAAAGAAAACATAAGACGCTTTGGTCGAGAATCGCTTCGTTGTTCCTAGACTCGTCTAGACATATTGACATTCACCTAGCGTATTGTGTAACTTTTCATCAGTAAGGTTGGACATACTTAATCCTGTTGAAGTTGGCGGATTAAAATCAGATTAGGAAAGCTGCATACAGCGCCTGGAAGGGTGTTATTTCATGGTATTCTCGCAATTGAATTTCTCTCGAGTCATTTGAAATAATAACATCGCTATTGTAAAACGGCAATGACAGACCTCCTTGGTTTACGTTTTTATATTTATATATATCAATAAGCAAGTATAAGAGGCCATTCATTACAACCTTAATATATAACAAGATAACAACAATAACTTTCTCAACTTCAATAACTTTCCTGAGATTAACGGGTACAAGAGGGTTAAACTTAAAATTCAATTCAACACTTGCGAGTTAAAGCTATAACCGCAGAGGAAATGGCGGAACCCAAAGAATAATTCTGAAATAACTACAGTGCTGTACTATATTTAAGAGAGCATGGTGCAGCTGATAGTCCATGAAACGCAAAAGAGCCGATAGGACTATATCAGACATACTTCCTAAATTGCTGAGTTAGCGCAGCCAATAAATCCCGTGCGAGAAGAAAACATGCGTTTAAGAAAGTTTGAAGGATTTACCTTAGAAGTTCAAAGTTCACTTGCGGAAGTTTCTTGAGATATTCCTTTATAATTTCCCGGGCTTTCGCTTTTTCAATCTGCGTCTCCTTCGACAGAAGGTTTTCATCGGTAGCGATCGCGTTGCGATAGGAAGTCCCGACGGATTTGACCATTTTGGCGGCCTCTATCATCGGTTGATAAAGATCGTAAGGAATGAGTGGTTCGGGCAACTCCCTTAAAAAACTTTTCATCAAGGAAGCCACAGTGTGAGCGTCGGTTGTTCTGTTAAACAAAAGAGAATTTAACGAATGAATTTGTTTGCTACCAATCTCATACTTGGGTATTCTTATACTAAGTTGGCTAATTACGTAATAAAATTCCTTTCTACAAACGACAGGTAAGATACGATAAGATGGGAGACTGGGAAGTTAGTGAGTCACGATATTTGTCGTGATGAAATAACCCACAAACTTTTTCCAGTACCTCATAGGTCGAAGTAACATAGCCACAAGTTTAGAAATAACTTACGGAAGAAAAGTAGGTCTTTCTCCCTTGTCAAACGAGTCTTGAAGCTCCTTAACATCATTCGCTTGTCCTGGAAGGCGAAATAGACCTTCTTCGTAGAAACCGTTGTTTTTTCGAATGAATAGGCAACAAGTTTCCACGATGTAGGGTGCTTGTCTTTTATCTTTTTTCGGGCCTGAAGGCAACTTGGAGTCGATCTCGTGTTCATTGTTAATTGTCTTTGACAATTCTTGCCCAAATATACCTTAGCACGTGAAAAAAATGAAAGAACGGTGAGTGAATAACGATTTATTCAAGGCTGAAGAGGAATAATCCTCTCTTAGTATTTTCACTACTATTGGATAATACCTCCTCCAGATGAATGTCGTATTACTCTCTTGATAGCTTTTACCCAATCCGATCTGTCGGATGCAGAAGTGGTCGACATGATGTAGGTTGGGTGATTGGTGGATATCTTATCTTTCTCGTCGCCTAAAACAACAACAGAATAAAATTAGTAATTTTTACTCAGTTCTAAATGAAAAAGCGTAACGTTTGGGTAAATACCCGAGGATTACGGGATAGGTTTCATAAATATTTAGGTGACTGAAACAATGTAACTGACATGTCGAACTAGATCACGATAATTTGTAAACACTGAATGGGAAAACTAGCAATGTCAAATCCTACTCTGCTTTCAGGCATTTCTCATCAATTTTGTGATCATCTTACTAGACTACCAGAAATTGAGAATATAATACAAAGACGGTTTAGAATCAGGAATTGTATTAATTAGCAACTGTGGTTGACAAATCCACCTGAAAATTAAATCTTTCCTGAAACAAAGACATTTATATGAGATTAGCATCGATTAATTACGAGTAAAATATCACTTAACAACCAGCAAAAACAGGATGCGTAAAATTAAAAAGGAGTAGCCTTGTAATTGTTGCTTTTAACTTCCTCTAGAAGTCTATAGCTGCTCTGCTGAATAAACGTCAAAGCTTTTAGATTTGTATAACAGCTTCTACATTGTTCAAATACAAATACACCTCGTTTTAACGTGCCGTCCAATAATTCCGATTTTAGACGAGCGAACCTAATCTGTCATTTGTTTTTCTGCCATTATAATCGCCATTTGCTACATCAACCTCACAATAATGAGGCAAATAAATGTCAATCAATCGAAATTTCAGTACGTTATTCATATACAATAAGGTTTTCGAATTCAACATTTAATATATATGGCATATAATAACATAATAAAAGCCGGGGATCAGTTCGGTGAAATGTTGAATTTAAATTGGTAGTTGAACGAAAATATGATGAAACAACTGACTAAGGTACGAGGGATATGACTCAATGCTATTTCATTAAAAATGAGGTGAAAGGAAGGCTGGGAGAGTACACATACACATAGGGAAAGGATGTCGTCTGCTTGGTCACGGAGGCGACACTGAATCAGACCTCACCTAACTTGTTGTCTATGAAAAATAGCACACCGATTTAAATTTATTAAAAAGGGGATGTGTATAATACAAGCTATCAGCTTGGATCACAAGTCTCACCGGGTTTACACGCCATTAGACACAAATAAAACGTTGCTGGTACGAGAACGAAACGAGCAAAGCCCATTCTAAGTCTGTTTACAACCGTAATAAATTTCCATGTCTCGTAACACTGTTATTGCTTATTTGCGTCTTCATTTAATCGAGTGGGTCTCTTTACACTTTGTTTAAACGATTAGCTTTTGGCGCCGACTTGAAAACTCAGTTAAACTGGTACGAAAACACCTCGCGAGGTGACAATAAAATTATTGCATCGACAGCAAATCAGAAAACAACAGAATAGCAGAAACTACGGTAAACGTTGTGATAGCGGTGAAATGGTTTATGACAATATGTAAACGCCAACACTGGACCTATAAACTCAGAACGGGAGAGGGATAACAGTATTACGTTTGTTGTATCGCTTTTCAAACATCTGTCAGGGTCCACAGATTATTTCGCCGTCAATGCTAGATAAACAGTTAACGCGATCCAGGGACTAGACTAAGAACAAACAATTTCTGAGCCTGGACGTTTCAATGTTACTTGTTTAATAATTTGAGTTGCGTACTTTGTTTTACAAACATATTTTGATCGCGGTAGACCTACCAGGTCGCCGTCGCAAGCAAAATTGCGGTTGCAATTCTTCAGCAACGTCGTCGCTAGACAAATAAAACACGGATGAACAAATGTTACTTCAAGCTAACCGAAAGATTACCATCTGCCACCAATAGTAATCTGAGTGACTGATATTCACAGGTTGCTTGCTATTTCCTAAAAGTTTATAAGCCGGATATTCATAACAAATCCGTTGCAATAAGCAATCTAGTATGTAGCGTAGAGCCGTAGACCATTGCCTATGGCCATTGCAATATTTTGTCAACAATGGATACATGACTTAGAATTCATTTGTCTATGCTATACTTTGGAGCACACGAAGCTGTGAATAAAATTTATCGAAATAAACACAGGTTAAAACTAGCATCTTGAATTGGAAAGAATGTAGAAGGTTAATAATCGAACATTAATTTTAACCGATCGGCAACCAGACACTCTCTTCCCATATGTACTATGGCGAATGTCCTGTTGATTCGTCAGTGCCTTTGAAGTTGAGAAGCCGACGAAAATTCAATTTTACGCAACAGGTTTAACAGCAAAGCCGCAGTCGGATACAGATCGTGCCAAAGTCAACCAAAATTTTCGGACTTAGCAGAAACTACAGCGCGACTAGAAAGATCGTGGACGCTACTTCGTAGAAAATTGTTTGGAACGCGGATACTACCACAAAGCTCAAATGCTGAGTTAAAAGACCAATGCGTTGATAAAGCTGGTATATCAATACTTCAATAGTATACTTACAGATTTCAGATTTATTTGAACGGGGTGGAATTCCTCGATTCCATATTTCAGCGGACGAAACGCAGCTAGGAATTTTACTGTTTTGTCCAGACCCCTGGCCCGATGGTTGCCTCGTGTTTCTTCGATTCGCATCCGGGGAGCAAGGTAACTCGTATTCCTTAGGGTCAGGTACATACTTTCTATTCGAAGGACTATGGGATGATAACCTAACGTCTAGCGGAAACGGAGGCGTCCTAGTTCGGCCGTACGCGGATGGAAACACCAATGGGTCAGGGTCGTGAAAAACGAAAGACGAACGTTCTTCCGACCGTTTTATTTCATAAACATGCCCCGCTGGTGATTTTTTGGGTTTATTCTTGTTGCGGCGACATCTTGAAGGACAGAAGCAGCTAATCTCTTGATAGTAACTATGCATACTCTCATTGTCACAGTGTGCAGAATAGTGAGGTTGCAAAATATTTGGGGACTCATGGAATTGATCCCGAAGATGTGAGTGTCGTTTGCAATATTCTGTTCGTCTATTCCTCTCTTTGCTCGTCTTCTCGCTCTTTATACATGATAGTCCGTGGTGTTCATGACAGTAACAACATAAATTACTGCTAGTCACTCCCATTGCACATAATTAAACTACGATGACAGAAGAAATAATAAGCTTACATAACATATTTGAATCTATATTTGGCTTGACAACCTAACTTTACCTGAAAAATGACTAGGAATTCCACTACGATGAGAAATTCAAAGCTACAATACTACCTAACGTACAGTAAACAATCACCAAGCAATGTGAAAACATAAACACAGCATCCAGTTTCACTTGAGCTGACCTTCTCTATAATAAACATTCAGTAATTGCAATACAAACACTACATGTAAATATTTATCAGAGAGGAACAGATTATTTGCCTTTCTACTAATTACTTAGTTTCCATCTAAGAGTAAGTACTGTTTAGCAGAAATGATAGTACAAAAGATCTAATGAACCGTATTGTATTAGAACTATACCCATACTTCAAGCGAGTTGTTTTATATCAAGAAATATAAAGCCAAGTCAGACGAAACCCACGGGTACCCAACCGTGAGAAAAAAGGCTGTCAATGGCCTCACGTCTCGCTCCACGACAGTTAAAATATCAAATTATCGACGGATGTCTACTCCGGCAGAAGGTGTTCCGAAACTCTCACACAGGTAGACAAAAAAGGAGGACCAAATGCCGTAAACTAACATGGAAGTAAGAATAAACAAAAAATGAAGTTCTGTAGCATAAAATTGCACAAATTTCACATAACTAGACGACGATTATTGACAGACAACAAAGAGAATTAAATGAACCGGCGATAAGTGACAACACAGAAGCCAAAAACTGCGGAGACGGAAAGCAATGTCGACACTGGATCGTAACAAGAGACAAGGTGCTTATCATCGATTATTACAACGGTGAATTATTCGTCTGTCGTCAAACCGCGGTGCTAACAATAGATTCTGTTTCAACACCTAACTTATTCAGACCTGTGGATTTTTTTATACACCTATCTGATGTATCAGTTCTAATAAAAAAGACACGATGTCGCAACAAGTTGAAAAGAATGAGTTCAACTAAAGTCCTTCGTAATTCAAGCACACTGCAGTGTCGAGTACTAAATTCGCCATTAAACAAGTTGGCAAACGAAAAGTCTAATACTCTAGTCAATTTGGCAATTAAATGGTACTGTGCAGACAAATTTGAAACGGGGCCAAGTAAATTTGACGACAAACTTAATTAAATTTCTCGGAGTCGCTACCTAAAATTCCTAATTACCATAGTTATCCGTGTATAAGTCGGACTTCGCCAAAATTCCACACAAGGTATATTTTCAGGGAAAAAAATAAATTGATTCTAAAAGCAAATAGAACGTGTGATGAACTACATCTCTTTTAACCAAAAAAGTGTCCAACATTTCCGACATTCTTTTCCCAAATAAGAATGCTCCTAACGATCAGATGAACAATGTCAACGAGTATACTAATTGCTCGTTGAAATGCGTGTCATACCTCACATAAAGCCGTTTCTGTACGTGGTTTACAACGGGAATATACGAGCTACAGTAAAACGACCAACTGGAGTCGATGATTTTACAGCACCCGGACGCTTTACGGCGCGGTTATGAAAATCGTTCGTATGACAACAATGTTGATCAACTGTATGGGACGAACTTCACGTTAACTCATACACAGTAATGTGTGAATTGAGAATTAAAACTAGAAATGCGGTGTAATAATGACTCATACGATTGGCTAACTGGGTACTTTGTAATATCTATACGTTATCAGGTTCATTTACAAAACCAGTAGACAATGGGCACTGTATTAAATACTAATTAATCATTAACTAAGTAGGAGGGACGAATAAAATACATAAAATTCTTTTGACTCCGCACGAGATTCGGCTATGAAAACAATCGGTTTACTTGATAGACCGACTTGATTACCGGCGGAAAACATTCCAGTAAGTCACAATAGCCCACACAATCCACTGTTACTTAATTGGTAAGAATACCTCATCACTCACTTCATATTTGCGACCTATAATAAGCACGAAAACGTATATTTTTTACTTCGAGCCCGCAAAAGGGTGATAAGCGCTGTTACCTATGGCATAAATCTAAAACAATAAAACTACATAAACTGAAGAATGCTGCTATGATAAACACAAGCTAAGAGCTAGCAGAACAGAACTACCTAGAATTGCTTGCTTATTCTATGAATAGGAACTGAATATGCCAGCTGAGTGATATCTATCGGCTTAAACGTAATTGTTGACACCGCCAAAGTGCCATTTTCAGACTGACGAGAGAGATCCGTCTGTACCGTATGGCTCTACCGTATGTATGCGCTTCAGTGGTGGGAGTTTTACTTTTTTTCTTTTGTTTATCTCTCAACAAGTCAGGTCTACAATTTTCACACTGAAACACCGAAATTATTAAAAAAAACAATCTACTCTCGAGTAGATTAATTAACGAGGTGAATCAAGGAAACGGTTGGACGAATTCCTATACCAGGCGTATAAAAACGCGATATACAGTAGTTCCACCTTATTTTGACCGATGTTATCCTTAAATCCTGCCAACTATTTTCTAGCCATCATCTATGTATGTATGACGTATAAAATTCATGGCACTAATGAGGATAAAGTGACGGAAAGCTTAAATTTGTTTAAAATTTCTAAGTAGGAAATCCCAAAAGGTATTAGTCTAAGCTTACGACAATGACGAATTGAAGGTAAGCTTACGAGGAAGTACGACGCAATTAGCCTTGAGCGACTACCGTACTTTTAAATGAAACAAAATTAATGCGTACGCGTCTGCTCGCATCTCATTTATCCGTAAAAATACGATAAACGCATCAATTATGCCATATATAGACGTGAAACAGACTGAAGAGGCAACGTGGACGACCACCTGGCTGTATCATTAGAAATCCCTCAAATTATTCAATTAACTAATCGCCATCATCCGGGTAGCTCCCTATTCTGCGACTACAGAAGACGTTCCAGCATTAACTTTTGATTGAACGAAACTGTGATACTAACTAATGTGGTGTTTGAAATGAAAAAAAATAGAAAAGTTGATATGCAGAAATGCCGCAACAATCAATACGCATATTTCCATGACTCAAGAGCAATTCAAAGAATTTAAAGTGGAAAATCTTGCTAAGGTAATAAGCTCACGAGCCATACACTATTGTTCATTCCAGCTTCCAAAGATCTCGCTGGTTTCATGGTGTCTCCCCAGTCCTTTGTGAACTAGGAACAATAACGCCAACAAGTCAGTAAACGAGGCAAAAAAATCTTTTGATTAGATCCCAACAAGGGAAAGTTACATTCTCAATCAAGAGTTTTTAAGTCACCGAGCAACAATCAACTTGAGGGAAAGTCAAGTACAGCTCTCAGCGCGTTCTGCGTCACGTGCCACTAGACAGCACTCCGCAATAACCCTCGACGTGTCGTCCAAGTGGGCACAATCATCAGCCAAGAATTACCATCAGCGGAGTGAATCACACCGAATGCGTGCTCTACTTGTGTGGTAAGATAAGGGTTTGGAAGCAACAAGGACCCATTACTTTAATAAAGTTGTAAACGTCAGTATTATTGGATCGCAAATTTACACGATACAAGCTTAGTGCCGAGGGGAGGGCGAAAGGTCATAAAAGTGACAAGAAGATTTATGATATCGTCCATCTCATATGGTTCTTGAATCCCTTTTTTGCTCATGAGAGCTATGAAATGCAGTCTACAAAATGAATGAATATCAAACGGTTTGACTGACTTTCTCAGGAGCATTTAGTGGTATAGCATGTGGTCTGCTAGAAGTAAAATTAAATTTGATTAGCAGGGGAATTTCGATACGAAAGATAAACCTCGCCTTATCTCCCAACACGAGATCAAAGAAACTTTGCAACTTATATATGCAAACGAAATTCTGAAATTCTATATTTAAATTTCATTAAAGATTTACCTGGTCCCGGAACGCGAGTGTCACAAACAAACCGGGAAAACACCACGGACTGAACTTACCGTAAAACCATTGGGCTAACTGACAAATTTATTACTACCTCATACGTAATCAATACATGTTTTCTTAGGTAAAAATATTATATACTTTACTGTATATCGGTTAAGCAATTTAGATTCCAACCGATGGTAATACACCTTCTACAAATAGACAAGTAATGGATGAATCTGAGAACAGGGCAATGTTTATACAGTGCATGAGTGTACGTTTAGAAAGCAGGTCCAGACAGGTTTTATAGCCGTGTGTTAGTCTAGTATGAAAATGGGGGCAATAGATTTATTTGAACAATGACTGTGACACTGAGGAATGGAATGCCAATAATTTTTCAATGATTTCGAACTCAATGAAAGGAACATTTGATTTTAAAAACAAAGTTTCGCAATAACTACCGTCATATCACACATAAAGAGCTTAGCAGTTAACGTAGGCGAGAAACTCAGGACTCAGAGGCATTGAAAAGCAAAGGCTTCCTTGGTACATCATCCGTTACATTTTTGCGGTTAATTTTACCTATTCGTGTGAGAGTACGGACCGATAACCCCCATCGACTGTCTATGATTAAATAAACAACAACCGAATAGGTCGAACTTGGAAGTTTTGATTTATGGTTTGGCGTTTCGAGTTGTCGTCTTCTATTGTGGTTAGGGTGCGACTTATAATGTATACTTACTTGGCAACATACACTTCTGTGTGGGAATAGGTCTTGAGTTTCTAAGCACTTTTAGACAGTATTTCTGGATGATAAATGTACACATATACGCCTGTATAATTTGAGATAGCTATGAAAAATGTACAATACCTACCATGGGGGCCAATTGAGTATATAGGTTCAGTAACAGTCGAGTCCGCTTGTAATTTAAGGTATTCGGTCAATATTTGAGCTTAAGATATCGAATTTCCGGTGCTCGAATATAGTATGCGTTTTGTAAAAATCGTTTTACATCTCATTGTTCGATTGGCAACGGTTAGCTAAATCTGCAACGACACGTTAACTGTTGCGAAACAACAGCTCTTTATTCAAAATTGCACCTTGGGTAATTTTCGTTCTTCATTTCGACAATTATTTACAATTACCCGATTACCGAGTGTACACAACGTCATTGACAGCACGCGAAAACAGTTGGGTCATTGTCAAAGTCTAACAGATGGTCTGGGAAGTTAGCTGGCATTAAACAAAGACTCTTTGACCTTGAGTGGAAATGAACAAAGTAGCAATAACTGGAATCGGAACTCGGAATTTTATAGTTATATTATTGAGCTGCTTATTTTTTATGGCATTTGCTGGAACTCAAGATATGTAAACGTTTATTACAAGACTTTTCCGGAGAGCCTCATTAGCAATTTCTGTGTGAATATAATAATCTCATAGACACGACGTCTACAAGGATAAAGTGGTGCTTCGAACGACCAGGACCAGAGTCCTATAGGTGCGTCGAATAGGACGACGACATCGGACGGCAGGGTTCTACAGAAATATGGACTCCTCGTAGCCTGGATGTAGTGGTCGCAGTGGGGGAATGAGAGGGCCGGCGTACTTGCATTAGACAATAGCCTATTAACTCAAAATATAAGGGTGCAATTTTATATCTCTCTTTTCACTTTTTCCATTTGATTCTGTTAATATGACGACAACCCCTCTCCCCGGGCGCTACTTAGAAGTTTCATGGGAATGTAACATACTGTATTATTTTGGTCATCGTGTTCCTGTTCTTTCAATCGGTAACGATTTACATTGAGTTTACAGACTCGTTTCAATCCTCAGTAAACAATTCAAAAGCTTAGTGATTTATCCGGACAGGATGTGTTGGACACAAATTGTCAGAGAGAACATCATCACATCGCAATGGTGCACAAATACAGCAATAATCGTTAAAGTGATGTGCTGCATCCGAAACTCAGAGAGAATTAGGACTGGAAGAATTCATAACAGAAATACAATGCCCCAATTCTCTACTAAGCACTCAAATCTCAGCAGGAGATCTCATTAATTGTCATTTATAGGCAACTCTGTAAAATTACGAGCTGTAATCTTCCGGGAAACAATTAGTTTTAATTTTTATGTAATCAGACGTTGTACTCCTTCGTTATCCCAGTACCCAAACGTCATCGTTACTGACTTGTGATATCCTTCAATGTGTGCTGGTTTTAATGATATTCGAATATTCAAATATTCAAAAGAGAGATATCTAGGGAATTTCACATTTTCCTTAGGGCATTATCTCAAGAGAATGGACGTTTAATTACTACACTGTACAACACCAGTGACGACCACCTCATCGAACCATCTGCGCAACATTTGTATACAGCATCGCAGTTTTGTTGCTATATTTGGCAGCAATGACAGCTAGCTTACATTTCGAAGCGAAAAAATATGGAAGTCTATAATAAAATCAGAGATAATCATGAGCTTCGCCAAACCTCCTCCATTTTCAATATTTAATGAAATGATCCTTTGATTTCCGTGATGGAATTTGTACAACACAGTGCCTAGTGCCTGACGATAGTAATAAGAGTTAATTGTGAAAACCACAATGAAATAACTTCGCGATAAGACTACGTGAAAGGAAGGAGATCGTGGGAAAATGCTCATTTTTATCATATTAGCAACGTCCTTGAAACGCTGCAACACAGTATCTTGGGAAAACGAGTGCCAAGTTGATAACATCAGCGAGAAATAAAGTAATTAAATAATATTTTTCACGTTAAAAGCTAGTGAGTACCTTAGCAAGGATTATAGTGACTTCAACTCGAAGTATTAAATTTTCGCTGGGTGAATTCCGCTTAGGTACGTTGTCAACAGTGAAAAAACGAGTCAAACTAGCAGCATTCGAAGATGACGGATAATATATATGTACTCTATCGTGTTAAGCATGTCTATTGATTTTAGATAAGAACCGTCGAATGACAATAGCGAGATTGTTATCACACGCTGGTAAAGAGACTAAATCGATCATTCTATTGGAAATTTATTTATTGAAGACTGAAAAGGGTTGATGGATAGTACAGGTAGGCTCCTGGCAGTCCCCGATTCGGTTTCCGTAATTCTGAGACTCTAATTCAATATTATTTCAACTCTTATCAGCGCAGAGCTCCCTTGTCAGATATGTAGAAGTATGATTCAAAAAAACTTACATAATGCTGATATAAACATGTGGTAAAACATCACTGTTTGTGGCAGTACACTTATCAAACATTTTCGGATCGACGCGGGCGCGCGGTAATACCAAACCATCAAATTAAAGTTGTTCTACACTTAAATGCAGTTCAGAAACGGAAGGAAACGTGAAATTAAGCATCTGTGGCGTTTTGGTTGATCGAATTTTCGTTAGAGCTCTAACACAACAGAAATCGTCAAGAACAATGCGTCTGAGAGGTGAGATGCTAAAGACAAGTAGGTCTACTGTATAATAACACAGTGCGGAAGGTCTTAATCAAAAACCACTTCATTGATTTCCGTTCGATTTCAAGTAATGTTTTTGCAAGAATTACAAGACACTTCGACAACTTCATACCAGTACATCAAAGCAAAACGCATTGCAATTATATTTTAATAAGTTTAGGATTTCTTGATTTATCACAGCTAAATTCTTGATAACTGTACTGCACGCAGAACCTAGGTGAAACGACAACGGTTAAAGGTCAAAGGTTTACCTGTAAATTTCTGACGTTAGTCACGCTCAGCAACACCTGGTATAACGTTGTAAAGCGATTATAACACACGAAAGATAACACGCGTTACGATTTAACTTGTTATTAATTTGTAGAAACATTAAACAAAGATTAGAGACCAGAGTAGTTCTGGGTGTGAACGAAAATTCTTATTCCCTTGAAAGAAAATAGATGAGGTAAAAAGGCGAAATCTCTCACTAACAGATGGTTTCTCCAAACGTTCCTTAACTCTAATCAAATATGTAGATGAGTCATTATTACAACAAGCCAAGCGCAGGGTTAAATCTTCAGAACCTAAATTATCACAAGGAATTCTCCGGAAGCCTATCTCGCCACAGAGGGTACACAAAAAGCATCAACGAGTTAACCCTGCCTGCTCGACACAGTCACATTATTAATTTACATTTGTCTGGGTAAATATTAGGTTAACTGGATGAAGTAAAGAAAACTGAGAACAATGAAATTATGTTCAAAGGGCAAACAATTGATGGGGGTAGTCAGTCAGCATATCATATCTGTTTTGAATATATTTTTCATGGAATTCACTTCAGAGCCTTTGTTAGATATGAAACATCATTCTTTTACAGTTTAATAACATTCCGTTCTGTGGTACTTCGAGAGTCGCTTTTCAATTTTTCATGTTATTTTTTAGTGATATATTACGCTTGTTGAGTGCGAAGAAACATTGTAAGTACGATATGAATATTTGCTTTGATCGGCAAACCGACTGATCTATATTTAATAATCTAGAGTTAAACAAAGCTCAGGAAACTGTACAAAAACGAAGTAGAAATATTTCGCATTTTATTACTATTCTATCTCAACTTTATTAGAATAACATAAACGTATTTTAATTAAGTTTTGCACTGTGGAAAACTCCCATGCATTCCATATAGAAATATACATTACGAATACATTTTTATTTATAACTTTGTGAACTTTATTCACTTCATCAGCTGCGGTAGGTAGCTAGGTTACTGTACAACTTCCAGTGTCAATACGTGGGCATGGAGTCACCTGGAAAAATGGGGTCACCTACTTTCAAGAAGATTTTCGACCTCAACCTGAAACTACCACCAGTTTAAGTATACGTGACCTATCAGAAGAATTGCATCAGTTCTTCACAACACTGGGTTAGATCCCCGTATTTCGCCAGACACATTTTACGAGCAGAGTGGATATTGCGCAAAAACAAGGTCGTTATAAACTATAAGCAAACAACGCTTACGTGAGCCAGTAACTAAAGAATGTCAAATAATAGTTTAATACCGAATGAAAATGAAAATTGAGTGTGCCAAGTCTAGCATATGATCTATCAAGTCTTTAAACGTGATCAAATCCTGTTGGAAAGCATTATCTTTACATTTGAACCGTATAATTAGTTGGTTTCCGCTCAACGAGTTTGAAACGTTAGGAAACATTTTATCATTCACAGCTAATCCAATCTGAAATAATGCCGAGTCTGAAAATCAAAGACTTAAAACTTAGCCCATAATCTTATTGATGAATTGTCAAACGAGTATGATTCTTGAACAATGAGACGCGTTTGGAAATCTGAAGGTTTTTAACACCGCAAAATCCAATTAGCCACAATTCGCTGATAACTATATGTTATATACATATTTATTAACTTGGAGGATTCTCACATAATATAGGACATACGCCCCAGTACAGACATACCCCACAGTTACGACAGGCAGTTTCCGGGCTTTTGTTTCATAATTATGAAATTCAAAATGTACCATTGAAATTGAACCAATGTATAAGGAAATTCTTGCTTGCGAAGGAAACATCCATACGATCGTCATAACCACCATATTGTTTATCACATAAATAAATAAAATAACCTTTGAGAAAAGCAATAGACTACTAAGCTTGTGTACAGAAACTTGGACTGATGGATAATCTCGTGATATGGCAACAAAACGACATTTACCCAGCTCGCAACTGAAGTACTTTTCCAGGCGCACGTATGCCAATAAAGTTATGTAAGTTCAGATAATCTTTATTCCTATGCTGCATAAATTATTCCCTTCATCTTAATCTTTGTTGTTCGTAATTGACAGAAGAAAAGTCATAACAGCCAATCGTAATCCGGTCAAGTATTTTTCTTTACTTTCGAATAGACTTAACGCCTTAAGGCTACAAGATTTTTGCATGGAATTATCCGTTAATTACATAGGTAAAATAAATAAACTCGAATAAGGATCCAATAATCTTCGTTTGTGAATCAAAATTTTCAAACATTGACTTCTGAATGTAGTGGCTGGGTGGACATGAAAAGAACTGAAAAATTCTTTAGTAAGTCATATTTTTCGCGGTGCAGTACCGTCAACAGTTCCAAACTCTGGGTTAAATGTCGGTGCTGCAATCTAATCATAGTGTACTCATAAGCAACAAAACTAGCCAATTCATCACCATTAGTGTCCACGTACTAAACGGCAAGCTGTATTGATTCGTTCTACCCGTGAATTATCTAGATCCAATTACCGAAACATTCAAGCTACTTCGAAGGTTCCCAGAAAATAAAGGTATTAAAGATTTGAGCACTATGAAAAAGCAGCTTTGCTTCTGTCAACTCAAACATTATTCTAGTCCAAGGCTTGCTTATACTTCTTTCAGATTAGATTCAAATCCCCGGTAAAGGCTAATTGATCATTAATCGGTCTATTGCAAAAGAAGAAGTGTCAGACTTCAGCTGCTTGTCATCACACCAAGTAGCTAACCGGTACGGTGTAACGAATGAAGTTTTCACAATAACGCAAAGCAAATAAACAGTGGGAGATTTAGCGCATGATTAATAGCTTTGTTTCGAAACGATTACCACCATCCGGCCATCTTTCGACACCCTTTAATTAAGTGGACCCACACTCACTTGTGCACTCCTAGTGTACACTACAGTGGTCAACGATGGAGTTTGAAGAATCAATGAGCAATTTGAGCCAGTTAATTTATCTTTAATGGCGTATTATCTATCGCTAAGACGGGAAAACCATGCAGAAAGTTCACTACCTGCCACCGGTTCGATGTGAAATGAATAATCTACACTTCAGATAGAAGAAAATACGTGATAGGTCTCCAAGAAATACTATTACGGGGAAGGGTAATCACTTAATCGCGAACCCTATACTCCGCCATTGTTGATATTGTCACCCAACCATTGCGACCCAAAACATTACTCACCTATTGTCAGTTACTGAAACGAACATATCAGGAAGGGGAACGGATAACTTTCCCGTGGTAACGAGTCGAGCGACTTTGTCAAGCCGCAGTGGTAACATGGGACTCGCCTAAGGCCTTGAAACAAAAGGAGTGGCTTATCGAGTTCAAAGCGAAACGGGAAAGGAAATTCTTTAAAGAGGTTGAATCGACAATTTGTATTGTTTAGTCTCAAAACAAACCGTGGTACATTAACACAAAATAGCAAGTGAGCCATACCGAACCTGCAAGCTGCATACATGAAAGTGAGTGGTCTATTGACCCGCTCTGCAGCCCACCCAATACCTTCAATTTCGAAGTAAGGAAAAGTTCCGTGATTAGTACGATAACGAAGCAGCAGCAAAGCTAACGGACGGGTGATAGGGACCATAAATTACACAGCAAATCAAACTACTAAAATAACATTACGTTCCCAATAACTTGAGCAGATGTTTATACAATCGACATATCAATGAGTGGGTCAGTGGAACAAAGACACAGAAATGACAGCCCCAATCATTACACGAACCATCTTTTGAGGGGATCACTATAATAACACTTGTGGCATTCATATCATCATGAGTCAGACACCACTTTGGCCAACAACGTACGGACTTTATAATTTTCCCCAATTGAGATATTGACTGAATTGTTTACTACCGTCAATTGTTCAAACGAACCGACCGTCGTACAAGACCAAGTAGGCTTACATTCTATGTAGTACTTAGATGAATTGCCTGGAAGGAAAATCACCCGAATCACATTACGAGATGACACATGTCATTATACAAACAAATCACCTAGTACATTAATTATTATAGGAACAGGCAGAGATCCGATATCAAACAATGATTTTCTAAAATAAACTCAAGATTTTCAAAATGGGTTTCACTGATAGCAATTACCCCTTGAGTTTGGGTGAGTCACAAAGGTAATAGCTACCACGATACGTCAGTTTATATCTATTGTCATAGCTATACTTGTTGTGATTCAATCCAATACCGTCAGTACGAAATGGGTTCGAATCAGGGTCTGGGAACGGATTAATTCACTTTTCATTATTTCTAATACGGATAATTGATTTTGACTTCAAACAATTTAGACTTCGAATGGTCTCCTGGGAAGAATCAAGTACGAACTACGAGGTACCACCACCACAGTATTACTGTTTCATTTCAACGTAAGCACAACAGTTCATTCCGGTAGCAATATTCGTCCAGTAAACAACATAGGGATTTATTACATTCCTGACATATTAGAATGATAACAGCGCCACCGCGTTCCTATTCAGTGAATAACTAAATTACTGCCTGCTCTATTCGGCGTATTGTTATGTAATCATGATTTTCAGGCAAATTGCAGGTTATCTCGCTGGCAATCATCATATTATTACCAATTTTGACACATTTCGATTTGATTCCGTAAAGAGCATTGTTATATGAAAAGTATATCGCAAATATTCGGTTTCTTACACCAATAATTGTCTATATGAATGGCAAAAGTTACCTGGTACGATCTCGAAGTAGTACTTGCTGGATTCATTAGAACGTACAGGATGTTCCACGACTCGGTTTCCCACCAACTGTATAGTTCCCTGGGAGGATATACAATTATAAATTAGAGGAAATTCATCGCAAACCGTTCACTGCATGCTGCACAATACATCATAGGCTTCACATCAATTATATTTCAACAGATTGAATGCTCTTACCAGTAATTTACTTTCATCCTGTTCCTTATAGTAGTTCAGTCGATTTTTTCTCAAAACGAACCATCGCTCGTTCCAGGTTTTGATCATTCCACCTTGTTTTCTAAGCCATCCGCTACGAAGTATTTTCTGATCGCCTTCATTGCCAGTACTCAAACCGCTGAGTGACGCTAAAGAGTTATTTGAACTCTTTCTCCCGTAAAACACCTCCTCCTCTTCAGACGGCTGTTTATTCAAAATTGCTCCACCATTTCTGGGACTGCTCTTTAGTGACGGTTTCCTGAAAAAGAAATACCACATTGTCACATATTGATACGATCAGAACACCATATTTTAACATCGCAATAAAGAATGATTTGACATTTAATATCAGACCAAACCACAAAGTGATAAAACCATACGTGAATAGGTTCTGAAGTTCGTTCAGAAATACATAGCACTATGATTGCAAGATTGATTTCTACTGAATTTTCAAGATCTTTTCACTGATAAAGTCAACATACTCCCTCCCATGAGTCGCATTTTCCACACGATACCAGTGAACGCGGTATAATCACAATATATTATGGGCATGAATAACTGGCTTGGTTGTAAATTATTCTCAGATAGTTCACCTCCTCGTCTCATTTTCGCTTCCGCTTTGACGTGAAGAATAGACGGAATCTCTAGAACTATTGGAGAACTCAGCTATTTCTAGCTTATCGCTAATAGGAAAGAGAGCACTTCGCCGTCTTTTCGATCTATCCTGTTTTCTCTTTCTGGCGACATCATCTGCGTTTTCAGAGTCGGATAGAGAAATATGGGAGCTGACTGGCGGAGATAAATCTTTGTTTTTCTTATGGCCTCTTATGGATTGGCGTAAGGTACGCCTGGCTACATCTCGAAATCTGCTTGTCATACTTGTATACTATACAACACATATGCAGCTTAGCAGATCATGAAACGAACTCTGATCAGATTTGTATTCCAATCTACCAAACAGTGTCTTTAGTTTTTTCATGCGCTTGACGATAAGTCGATGAAGTACAAGTACAAAATATTAGTTTCCACCTGTACGTGAAACGAAAATATGGATCGATTGCCATTTGGTAAAACACTACATACCCTTTCTGAAATAATATAAGTCTTGTCAGCTGTCGATTTAGGTATTGATACGGAAATGATACTCCACGTAAACTGCTGTGACTAACACCATTACGTTAGATATATATCTATCGGTATATGCGTGTGTGTATCTCGAATAACGCTGCTCGGCATAGGCCTTATGAGGAGATGAGGACACATAAAACAAATTAAATACATAGAATCAATGCAATACAGGTCTTAAAGCCTACTCATAGTTGGCTGAAACGATTGTCATCAATGTAATATCGTTTGTAACACGAATATTATTAGTCTATATAATAAACCTTTAAACAACACGCATATGACTTATTTGCCTTAAAACTGAATTAGTCAAAGCAATTTCTTTCTTGTGGGCTTGAAATGTTATACAGTCATAAAGTAGAGTAGTTTAAAATAGGTAGCGTGGGATACTATCCAGGAAGTAAAGGTTGTTTCCCAGTGGTCTTAAATTTGAAGAATACCAATACATTGGATACAGTAAGAAAAAGGGTATTTTCAGACGCTTCTACCAAGCAAGCATTTCCCGGGGTACAGGAGAGGCCCTGTGGGAGTATGACTGGATACTTTGCCAATGTCACATACCACTGTGGTTATGTTTCTCCTATAATATTTAATACATTAGAGAATGAAGAGAACCGCCTCCATTTAAAAATACAAGTTATTTGGTTTCCATAAGAGACGACATCCTCTTGCGCGAAAAGTGCTATTCTCTTACGCATATGAAGATAATATTCTCCCTTGATGAACGATAGACATATTTAAAATATGTCCAACCCTATTCAGAATTTGCATTAAAAACCATTCATATTCATGTCAATTGATCATAGTGGATCGATGCAATATATATGTGAAACACTAGACTGCACTACTACTAGTACTATATGTACGATTATCAAGTATTTCTGAACATTACAGAACTCATTCATGATTACAAAAACTTTACAACTTTAGGTGTAATCTACACTGCACAGAACCTAACACAGAACTAACACTACTCTAATAAGAACTAATACCGCTGATTAAAAATACCATACTAAAACTGCATGACGTTTATAATGCACGGCGTTAGTCACCTTTCACTAATCATCTTAGAGTACGGTATATACACTATATCATGGAGTATGGATAAAATAAGTTATAGTAGGTGCTTGAATAAGCGTACCACGCATATTGATGCAGTACTTTCTAAACACATTATACCATTTCGGCAATCAAGAATACAGTGCTGCTCTCTGCTAATCTAGTCTATCGCTGCAAGATGAAGGAAATGGCAAGAGCTGAAACCTGATAAAATTGGAAACAACAAACAACCGACAACGAACATAAACACCTGTACAATTTGTCATAAGTCATCAGAAATGTGATGGACAATACTCGTTTCTCGAGAGCAGCAGTGATACACAGCAACACTCTAAAAGTGCTCGAATATGGTATAGGTGGGCTATAACTGAGTGTGGTATAGTAGTGATCAATTTTATCTAATCCTGAAAGGTTTTAAAAATCCCTTTTTTTAAATATTGTAGACAAAAGTCACGATTTTATCGAAGCAGATACGCTCACTGGCTGATATACAAAGACATTCAGACATAAGAAATACTGTAATTGAATTTACTGTACTATACTATATACAGGGCGCTTTAGGACATTAAAATTAATAAAGAATAGTGAGGTCTATTTACAAATCAGCAGAGAGAATGCATCATTTCATCACATTACATCGTACTGGTAATGAAGAAAAAGTATCTACCTGCTTCGTAATGTCCTTAACAAATCATCACTGATTTCTAACACGTAATCACTCCGTGAATACAACTAAAACATACTATTGCGACTGAAACAAAAAAGGCAGGGACAAATTAACACTGACCAAAGGAAATATTCGCCATGAGCGTGGAATAAGTAATGTTTTGAATTGATTGCAGACTGTCAGTTCAAATGTAAGTTGCCACTGAAAAATGTCACGAATCAAGCACACAAGTACAAATCTATTCGCACTTCTCGAATCAGCGAGCTCAACCTGTCTTATACAAATTAGTCAGTATTTATCTTTATATATGAAAGAGAATATTTGTTTGTCCGCTATAAATAACCAAACAGTTGGACCGATTCGAACCAAATTTGGTGGTGACCTAGAGTATCCCGACACAGGTGTTGGAGGATGCCCCGGACTGCAACCGGAATTTCACTTCGTTCCAAGTATGACAAATGTCGATGTACTAATTCTGTTGAAGGCTTTCATGAGATTGTCGATGGTACAAAGGACTTAACTATTCCCATCATTTCTGAATGTTTACCCAATTCCATTAATGGCTTACCCAGACAAGACGGGGTCGCTCTATTAGTCTGTATATGAATTATTAGTGGGATAAGACTCGTCATATGTGGGATGTGACTCGTAACGTTCGAAGAATGAGGAATTATCCTCAGCATATTAACGCATCGTGCGATTGAGTGCAATGCATATGGGAAATCCTAAACACTATTACCACTAGAGAGAACATTTATTCAGCAATACAATAGGAACATTGTAGTTAACAGGACAATTACGTATTGCAACTACAGGCCGCATATACTGTATTTTGTTATGGTTCGTATGATATTTGACATATCACGAAAAATGTATACACTGCTAATGCAATTCCCGAATAAGGCAGTATTAGATCGATGTATTACGTCTAAACCGACAGACATTTACGAATTATATCTTCAAATTAGGAAGTTGAGTAACTAACTTGCAATTAGATTACGTAACCGACTGATGACATAAACATGTTAGCAGGAATATCATTATCGCGCTTCCTGCATTGAAATTCCCAGCACAGATATAGTGTAAAAACTTGAACATTAGCAAAATAACCACCGATCAATATCTTTCATATTGATATGAAAACGGTGGAGACCAGTCAGGTTTCAAACTAATCTGCCGACAGTGGTTTCTACGAAAGTACGAAATTCATATGTTCAGCAACACAGGCTCAGTAACAGCACTAAAAACAATTGGCAAACTATGGACGTGAAGGGAAGCCAATAATCCTGCATAAATTAAGTACATTATATATCAAGCATTACGCAAAATGACACAGAGGAAATAGCTGGAAAATAGTTAAGGAATGACATAACACTAACATCGCCCACTATTTCATGTGACTTATTGCACAATATGGTTTGTGGTAAACGATCGGAAATGAAATGGGAACGAATTCCACTGTAATATCAATGGAAATCCATCATACTAAAATTGTAATTCGGGAGCGAACACGACAATTCATAATCCACCAAATCTAAATGAATTATTCAACGAGGAATGTTAGCGATTCAATATCACATCAGTTTGGTACGCCAGTAATGTCATTGAAATATTACTATTCCAATATTTTAGTGCAGCACGACGCTACAGCCCGTAATTTTCTTGAATCACGTGCTTCCTGGATACGAAATTTAGCGCAACTGTGTTTGGACAATACGTAATAGGTAATTCATAACATTTGCTTACCTTTTTTCTTCCTCATCACATAGAGTTCGACTCGGCTTCGATTTTCCTTTTTTAAATCCCCGTATTTTTGCGTAGGCATTATTCGAGACCGTGTCAAACAAATGACCTAGTTCTTTTCGAACTTTCTTCTCATCCAATCCAAATAAAGGTTTCTTATATTCCTTGTCACGACTAGCTGAACTAGCACTGCGACTTAGGGGATGTTTCGATGGATATTTTGTTCCCATCGTGTCCAATTCACTTTGCATCGACTTAGAAAAAGCCTTTGATCGTAACATGGCACTCTTATCCAAAGGCTGAATATCCAATTCGTCTTCACTGCATCTTTCTCCGACCGAGTGGTGTTGAAGAAGCATAAGCGAGCGTCTTTTTTGCTGTTCGGAATATGCACACATCACGACGTCGTCATCATTTATCATGCTTTGATGTTGCTCGTCGTCGTCAGTACATTGATGCGAACTACTGAGGTCACTGTGTTTGTCTACATATTCCTTGAAATAGTCAAGATCCATAAGACTTGACTCGATCTTGTCACAGAATAAGTGACTCGCGTTACCTCCTACATTTGATTGGTTTTCGTTTGTGCTGGCTACAATCGATGAATGATGAATTTGTCCCAGATATTCGGTATTTGTATTCCCAATATATTCAAAATCAGTTTTTGATTCTATAGAATCAAGCGAATCGTGATTATAGTTAACATCAGACAGTTTTCTTTTTTCATTGTCCTCGACGTTTGCTCTCACAGAATCCATAATAGCTTGAATATTCAACGGTTCTCCAAAGTCAGGTTCTGACATGAATGACGAAGATCCAACCATGACATTACGTTTCGGCTTTAATGGAGGATTCTTTTTCCGACTCAAGGGTGTTCTATTCCTTGATCCTACTTGATGTGGAGAATCTTCCTTGATTACTCTGTTCTGCGTGCAATTTATCCCATTTTCAAGCCCATCGACTCCATCTGATTGATTGCCACTATTCGACTGGCAAATCATATCAGCTTCAGTAGAAATATTTTCAATTTTTCCATTCAAAATCGCATTACGAGAGATGCTCTGATCTTCTATGGCGATAACTTCATCACTTTTCCTTTTATCGCCATCCTTCACTCGTTCTTCAAAAGCGCATAAAAATGACTCCAGAAGATTATTATTCTCCTCGCCCATCGTCTAGTTACTCGCAACAAAGGACTATTTTCATCTAGTTCCTGCTATCAAAGGATTTATGTCATAGCAGCTATACCAACAACATCGAAAATAATTCAAAATTTTCGTTCAACGAACATCGAAAAACTAACACCACACAAAAGATAATTATATCAACTATACCAATACAGTAAAATAAATATGGCTCCTACACACGTAGTTTACCAAATAAATTAGACGCATTACAAATCTTCTTAAAATAAAAAAGAACCGTGAAAACCAAGTTATCTGATAATTTTTTTGGTATTACTAAACAATCATCTCACGACTACTAATATGGCTTCCCAGATTTGAAACTCTAGCTTAACAAACTGGAAAGACCTTAAGTTGAAATTGAATCAAGAAAACGTCACATAATTCACGTACTGCACGTTTTTTTACATTTAGCTCCAACAATGGATCAATACCGACTGACTGGTCTGTAGGAAAAACTAGCAATCCATAAAAAGAAGAATTACGATACAAGCATGTCCCATATTCTTTATTTTCTATTGCTGTAGACAATGCACAGTGCCAATGGAGCAGCATATACTCGTTAATACCGAAACTAAAACATGTTCTATCCGTATTGTATGAACTCCCCCTAATGGAAAATGAAGTGGTTTGACGCATTCCAGAAAATTAGAAAAACAGTTGAGCAACGATACTGGGATTGATATATGTAAACTTCAAGCTATGCATAAGCTGACTGGGGCTGCAAAAGAATTCTGCATTACGGAAATATAAGAGCCCTTAATATATCTGTAGATCACAATAACTATAGACTCAAAATAACCAATACTGCTATAAAGTCAACCACCATCACGCTCAAACGTCGCAGTTCCCTATGGAAACCGCATCTGTCTACTTAAAAAAGAATCAATGCAAGCATAATCAATATTCTTCAGATAACTGAGTACCGTAAAAGGCGGCGGCGTTCTGTTTATAAAGCTCATCGAAAGCATGATATTAACGAGGTTATATTATGTATACCCGTGACGTCCACCTAACTCACATCCAAAGATAAATTATCATCATGCTAAGTTTCGTGTCGGAAAGGGCTGCACCGGATTGACATCTTGCCCCTAGCTCTAGATATATACTACACACAGCAGTTCTGAACGACAAAACTCTTGCTGCAGTAAGTAATGTCCTGATTTCTATCCGCTGCAGTCGGTTCGTTTTCTCTTTTGACCAAATATGACGCATATTGCATGTATTCCGGTTGTTTCATAGCATGCCATGGAAAGAAAAACTGAAATACTCCGCCGTCAAAATAGAGGAACCGCTGTTGAATTAAAACTTTTATCTGTACAGGAGTCCAACGATTGATACAATATTGTGACCATAAATGTGACCTCAGCTCAATGATATTAAACAATTTCAGGTCTCAATTGCTGAGAACAGTATACAGTTATAAATACCGTCTGAAAATATACATGCATCTGAAAGGTCGACCAGCGGTTCCATTATAAATAACAATGATGTAACCTCATCTAATAACTGTTGCTTTGAAGAACGTTTCGTTATCACGAACACAAAAGATCAATTCGAATACTCCACTCTACTGCAAATTGCAATTACCAAGTGTATTGTTGACAAGCACAAGATTCAGTCAATAAAGTCGAACGTGCATTACTTCTACACTACCTGAACATCATATGAATATCAACTAACGCTCTGTAGCCCATACTGCACCTTTATATTCAAATCAGAATTATGTCGGATGACTGATACATGAAAACAAATCTACTTTGCATAAAGATTAACAACCATTTCCTATCAGATATACTATATATAAACACGCGCGGTCTCAAACCTAACTTGAGGATATTTCACGAAATAAATACGCCAACTCGGACCTTATTGCAATTAATATCAAATTAATGCCCTCACGCTGCTATTGTACAACGACAGTTCATAAATAAATCAAGACATTTCACTTAACTTTTTCCCAAAGGCATTTTCCATTCTCCACTAGGAAATTAGACAAGGTTGTGTCGAGTTAAACTAATTATTTTAACTCCTAAAACACAGCATAAGTAATTTATATTACGTGCTGGTCTAGCACGAAGTTTATTACTATAGAAATTCTTCCTTGAAAGGAGGAAGAAGGGTTCAAATTCTGGTTTTCTCTCAAGATCCTCAGTAGAGTTTTAATTTCCTTAGGGAATGGCAAAGAATGAATAAAATTTATGCTCAACTGAATTTGGTAACGCTATTTTTTTACGGCTATCAACAAAATTCTAATTACACCTGACCGACGACTACCGGAACCCTCAAAACACCATTACTCAACACACCAAAAGATTATTCTATACATAATAAATGACGAATCTTACCTTATCATCATAGTACATCCGGATAGGGTAATCGTATTTTTCTTTCATATGCATCAAATTTCAGAGAAGGTCCAAGTCAATAATGAAATATTTCATGCAAATCTATTGCTATTGCTATTGCTATTTCAATGCTATTTCAACTGCAAAAAGAATTATAAAGAGGGGTAAATAAAGAGCAAATGAAGATACTACATACGGGATTCATAATCCTATCACCAATCTACACATACCGCACAGACTGTCGTAAAGTAGAATAGCTGACGTTTGGCGGAATTTTCATGGGCAAAACGGTCCCAATTTCGATAGTGATCCAATTAAAACGACTTAAAGCGGCCATTAAATCGATATTACGTTATCGCATATTTCTCTCTTGCGCCTGTGCTTTATTTTACTCCTTGAACGATTGGGGCAGATTTTCATAGACAAAGTAAGCCATAGAGCTTGAATCGTTTCAAGTACACCTCTCAGGGCAGTTCGATATTTTCATAAGAATAAGAAGATATTACAAATACAACAACGCACGCTATGCTTGACTTCATACACTGGTATTATTCAATCGCATATTCATTCATTAGTCCTCGTAATTACATTTTAGCGCAAAAATGTGAAAGCAACCTACTCGAGAAATCCCGAAGGAGCAAGAATATTCACAACAATAGCTACAGTATCTTAGCCATGTTTCAGCCTTCAGTCTATACCATAGAAATATATTTCGCAACATTATACGGACTGTAATATATTACGTGAACCAAATAAAACAAACGGAAATGAACAAATCACAAGTATGATTACAGCCAATGCTATAATACTCGCATATAACTCTCTTTATAGATGTAATTCATATATGAATGTATTTGAACATAGACATAGCTCGCATTTATTGAAGAAATCGTCTTCACCTCACCATTGACTGTCCTTACTCCTGACTATCTTTATTCTCGGTTTACGAATAAACAATAAGGCGAACTGTTCAACCACATTGCGCCACGATCCATGATAAGTTTTTCTTACCATTAAAAGCACTTCAAACGTGCAAAATCCATCGTAAGAACAATGTCCTCCACTTTCAAAGCACTATGTCATATTAACCAGTAAACCGATAACCAAAACACGCGCGATTACAACCAAAACATGGATAAAACTTAATAAATACCTACAGAAAATCAAAAGCATTTCATACACACAAAATTCATTGGGTAACTGGAGATTATTGTACACAAGACGAATAAAGAGATCAGTACGCTCTCCCTTAAAAAGGTTTGGAACAAAGATCTGACTGAATGAAGTATTGTACAAGCTAAAATATATAACGTAGACCAGAGCTGTTTTACAAAAACTCATCTTTTAAAGGAAACAGAGATGTTACTGTGGAATCTATAAATATGATAGTATTTTGTACATAAAGGCACCATTTGACTGTGATTTGTCACTAAACCATTTCTATCTCGTAATAAATATCGACTGATCCTTCGACTCAGTTTTTTTCCCCCTTACCATAATTAGTTATTATTTACTGTTACATCGGCCAATATATGTCCGTTTCTAACGAGCACTGCAAATCACTACTAAAACATGAAGTGCGAGGGCAACTTCCTGTACATGAGATAAATAAAAATTCAATAAAATAAAAATGAAAGGGGTGCCTCATTATTTATCTGGTTCAGAACTTCCAAGCACAGTTTATCCATGTGGAATGTCAGCACGAATTACCACAATCTGGAAATGTCCCTTTGACATCGGCATCCATTAAATTAACTTATTTACTCATTAAAATTATTGATCTTAGGCAAAAGCCAGTGTTCATATTTCGAGACTCTTATGCAAAATCTTGAAGCAATACAAATGATCATCCCGACATCCAATAATGACTCTCAAACTATCTTCCTTATTTCCATTCGTGTTTGTACAAGATGTACTAGTCAGTGCATTATTTACAGCAACTGGAGAGGAGAAAATTTCACCAAGAAGTTTTCTTGTAGCCAAACAAACTCCATTCTTTTGGCTGATAACAAATAAGGTTCCTTGTGTAGAAGCAGCTATTACAACATCTTCCTGTGAGCAGCAATATGATAATGTCAATGCGTTTTGCTTTCAAATGTTTTCACTATATTTACATCTAATATTCTAAAAATACATTCCAACTACCCAACAGTTATCCAGTTGAAAAGGTGTAGCATATATTGGAGATCCCATGTTCATGCTTCTCCAAATAACTGATCCACTTGATACTGAAATTTTGTAAAGAAATCCATCATGAGATCCAATAAAAATGCTTTGGTGATCATGTGAAAAGCAAGGGGATGAGAAGATCGGCTGTTCAGTCCGAAAAGACCAGATCTACCAAGTATAGTATTAACATTACTTGACCATTCAACTTCGATATCAGATTGATGCAATCAATTCCTCTTTAAAACTATTAATAATCTTCACATTCTCACCTTTTGACCAGTATAACGGTTCAGAAAATAAACACACTTGTCAACACAGCCAACGCAGAGTCCATTGTAGGAGACTGCAGGAGAAGAAAACACAGGTTTTTCAAGATTCTGGCACCATTTTTTTTCGCCTGTCTTGCACGATATCGACAAAATATTTCCACCAAGAGTTGCCACAAATATTGTATGAATCTTGGAATGATTTATAATTTAATATACAGCTCTATACCATTACCTCTTACATTTAAATGATTAAAAATCTTTACCTCCATATCATCATTATCAGGAAATATACAAGGTGATGAAAATATTCCTCCACCACCACAGTCCGCATTCCATAGCATCATTTTTTTCTACCCAAAAAATATAAATCTTCCATGATTCACAAGAATATCACACATATATTGGCTATAGTTAATCAACTGCTGTATAGTTAGTTGACTGACAATAGCAAATTAAATGCATATTAGTCAGTAGTTCTGTACTTCTATATCCAGGGCATAAAGAAATCCATCGTGTGATCCAACGTATACCAGCGAAGATCCTTGAGGCCCAGGACACGGTGAAGACTTGACTGTTGAATCAGTTGCAAATTTCCATTCCCGCTGTACAAAACATTATTTGTGTTTCATGAGCAATTCGCAACACTTGGTTAAAATATTGCAATTACAGTAACTACAAATTCTCACCTTGCCAGAATCTGACCTAAAGATATATACCACACCATCATAGCATCCAACAATTACGAAGGCACCATTTGGAGACAGGCAGGCAGAACTCTCAATTCTGTCAGGCAAAATTGTATTCCAAATTTTCGATCCATCTTTCATCGATATTGCAGCAAACTCGTGACTATGCGACCCTGTGTGCATGGATTTAAACGTTTAATGTTCTCATTTATAAGGATTCAAAGACCAAATTTTTACCTATGTAGCAATAAGCATCTCTTTCCTCACTTCTCATCAGCAGCAATGGGGAAGCATCAATGCATTTATGAGTATTGTACTTCCATTCTTCTCCAATGCTCCACATTATCTCTTTTATCTCTACACCAATCTTATTGTATAGCATCTCATGCAAAGTTTTCCAATATTCTTTTGAATAACAACATATTAAACCACCTCTTCTTATGCTACAAAATACTGCATAGTCATCTTTGAACGATTTACTCTTTGTTACAGATTCACATTGATGACTCCTCTTCAATCCTGTAATCTTGTTGCATACAAATTTAGAATTGAGTTTATCATATAGTACATCCATAAAAGAATGCAGGGACTTGTCCAGAAGTGACTGAATAGCGTCAGGGTAAACACTTGTGATAGAAATATCAAGAAAATGCTCAAGCCAACTTATGAGCATCACAGCATGAAGAGAATCACCTCCCAGATGAAGAAAATTATACTTCAATAGATCATCAAACCTTCTGTTTGGATTCACACTTCGTTCCAACTGATTTTTCAACAAAGAAGGAAGAATGAATAGGAGTGAATTGAGCAGCATTTGCTTTGTAATATCGCTTGTCGTACCTAGTCTGTTATTGAATAAATGTATAAGACAATTTGCATCAACTTTACCATGGTGTGTTATTGGCATCATGTTAATTTCAATTATATTATCTGGCAAACAATGCGTTTCCACCTTCCCAGATAAAAACATGAAACATTTGAAGGACCATAACTTTGAATTGTAAGAGGAAGGAATAATCGTTTGGAGGCTGGACGTTGTCGTATAACAGTCTTCTTCGCTTTCGATTCGCACAATAAAACCAACCAGTTTGAAATCGGAATCATCTTCAGATGGGACAGGAATAACATGGCAACTTTTAATATCCGAAAACATTTCTATAATTTCAGTTAACTTTGCCAAATTTACCAGTTTGCCGTTCCGTTTAACGAGTGAATCTTTTCGTTGAAGAAATGAAATTTCTATCACCTCTGTTAACGTGAAAATAACATTCACAATATCACCAGAATTTCTCATTGCGAGATTGGCTAGCTTTGGATTGGTTTTTTCTTGTGATGATCTAATGCATTCGTCACTGGATAAGTAGCAAGCTCTTTCCAAGCCACCAATATACAGAATGCCCTTAAGTGGAAATGATTCAACATTCCTATTATGAGAAATTATTACATTAAAATTACCTGTACTATCGGTCAATATTTTCTCTTCTTGACAACGACTAACAGTATTGTGTTCACTGCTCAATTTATCTTTTTCCTTTGTACATATAGTTAGTATAATAGAGTTGGTGTCTTCGCTTCGAACTTCAAGAATTGTATTCAACAGAGGGAAACCTAACGAAACAGGTTTGTCGGAACCCGCTATGATTTCCTGAGGTGATATCTCATAGCAGGAAGCCCAGGAAGAGACTTCGGTTATTCCGTATAGGTTAAAAAATCTCTGAGGGAAAATAAATTCCTCTTTTTGAGAAGAACAATGACCAGCAAGTTCCATAATCTTTGGGTTAACCCAACTCTTTATCGTTTTGCAAGACGGGCATGCTTCACCACCGAATGCAAAAATTTTCAATGAGCTGGTCCCAGTGAAAATTTGATTTTGCAACTCGCTCACAGAGAATCTTTTCATTAAAGAAGGAGTTGATTGCATGATAGTAACTTTCGCCATATTAAACAAGACAAGAGACAATTTTCTCGGATTTAATCTAATCTCTTTAGTCAGCATGACCAAGGTTGCTCCAGAACTCAAAGCAAGAAACATTTCCACAACAAAAGGATCAAATGTAGTTGGTGACATCATCGCAACTTTGCTATTTGAGTTAACGCAAAAAAACTGCCTCAAATGCAGAATGTTGGGAATAATACAATGGTGAGGAACACGAACTATCTTGGGATTACCGGTGGTTCCAGAAGTGTACATGCAGTAAGCTAGGTCTTTAATGAATGGAGATTTAACTTTTTTCTCTCCTCCTCCTTCTATTCTATACATCTTCATACCAGTCATGCCAAATTCAGTTCCCAATCCCATCAAATCACTACATAGGGTTATGCAACATTCCACCAATCTTCTCTCGAAGATATCTGCATATCTTGAGTTGGCAATTACATATTCTATACCACATGCGGCAATAACATGAACAGTTTTCTCTGGACCCCACTCGATATTCACTGGCATGAAGGCGCATTGTGCTTTTAACACACTTAAAACACAGGCAGCGAATTCAAGGCACGGCTCCATATATAATCCGATAATAATATTTTCTTTCGAAACATCTTTTATCACAGATTCTATTTTCCCACAAATTGTTCCTAACTGTGAATAGGTGAGAGATTTTACCAAAAACTTTTCGGGTTGAGTCGGTTGATCGTGGCCAGTTACATCCTCGTAAAGTTCCAAGGCCGTGTTCGTAGAACGCTTGGAAAAGGCGTCCGTGCACAAATCGTGCAGCATAAGGAAGTCAATCACACCTTTTTACATGGAGACGTATCATTAATAGAAATATTTTAAGTAATCATATTGCTCCATACTTGTATTCAATAGCAGTAATTCCTGATGAGAGTACGGTTCTCGTATCCCAAAATAGGTGTATCCCCTAAAATGGTCTACTCTCTATTGCCACCTAGAGACTTTATTTATGCATGATATTTGCATCGGCAATTTTTGTAGTTCGTTAATACAGTAGTTGGGGGGGGGTCATCCTCAGTGATATAGTACTCTAAATATTGGTGGCTACAGCGACTAGTCTATAGTCATTAGATATCAGTAGTCATGAATTCTTTACGAGCTATATGATGTGTGAATTTAGTTATTAATTCAGAGAGGAAAGAGATTGCTAAACCAAAATGTTTTCGCTTCCGACGGATAGCTACGCTCTATATCGGCGTATATGTATACTTGTTGAGACGAACTCTTTAGGCATCAAGATCATTCGTTCATGTAGCGTATGCTATGTTTCTAGGACTATGGTTTAACAGCAGATAAATATTGATTATGGAAGGAAGTGAGATTGAACACTACGTTCACTGCGTACAGAACATATCAAATGGAGTACTACAAAAGTATATCAGAAGTATTAAATACAAATTAGACAGAGTATTGAAGTAGGAGTCATCAAATTTCTGAGTGGGTTACCACTTTTTCAGTGTTATGAAATAATAAAGGCCAAGTGGAGCTGTTGAAAGAAAAAACGTTCATAAGCGAGCATATCCGGTTTCACTGAACCGGTATTGATTTGCCTGTGTACTGCTGCAGCCTTTCAAGCACTAACTGTGCTGCCATCGTATAACATGGGACATATCTTGTTTTATGCCGCTTTAATTTATGGTATGATAAATGCCAGCATCTCCATCAAGTCTAATGAAATTCGTGGTAGCAACGATGAATGCGTAGATGAAAAATTTGTTCTAAGGTATAATGAAGTAAGCATATGTAAACAAGGAGAAATATTTGAATTACCTTCAGTATCAGGTTCTCAACCAACGCTTGTCAAATATACTTCCGCCAAGGTATTGGATTTTTATATCCTTATAGCATTTTTCCATGCTTTGATTACTTGCGTATATATGCGTTTTTGCTTAGCCCTCTTCTCTGTATACTATTATCATGGTGGACTTGGATGCACCATCTGCAGAAAACCCAATTTACGCTAAGTGGTTGCATTGGATAGTGACCGACATCGAAGGCAAACAGATCCAGATGGGAACTGATCCGTCAACTTGGCATGATGCAGTTGGTATGATTTACTTAGTTTGATAATTTCTAAGTATTTTGTTTATTTAAGAATATCTCCTACTGCACATTTTAGAATACAACCCACCAAATCCACCTGTTGGTTCAGGCTATCATAGGTACGTTTTCAAATTATACGTCCAATCGCAAGCAAATGATCAAATTTTCCCGGTACAAAAGCGAAGTAACTTTGACGAAGATGGATATGTAAACAACAACGGCTTGAATTACGTTACGAAGGTGCAGTTCCGAACTGAAAGTTCTACCCAATCATAAGGAGAAGATTTTGGGAAGCTGTAATCGTAGAGTATAGTGTATAATATTCGTAATGAAAATAGAATGGTGAATGAAATAAATATTGAGAATTCAAACTGGTGAACGGGAAAAATAAAGCTGTACGAAGTAAAATCCTGTTTCTTGATAAATAAACGATTCCATATTCCATAGTATTCAAATGGATAGACTGAGTAAAGCCTGGAAGCTGGATAAATAGGAAATTTATAGATCAACACACGATACAACTTAATTTTATTGAAAAAATAGAATAAAGATATCAGTTCTTGGTCAGGTAAATAAAACACTTGATTATGCTTTCTACGTTAAGCTACCGCAATTAGATATATCTAATGGATCCTGTGTGCAGTTTATCGAAAATACATGTATGAAAAACATGGACTCCGCATTTACAATTGTATGACGGAATTGAAAGCATATGAGGTTTTGGCGGTTACTAGTACTTTACGGAGTGTTTAAACCACTTCGTATCGATGGTTGAATTTGACATTTCCGAAGATTCTTCCCACAGCATCATAGCACGGATTGCAAAAGCATTCAACCCCACTTCTCCAAAAGTAAGCGTAGCAATTCAGATCCATCATGTAGGATTTTATGCAGGGTCCTAAAATCCTGTTCGTATGGTACGATTTAAAAAGCTATTCTGTACTTAATAAAAAATTTAATATTCAAGTAATATATACCAAATGTGGTAGAAACTCTGACAAGCAAACATCAAACCCCAGAGCAGAGCGCACGGTCCTCCACACAGAACAGAAAGGACTATATAGCAACAGCTCTTGGCTCCCTTGTATGTCTTATAACTACAGTTCCATACTCCGTCTATGCTGTGAGTTCCTTCCGGCTCAGCAAAAGCTTCCTCGTAAAGGGCCTAATGAGGAAAATAGACTAACATAAGAATCACAATGCAATTTTAATTTGTTAGTTTGAAATAAACTTACTCGAACATGATCGTTTTTATGCATGGGATCGCGTTCGTCCAAGTCAAACCCATGTTCGCTGTCAATTTCCTTCGGATCCATTCTATCTGTTATATGAAATTTCAAAATACGATATATTTTAAACGTGCAACCGAACTGGACCTCCGACTCGCAAGTACTGAAAGCTGGAGAATAATCACAAGGCGTTTTATAAAAACATGTGGAATTCCCTTTAAAGTACGATATGTTACTATGGCGGCTAGTTAACCCCTAGTTACTGGGAGAGCGGCCTCACAAAAGAAATCGGTTGGCCATATAGCATTTTATCGCCTTTGTTATAAACAATGTTTTACGTGGGAGTGGTATGTTATTCTTTTGCGAGAAAGTGCTTATCCCATCTATTGTTCAGCGAGGTTGTGTTACGCAGTAAAAGATTTCTACCAGTACAGGAGAAAGTAACGCTCAATAAAAAATAGGAACAATAACGACGGATATCATCATCGGACAAACCTTGTTTTATTTTTCTTATTTAATCCCATAGTAGTTACTATTGGGAACGAAAAACATTTTCATCACAACTATATTTGCTTAGCTTTTCTACAATACTATGGCATTCAAGTTGAAACACTAAGAATAGGAACGGATAACAAATAAATGTCGATGAAACGACCAAGTAACTAGAATAAACCAAGAAAACATTCATTCTAATCATATTAGATACTGCACGTTGATGAAATAACAGTAAGATTCGACTCATCAGCTTTGTATGTGACATGTACAAATATCAATAAGTCTTTGCTTTCTTTGTAGTCTTTAGGCTTATTCTGGCTTGATTTTCGAATGAGTAATTTATCAAGAACTTTATTCATGAGCTTGCTACATTTCTTCCAACTTTTAATAGGTCATCTTTTCGACTCTGAGCACGAGTAGTTGATCTTTTCTCTTTCTATTCATTCATTCACTCATGAGCTTGGGGTGCTTAAATACATAAAAGTCACACTATCCTGTGCTGTGGTTTAAAAATATTGAAATTTTGTAACAATAGCTTTTTGTTTCTCTCCTTCACATGTTCTTTGGACTAAACCGGTAAATTGCTAGTCCTCATATATTCATATAGCATATTGCTCTAAAGATTTCATGTTTGCAGGCTTCTTGTTATAATTTCATGATAAAAATCCCACTTAAAGTCTTTATCACAGGAGCATAATCACAAGACGGCAGTGAGTAAAAGTTGATGGCAATACGAAATTTGTTGTACTAGGAGTTCAAGGGAATTGAAATCCTTTCATTTCCTTATTTACAGAGATGAGGAACAACCACTTTTTGTCGTTTCTGCTGCGACATCTGTTGGAAGAAAGTTTTAATATCACTTTCGGTTACAACTTTGCCTTCATCTGCAAAGGTTTTCAAGAACTGAGATAGCTTGGTTTTCATATCATTATAGCCTCTTATGACCTCAATCTGTTGGACGTGATTCATGCTGCCGAGAGCTTGCATCCCACTGTCTATGGTTGACTTCGTATATTTATTTCCCCCTTTGCTTTCGTAAGCGGCGATAGTGTCTTCCGCATCCAACAAAAATTCCAACTGAACATCCTTGTATTTCTGTTGACAATAATCGCATCGGCATAACTTCGTTCTCCAGTCCTCGGGCCAGAACGAAGCACCTTTGGGATGCTTTGTTTCTTTGTATTCACCTTGCAATTTCGTGAGGATGCAAGCTATGCTATCATTATTTTCTGAGTCACATTTACCTTGAGGATTATGAAGATTCTTGTCAGATTTCGATGAAGTCTCATGTTCCTCTTTCGGTTCAGTAATAACTACATCGACATCGGAAGTTTCAGACCTATTTTCCGAGTATTCGAAGTAGTAAGGCCATAAAAATGACGTTTTGCCCTTCATGCACTCGTCGCAAATCATTTCTGAAAAATTTGATCCCATCTTCCCTCCTAGATGACGGCCATGAAACCAATCTTCGCAACAAACACACTGAATCATTTCATCTTCAACGTCATTGTCCAGATCTGGATAAGGTCTCTTGCAAGTACAATAAAGTCCTTCAAAATTGTGATTGTAAGAGTTTTTCTCGTTGCTTTTGGTTTTATCTGGATATAATTTGCATACGAGATCGGGAAATTTATCATTTCCACAATCGCATTTGAAATTCCTTTTTGTATACAGTTCATAAAGTTCATGGCCGTCGTGGCATTCCAACGAGCAGGCCAGACACACTCCAGCTGTATTTGGCGACGGGGTGCAAGTTGCGCAAGCATATAAAGCTTGTCGCAACACGTACCCTTGCGGGTAAGTACATGCTTTATCGTCACTGCCACCAAGAACTGCGTTCGCAGTCATCTCTAATTCTGCATCTTCTTCGATTATATCACGGAGAAACATTACGGGTTCCTCTTCTAAAGCTTCATTTTCATCTAGTTTCCGTTTTTCAGACATATCTATTCAGGAAAGAGTTGCAATAAACCCTAATCGTTCAAATTTGAGTCAAATGCTGACCACTGTCATCCTGGCAGAATAGTTGGTTAAAAGTCAGTAATTCTGAAACGAGGGAAATTCACTAATATTAACCCTCTACACTCGTAGCAAAATAACGCTAAAAATGAATATTCAACTTCGATTCCAAATAGTGCAAAATAATACTAGGTTAGCGACTAAATCGCACATATACATTCCTTACCCCACGAGGCTAGCTGAACGATGCGCGACACTATAACACATCTCGATTTGACGTACATTCCGACACTCGGGCTCTACTTTTGAATTTGTCACAAAACATGCTAATAATACTCCCACTACCATGCTAATAATACTCCCACTACCATATTAATTACTACTAATTACGCTCAATTAATACTCTAATATCCAATGTAATTTCGTAGCGTATTTTCATATTTACAGCAAACTTAGTTTGTTGTAACATATTCAATAGAAGAGCCCGCAAAGTAAAACGTTCGCTGTAACGTAAAACGTCTGCAGAAATGCAATGTCATAATATCCCTGCTGTTCTGCGTAAATCTAATCTGCCTGCAGGTAAAAAGACAAATGAATTTGAATACCCAGGTGTTTTAATTCAAGCGGATGCATATTAACCTAAAAACAATTAGATTAGAAAAAATATAAAAAATAAACATACAAGGTCTCCACGGAGACCAAACCGCCTGATAACTTGGAAAACACCTTGTCAGACAACCCAAACCGCTCGGAAAGAAATTCTGGCCACTGGGAAATTTCTCGAATGGAGTGGAGCCTCTAAAAATGAAAAATAAACTATAATTGTACACAATAATGCAGAAATCCCTTCGTTTTCAATTGTAAAGTTGTCACATTATCACCACTAGCATCACCGTACTCACTTCAGATCAATGCAGTGTATCATTTACATACTAACTTGCGTGTGATTGGCACCAAACTAATGTGCTACACAGATACATGCCAATAACATCAGCCGAATTTTCAAGTCAACAGCACCGACTTAGTTTCATCAGCACAGACAGGTATGTTATTTAATAATGACTCATCTCCAGATGTAACCGGCTCTGCAAAAAATAAGAATTATTCCCACTACTCAGCAAAATACAGTGCGAGATAATAAGATTATGCGTATGCGTATGTATATTTTACCTCCAGAGTAATCAGTAACATTGACACTTATGTGCAATTTGTAATAACAGAAATCCGAGTTCGAACGATGCTTCGACTTTCGAGTGAAATGAAAATGTGCACTAGCTGACTATTTCGCTTTATCTTTGGTGTTTTTTTATAACAATCTCAATCTATTAACCATGGCAAGTGTGGGACCAATGTAGAGTTATAATTCACGCAGTATGTTGTAATTGCGGGTTGCAGAATCGACATTTGACAACACTGTTTGAGGTTTAAAGGCCTCGTGGAACGGATTGAGTACGAAGTACCATTGTATATTATTTATTAAAAGAATTTCTCACCTTTTTAAACACGAATCCCGTTAGATATCCGCCAGATCCTCCATTACAATTCGCGACGTTGTCGGATATTTTACAAGAAATTCATCGATACGATTCATGAATTGTTGAAACATAGGATTCAATCTTCCTCTTGATGTCCCTGCGATAACGACTATTACGAAAGACTCCTCCATTCCGTCATCTTCGTCGGACTTCCAAGGCTTTGCTTCAAATACATAGTGATCAATGCTTCTGAAATGAAATCAAACAATAGTTAAATATTATAAATCACGAAACTGGGATGTAATACACCCAGTCCTGTCGGGTGGACTTAGTGTGAAGCCACTGCACCACGGCAAGGTGCCACCCTGCGCAGTGGGTTTATTTAAGAATAAACCCTCACGCAGGTAGACAGGTTCACTGCGTGAAGAAAAGACTC
>QRAM01000072.1:200461-287398 GCA_013436055.1 Halocynthia roretzi | reverse complement strand
AACAGTATTTCAACCGATATAAACTGATTTTTCATACGTGGCTGATTGAAATTTGAGTTGTGACGTAAGCGCGCATTTGAGGGCGAGAAACAGTATTTCAACCGATATAAACTGATTTTTCATACGTGGCTGATTGAAATTTGAGTTGTGACGTAAGCGCGCATTTGAGGGCGAGAAACAGTATTTCAACCGATATAAACTGATTTTTCATACGTGGCTGATTGAAATTTGAGTTGTGACGTAAGCGCGCATTTGAGAAACATCTCACCAATCAGACGATTGGTTGAAACAAATAAATAGGCCACGTTATAATTAGTAAAAGTGTTTGGTTATACAGGGATAAGGAAAACGTGCGCAAATACTACAAGATGAAAAGGGTTTTGATACTGTAGCAATCATAATCACACGTCTCTGCAATGTTAGCACGCTAATAAGAACTCCCGCTATGTAACAGCGACGGAAGTTCTGCATAATTGTAGCGTAGCACAATTCTAGTTTGCATTATTTTTAAGTGTAAATAATAGAGTATTAATAGCAGTTTGTTGTGACATATTCTAAAGTAGAGCCCGAGTGTCGTAATATACGTCAAATTGACGCAATTGACGCTAGCAGATGGTTAACTTTCGTGTTGCCTTGCTCTCTTTTTCACGCGCCTGTCGAGAATTATGCTAATTTAACCTGAAATTCTGCTGGAATGATAGTGGTAAACTACACTGCTGTGTACAGCAATCGTACGTAAAGAGCCGTAGTTTTTTGCCGTTGGTTTATTTAAGTTAGAATGGATCGGTCCCGGGTTACTAATCTATAAACGCTTAAATATACGGGAGCCGTTCATCCCTTCTTAAGTTACCAACCAACTATGTACTCAACATTAACTTAAAAAGAGGATAACAGCCCTCGTTAGTTTGCTGTGCATATGAGACTTATATGCATGGATTTGCTATGAAACGTTGATTGTACTAAGCCATCTAGCGGTTGGAAGTTTTAACTTCACTTAACGGTTAAAAATAATCCAACAGTGACATAGAGCGGTTGGAAGTTTTCACTTCACTTCACCTAACGCTGATACAGTATATGATAGTGGGACGGCAGTTGGTCTGCGAGTAATTAAGGGTTGTTCAATGCGGGGTAACTCGTACACGGCAGACCCGAAATAGGTATTTCAGCTTCGAAATAGATATTTTTGGGGTTAACCCAAATCAATCGACCCAATTTTTCCAGAGGATGTTGGTTTATGTATTATGTCTCATATGTGCTAATTTCAGCGTGATTGGATCATCAAAGTTCCTTTATAATGTTTGATTGTACTTTGCCATCTAGCGGTTGGAAGTTTTTACGTCACTTAACTGTTATAAATGATCCAACAGCGACATCTAGCGTTTGAAAATTCTATACTTCACCTACCGCTTATAAATGAATTCTAATTCTAATTGAAATGATCAAATCACGCTAAAATTAGTACATATGAGACGTAATACGTCTACGTTCATTATCGCATCGTATATAATGGAACGGAAATTGGTCCGCGAGTTATTAAGGGTTGTGCAACGCCGGGTCACTCGTTACGACCGACCCGTAATAGGTATTCGAGCTTCGAAATAGATTTTTCCGGGGTTAACCTAAATCAATCGACCCAATTTTTTGGAAATGTTGGTTTATGTATCACGTCTCATATGACTCATTCTATCGTGATTGGATCATTGTAATTATTTTAATAATTCATTTATAAGCGTTAAGGAAAGTATAAAATTTCTACCGCTAGATGTCACTGTTGGATCATTTATAACCATCAAGTGATGTAAAAACTTCTAACCGCTAGATGGCAAAATACAATCAAAGATTATAAATGAACTTCTACTGATCCAAACACGCTAAAATTAGCGCATATGAGACGTAGTACATAGATAAACATTCCCTGAAAATCTTGAGTCGATTGATTTAGGTTAACCCCGAAAAAATCTATTTCGAAACTCGAATATCTATTTCGGGTTGGCCGTAACGAGTGACCCTGCGTTGAACAACCCTTAATAACGCGCGTACCAATTGTGGTCTCACTGCATACGACTCGCCAATGAATGCATAATTTCCTATCGAATCCATACATATAAGTCTCATATGTACAGCAAACTAACGGGAGCTGTTATCCTATTTATAGGTTAAGGTTAAGTAACAATGTTGTTGGTGACTTAAACAGAATATAACGGCTCCTGTTAGTTTGCTGTGCATATGAGATTATATGTATAGATTCGTTATGAAATCCTACATTCATCAGTGTGTCATATATAGTGGAGCGGCAATTGGTCCGCGAATTATTAAGGGTTGTTTAACGCGGGATAACTCGTTATGGCCGATCCGAAATAGGTATTCTAGCTTTGATTATTTCGGGGTCAACCTAAATCAATCGACCCAAGTTTTACAGGGAATGTGGTTCATGTATTACATCTCATATGTGCTAATTTTAGCGCCCCTTATCCACAGTATTTGATTGAAAGTTGCATGAACCATGTACCAACCCAATGTTGTTCCCCCAATAAGGTTCTCCCATCTCTCCAAACCTTTTCATTTCAATCGAAATAGAACTCCGCTATTTCATAGCGGGATTTCTGATTAAAGAGGATAGACCTGTCATAAATGATTTCAAGTTTCCATGGAATAGTATACAAAATGTTTACAAGAAATTAATGTAATAGGTGTTTTTCATATATAACAACTGTTTAGTTTTGGTTCAGCTGACATATTGACAACGTAGCAAAGAATCCATATCGGCAATTTTAGCCACGACGGCACTATTTTTGAAAAGAGATTGAAGCCTGATGCGGCAAGCATATCTTTAACACACCGAAAATCTGCTGGAATCCGTCCTTATTTCATGAAAAAGAATAGCGGGTTATCTATCTGCGTGTATTATACTGAAGACTTTATAGGTCCTATATTCAATCAATTTTTCTTTAGTCATTACCGGCATCTGTAAATTTGTATTTTTTTGCAATATCCGCTGTGAACAAGACTTGACCAGTCATTGAAATAATATGTTCATCTAAAAAAATAAGAAGAGTTCATTTGAAAGGCTGTAATTATTCCGATATTAGGGTTATTACCCTTCAGTAAGTTCACGACTGCTTTGCCAACATAGGCAGGCGATTCTCCATTATCGAAAAACCACTTAGCCTGAAAACAATGTAACCTAATTAATATTTATTTTATATGAAATGATTATTCTGGACATGCTGTGAATATACCGTACTTCTTTTGACTGACTCATACATGAATCTTTCGAGTTCATAACCTCAGTAAAGTGTTCAGTTTTAACTGGCCCTGGTAGCAAGGAAACATAAGCTATATTATATTTCTGGAGCTCCATAGCACAATCTAACGCCATCCGGTTGTTCTGTAAAAAATATTATTGAAATACTCGTATTATATTGCATGCACATAGAGCAATGTCGTACCGCGGTTTTACCAACTCCATAGGCCGGGGTAAGCATGTAGGCAAGGCCACCAATCGATGATATGTTGATTATGAGCCCGCTCCTGTGTTTTACCATTATTCTTGCAGCTAAAACTGCACATCTGTAATTATTCCTGTGTAAAATGATATTTTGGCATCATATTGATGTACTTGTTGTTAAATCCTATCAAAAATACATTACGAAATATCAGGTTTAATACCTCAGGCCCACTCCGTTTATAGTATCCCAAGTCTCCAGCGGCAAATCCCAAAATGGTTTGTCTGAGTTATCAGTGAGAAACTACGAAGTAAAATCGATATAAATTGACTATAATATCCGAAAAATACTCAAAATTATTAACAAATCAATTTCAAAAACCTTCCCTGCTGAATAAGCGTTGTTCACCACTAAACTCAAAACTCCATTGCACTCCCTTTCGATCTTCCTGAAAAGCTTTTCTACATCCTCGTCATTGGAATGGTCGCACTGGACGGGTACAATTTTCCCTGTTGTTTGACCTGTCATACCCTAAGCGCAAAAGATAAATAGATTAGAGGGATCGAGTCCGAGAGAGAGAGTAAATTCAAGTACAAACTACAAAAATGGGGGTTTCTTTACTTCAGCTGCAACTTGCTTCAGTGTCTGTAGCCGTCGACCAGTCACATAAACAGTTGCTCCGTTCGCAGCTAGTTCGAGGGCAATTCCTCGTCCTACTCCAGCTGACGCACCAGTAACCAAACAAACGCATCTATCCATATTCTGCCAAACTCATAATCACACAACCGTTATATGAAGGAAGCTCAATAGATTTTGTGATATTACCAACTCGCAAAACATCTTTATATAATGCTATTAGAACTATATCTTTACTATACTGTTAGGTTTCCCATCGGTCTAGCAAGATTAATTGCAATTACGAATAAGGTAGAAGCATTAAATTCTAGTAAAAGTAGTTACATCTTTTAATACGCCGAAGGCCATCCTGACATCACGATTATATGTTTACAAAAAGGCTTATCTTTCAAGTCTGACATTCTGCGTCGACCTGTGTGAGTTACGAAGACCACAGCACATCTCCCTCTATCATCCCATCATTGCCATATAATGTCCCTCGTATTGTATGTAGAGGAACAATCGTACCTTTTTATAAATCAGTTAATAGTGTATTACAAAGCTCAAGGGGTGAAAAGTAAAATGCACAAACGAAAACGGAAAAGGAAAAAATAAATTATATAAAAAAAACACGATATTGAATTTGCTTGCGAACAAAAGCTACGAAAATAAAAAAGAAACGAAAAGGCATACAAAGTTATAATAAAATATAAAACGAAGAACGAAATAGATATATGGAGCATCATGCGGACCGGACGAAGTGAATGAATTTTAGCGAAACTTAGAGGTGAAGGAATTCAACTTAAAAACAACGCAGGAGATAGAAAAATAATGCAAGAATACAAGAAAGGGAAACTTATCTGCATCCGCATTCTTCTACCACCATCTCCTCGTGGTCACGTTGAACCACTTCGCCGTTTTCAAAATATAACAGACTGAGCGACTTCAGTTTAGTTGGGACGCAGCATGGCAAAGGAATATCCAAATCCGGTCGAGACGTTGAAAACATGCTCTGTACGTATGCATGATTAGTGGATGTCTTCTGCTGCATCATGGCGACGTTGCACGTCCCTTCGCAACGAAAGGCGTTGTAGCGACGCGGGTAGATGATCCATTCACCCCATCCGATTTTATCAAAATCAACTTCAAATGCAACCTTGCGACAATGGACAGGAGTTTTCGACTGAGGGTACACATTTTCTGGAATCGGGTGCTCGGGTGCTTTTAAGGCTTCTTCGATTTCATTTTTGTTGTCCTCATTCTTGTTGCGTCTTTTGTTCTTTTGGCGACGACGTCTCTGTCTCTCGTGATGATGACGGTGTCCGGACTCGCGTCTGAAACGATTCAATCGTTCGTTCGTGGTGTCCATCAGATTATAATCTTCATTATTGGAGAAGATGACTAGTGTAAAATCTTCATCAGCCATTGAATCCTCTTCAGCGCGTTCATTGCTGTCTATGTCGTCAGAAAATGAGGCCGAGGTCTGTGTATTTGCTCTGTACCAACGACGAATGATGTTGGTTGTATCCAGTGTGATTCTAGGAAAGAAAAATTACTATGTTAGTCTACTGTGGTCAATCAAATAAACCTATAAACCCTAGTGTGAACCATGGATTAAGACTATACGATTAAGTTTAGAGAACTTACTTTTTAGGACTCGAAATTCTTTCGGGATTGATCTGAACAGATCCGAGGTTTCTGAAACCGGGAACCTTATGCGATGTCTTGATCTGTTGTCGGATTACAATCGTGCTGACATCTTTCAATGATTCGGACATTTTCATGCGCATTTCAGAAAATCGAATTCTTTCTCCAGACTTGACTGCCGACATATCAAAGGAAACGACAAGGGTTTCTCCAATGACTTGGGATTCTGAATCAAAATTAACAGGTTAGTATAAAGGAATGCATTTTATGGGTAATGTTGTACGATGATTTATAATTGGCAATTGCATTTTATTGCAGGAAGCAGGTTGATGTCAAGTGTTGTTTTAATAATATCTCAAAACAATGGAAAGGTAGTTAGTGAGAGGCGACTCGAAAACAATAGAGACGTCGCGGTCAATAGCTACTGCTGTACACAAAATTGTCTGGTAGACAAGAAGGTTATCGAATGTTTTGGACAGATCAATTCTTGGCAAATCAAGAATTTCTACGATGCCTTTTCGTAATGTCACGATTCATTAGGAATCGCTAATACATGAGAAATATTTGAACAAACTATGTAACGAGATAACCGGGGATTAAATGAACTATCGCTTACATTCATATCACTTGTTGCGCTTTGCTCGTATTGATTTAATGCCTTGCGTCGGGGTAAGCTGGGGTTGAAAACGCCGAGGGATAATTGAAGGATTACGCGATTTTTATCCCAACACAAACTAACACGGTGATTTTAATACCGCGGATAGGAGTGTTGTAAGATAGGCTTGTTTTTTAAATACACATTTCGGTCTACGACCTCTTTACGTACCAACTGCTATCCTTTTACAATTAAACACTTTAATACAAGAAATTCTAGGCGATTATGGAATCGGAAACGTATTCGAGTGGATATGAATAGATAAGCAAATTAGTTTGGGAAGTTTTTTAATATAATTTCAGCTCACAATTTTACTGGAGTGAATTAAAGAGAATTTCTTCTTAACTCAGTGACTCTCAGGGATTTAGAAATGAAAATATATATTTACCAGTGGCAGAAAAACTCCGAATAATATCCGATCTTTTCAACGCCGCCCTTTCTCTGCCATTTTGTTTTCGCGAATCCCGGCGCTGACTGAACGAGCGAGCGAAGATCGGCGACTGGGCCGTAGTAATATCGCTCTTTTTCTGGTATAATTCCATCATATAACTGCTTGCAAGATTCGCGCTGCTTTCGGTAGATGTATGAATTTCCAATCGCTTCAATATTTGTTGATGAAACTCGACCATTTTCGCAGGTAAATCTTTATTTTGGGAACTTGAAAGTGCTCTCAGTCCAGAAAGGCGACTTTCCGACGAGGTGATGTTGAAAACGACGAATATCACAGTCATCACAATGAGTTTGCAATTCATTTTAGAAATAAGTTTTAGCAGGTAGGTAGAATAGAAGAATTTCTGTAACAAAATAAAAAATAAATTTAATATTTGATATATTACTAATTTTAATGTTAATACTACTTGCGAACGAACTGAAGCTCTTCCTCATTGAAATTAAAAATATACTGTATTTATACTTTATATATAGAGAAATATAAGAGAACTGATTGAACAAATCTGATGCATTAGAAATTCTCACCGTGGTATTTATATTCCCTCTTCTCTTTTCCTTTTTTCCTTTTCCTCATCCAATTGTTTACCGAGGGCAAACAAAGAATAATATCATTAATTGCAACAGTATTAATTTGCTACTATAGTTTTATGACTTCTTATCACCATTAGACATGAAAGCCATAATTAACGGTCGCACCTGTCTGTGCCCTCACTTTCTGTTGTGCGCTGCATAATCTTCTCTTCCTTCCCCTACACCTTATCTTCCCATACTCTCTCCCAACTTCAAGTCAATTAGTGAACTCACGTTATCGGAGCTGACACGTGACAGGGTAAACTTGCAGGCTTACTTTGGTCAGCAGGCGCATGCTGTTAATGCAAACAATAAAAATAAATACAATTTGAATAGTTACAATATGTTTTCATCATTAGCCTCTAAATAGATTATTAATATGTTTACCTAGCGGACCATACGGAATATTTAAATTGATCTTAATATTAAGGGCTTTGGAGAGAAATTTTGCAAGGCGGTACAAGACTCATGTGAATATGTTTACTTTTAATATTTATCCAATAAAGTCCAGCAGATGTTCACGAGCAATCGAAAATCTGTTGGATCGGTGATGTCAATTATCATGTCTGGATAAGGTTTCATTACATATTCGAAAATAATATATTTCCTCAAACTCTAAACGCTAAAGATTATATTGGAGCATAATAGTCTATGTCTGCATGTTGTCATTGCAAAACTTATCGTCTGTAGGATCGTAGAATCACTGTAAGAACGTAGATAATTTTGTATGACTGTGGACGGCTAGATAAGATTATAACAGTCACGTGGAGGAAACTCATTATATTTTTCAGATTACGAATAGTGAAAGTCAGACCATGATTTCATTGTTTCAATTTTGATTTCTCTCCGGGACAAGTGTAGGAATTGGCAAATTTCATGAACATGGAATGTAGTACATTAGCACTTTTTAGAATTTGCCTAGAGTGTCAAATTCTCTTTGAGAATCATTACATGCAAAGTCGAATGTAAATAAAATCGGCATTCTTCATAGAACAAATGACCCTTGATGAAACATTAATAGGTAATGGATGAAGTGGATAAACAAATTAGCAAAGGTGTGAAATACATACTCCACGTATGTTTGCATTACAGTGTATGCGTAACGACAACGTCTCATCTACATTGCAATGTGTAAACAGCGGATTTTCTTTAATCGTTAGTGAAAAATGATAACTTATATCTCGACTACCTTTCCTGATTTTTGTTTACTTTAGAGATTGTGACTTCTTAATGCGTGTTAATAGCGTTAAGAAAAACTAATGGAATCCAACTGCACTTTATTTATTTAAATATATATAATATAATAATATAAAACAATAAAATATTTAAATAAACTAGAAAATAAATAATTGGTAATACTATACCGTGCGTTGTACCAGAACTTTTACACAGAATTAAATCGCGTAGCATGCGCAAATAGCACAACCTTTACCCGAACCCAGAGGATAAAAATTTCCTGTTGAAACAAAAAAGATCAGATTATTTTATTTGAATTAATTCGGTCATTTTTAACTAGATCCAAAGTGTGAATTTGTCAACAGCTACAATTTTTTACGTTCGATTGCAAGTGGGTGAATTCAATAAGGAATATGAACTCTCTCCAAAATTAATTCCAGACACGGATGTTCTTATCAGGAAGTAAGAAATTACATGAGATATGAACATTTTGACAATAATCGTTTACTTTCAATTGTATCTGTTGCTGAAGAAAGCTAGATTAATTTAATTGTTTTCAGTGAATATTTCCTTCTCGCTTATCTAGAATGATAAAGTTGTGATCACTTTCCGAATTTGTCCAGACAGTTTACGACAAAAGAAAACGATAAAGAACCTGCAGTTCTAGAACAACTTTGTGTTGAACTAAATCATTACGTATTGAAAATTTGTTTTCGCAAATTCAGAAACCAATATCGAGACCCAATTGAACAATGTTTACTTAGCGCCCATGCTTCTGTCTTAATGGAAGTTTAAAGAGATTTACATTCGATTTCAAAGAGATCTCAATAATCAGTTAGCATACCATTCTGCAAATACTACATCCTGCATATCACCCTGTAAAATAAACAAGGCAAACAATAATACTAAGCAGTATTTTCTCTTGGTTTACATTGGTCTTTGAAATTTTCTTTTGAACTATTCGTTTGAAATCATCAGATCAAATTACTGAAATCAAGGAATCTATCAGATGAAATCCCAACAGTGGAAAGAAGAACGACATTTAATGGAGAAATGCACAGTGTCGTTCAATTACATTTCAACAAGATGAGAATGTGATCCATGTTTTTAATTCATCATTCAATTAGTAGTACTAACGATCTGAATTAACAAAACAAGATTAATCGCGTTTTACTGTGTCATAGAGGCAATTTACACGCTTCGCAATAAACATTTCAGTCCGGATTGAAAGAATTATGTTTGGTGTAACAGACTAAACAGTCATTGGGGAGGAGGTATTACATGTATTGTAACAGGTGGAGGAAATTTTTAAATTTTATTTTTAATTGATGTTCTGTAAGACATTCACATTCAAGTTGATATTCTCCGACTGATGCAAAATACTTTAATGACATAACAGTATTGGTTATTCTATAGTATATACACAGTTAATCTAAGTGAACCCAAACCAGCCTACGCACGTTTCTTTTCTCCTTGTCAGAGTGCATGGTTGTAAGATAATTGAAGGGGAAAATTTAATAGATAACAACACGGAGGAAAATTTGTTTCCTATTTCATGTCGGTAGTTAGCGACATATTCCACATTCCTATTGTTTTTACCAATAAATTAAGATACACGTGTATACTATTTACGTTCTTTACAATTGTTTCATAACATTATTTATCTGTTACATTTGTATTGCTATTTATTATCGATTGTTTAATAGACGGTATGAAGGGAAAGAAAACAGTACTGAAACAAAAGTTCTATTCATTCGGTAATTGTGTTGATAATAATTCCTTTGTCAGAGGACAATAAATATTGTAGTAATAAGTTTATTGGGTTAAGAATATTTTGGAATCTGCTTCACACCTCGATACTTTTATACAATTACGACAAAGGACGAATTGAAAAGAAAATTTGTTATTATCTTTACACTTCAGTACACAAGAATATGACTGTTCAATAGAATATCAATTGCCTTTCAACACCTTTTGTTTCCCATTGTGCGTTCCTGTTCCGGCTATTACACACAAACTCTTTAGATATAGCGACAGTAAAACATACGAACGGGACTGAATGGAACGCGCTTCCGAGTTATACGTGTAAACATTTTAGTTATCTTCTGATTACGCAATATCATCCAGTTTAGAGAGGTGTATTCTCTGTAATAACACAGAGACTATAATGACGATCGCGTAACAACATATAGAGGCAATTAATCATTGGAATAGGTAAACCTATCATTAATTTGTGAATATTTGGATATAGTATATATATAGGGGGCGAAATTACATATGGTTAGGAATTTGTTCATAAATCATGGTTCCATAACGAGGTTGGGGGACATGGATCATTGTTTCGATAATAGAATATAAAAAGACGACTGTATGATAAGTGACTTCCATATCGTGGCAGTAGAGAGCCATTTTCGCTGGTACTAATCAGTAAAAAGATAAAAACAGGTCAGGATCAGGAACGTGATCATATGGAAAAGAAGATTTCAATGAATCTTCTTGAGCGTGAGATGAAGTAAGTCTAATAGGATTTTGTATCTCTCTACACTGTGTTAAAATATCATCGTTGCGCAGATTAATGTCATGGTTATCAAATAACGTCACTGTTTTAACATGTACCACACCCCAAGTTGCTACGTCAGATCCATTACATTTTTGGTAAGCAGAGAGAAAAGGGTTCAACAATACATGATATATGTGTATGCTTTCTACACTATACTATGCAAATAACACACACACATGTCACGCGTTACTACTTCAATTACAGAACATGCTTGTTTGAAGCAACTCGCCAAAATTCGTGAGCTATCTCGGCTCATCTTACGTCACTCCGAAGAAAGAGGGCCTCTAAACCGATATTTGATAGGTTGCTATCAATTCACGTGGAATCCATGCGACCAAAGGGCAATCAGCAACTGCCTATCGTGATATGACTTGTTCCAATTGCTGATTTTTAGCTTGAATCGTAAAATATGCATTCTAGATCCTTGACTCCAAACACGATATTATCATTTAGACGAAACGCAATGCGCAATGCGCCATTTATGGATGTTCATAGCGTAACGGTAGCATGTCTGATCGCAAAGTCAATGCACGAACGACCAGTTAAACCCGATTTAAAATTCCTTATGATGCTTGATAACCCGCAACGGAGCCGATTGTTTTTCATACCTTTAACAAGTCAGACAAGAACGGGAAAAGGCAAGAAGTTGAAAACTAGTTATAGTTATATACGGGGCTGGAAATGCGATGGGGGCGCAGCGTTCCGCTAATGTCGAAATTGCTATAAGTATACTTGTATATTTACTCGGCTTCACAATCATCACATATATTTAAGTTGTCCGAGTTACTGATGTTATGTGTACGTAATCATCATAGCCAGTGTATATAGGCTCTAATTGAACCTGAAATTCATCCTATTACAAAACATTTCTTATAGCGTCTATCCGTCTACCCAACCTCAGTCTCATGAACCCCTAGATCCATTTTCACCACTGATAATATATAGTATTGCTAGTTTTCATGCACATCACCGTGCACACATGGAATTGGAATTTAACAGCAGGAGTAAGGATGTGATTAATAATGCATTATCGGCAAAATTGCACGCTTCTGGAATTCACCAACGTTTAAATTTCAAATAAGCGAAAGCGATATCAGCGTTTTCCGCGATATTCATTTCCGTCTCACTTGACTCATTTTTCCGAATCCCGGACTTTCCAAATTTATAATCCGTTCTTGGATAACTGGACGACTTCCGAGTCGAGCGAGAGTTAGTAAAACGAGTAACGAAACTTTGATTGCTCCCATTCCCCATGCGTAACTTTATACACGGTGTGACTCTATTCAAATGAATTTTTCATTATGCGTTGGTCGAAGGTGTTGAATGGCAAACGTATAAAATATCTTATTACATACAATACAATTACATGATACAGTATTGACTTTTTCTCAGCAAGATATTCAGAGAAATAGATAATGTAGATTGCCAATAAACAGGAATAAGAATAATCATAAACTTGCGTCACAGGAAAATATAACCGATTTTTTTAACGTTTTACATAATAACCTTTCGTAGGACTCGATCCTATATACGGTACCTAGGTTCCATTAACCAATTACGCACTGATAATCCCCAGCATGACGTAATAACATGAATATACAATTCCTATTCCCGAAAATGACACCATAAAGGTAAGCAAATACTGCTCGACTCTCCCAAAGGGAGTCAACGGATCACCTGAGAAATCGCCAGCCAGGAATATAAATATTTGTTTATATTCATCTCAATAAATTACATCATAAATTATCGCAAGGGTGAGAGATTAAAGGATGATTGAGCGAACAAGGAACAGGTAAACTTTTCAGCAATTCACTAACTAAATGCGAGTATGAATGAAATAACAGCAGTAGTACATCGAAATAGCTATACGGCTTTCGATACAGAGTGGGTCAACTGATCCGTTTGTCACACCTAGCAATAGGAATCAAGTTCCCTATCCTTGCTACAATATATAAAGTCAACTCATCAACGTATCTACAATATATCAGGAATATCAAAGCCAGTTCTGATCATAGGTTACCATTCCATTACCGCAAAACATCTTTTCACATTTTTATTGACATAACAATTACAGTAGGATTAAATGGGGATTTTTTCCGGCTTATGGTCCGTTATCACGTAATCAACATTCGGCGAGAAAAACAAAAAATATTTTCTACTACGAATTCGTAACCGAATGAACTGCCGGAAAAACCATCAATGACGTAAGCATTCACAAAAAGGGCGAAAATGCCCCTGTGCTGCAAGAGAAAACAAACTGTAGTAGTCACGTTTGTGCACCAGCCACAAAGCATGTTTGTTTGGAATTTAGAGTTATGGCGTAACGAAATATTTCAGATAGCTTTCGATTTCATGAAGTTATGTACTGTTGAGCGATCGTTTGCAAATTGAACATTCCAAAGAAGGGAAATATTATGTTTAGTTATTAAAGTGTTAGAAGAAACCTTCTGTATTAAATAACCCAATATATGGCTGAATGTCGACACAATGGCAATAATATAAAGCGTACAGATGTGAGTGTTCAGTGTTCATATTGCCTCGTTGCTAACAAAATGGGGAAATAATAACATTGGACTAGGGATAGATTTTCCTATTCAATATTTCACAATTTATCACAATACCCTGGGAATTGGAATACAGAAAGTTATCGAAGCCAATGTTGGGAATTACCTTCTATAGAATTCGTTACTCGGAATTTAGTCGAGCCGTAATAACCTGCAATATACACCACGACCATGCTCCCATTCACGTAAAATCTTACGCATATCAGGCACGAAAATTCAGTCGCGTATACAAAAATCTTGAAATGGTGTTAAATGTGATTAGGTCAGAATAATGTCCACACAAATAGGATAAATGATGAACTTGAATGATTCTTTGTAGACAAATAGCAAAAAAATGGAGAGAAAAATCCATTGATCAAATATTAATATCTGGCTTTCACTATACATAAGCATTTTTCATTTCGATGAAAACTGACAACCCTGAAGAGCGGGAAAACCGGGAAACCGGGAACTCATCAAAATGTGGTAATGACGGGGAAGCGGAAAATCCCAATAATACATCAGTCAACTCTGTTTCCATCTATCGTTTAATTAAATGACTTTTATACACTCTACGTATGTGTAAGTTTATTACATAAAAAGGGCATTGTCCAGGGACGGGGCAATTTTAGTCTACGTTTTCGGTACGTGTTTACTACCATCGTTACGAAAAACGCTGACAGAACAACGAAAGTTCAACGAAACTGCAATTTCATCGATATTCTTTCATCTTCACCAGAGAATACACGACTATATATACTGCTTTGTAATTCTCCATGTCATTACTTCCCGGTTATATTTCCAGTTACAAAACATAACGGTGATTTTGCAACATCCGAGTGACACAATATTACCCAAATTATGTAACTGGATCTGCTAAGAATACACATGAATCTGTCGGTTGCTGCTAATTACAATATGTTACTCAGCCTGTAGCACGTTGTAACAATGCGTAGGAGTTCTTCCTGTGCGTTTTCGGGTTGCGTTAACTGGATATGCGTCACCCTCATGCATTATTTCCTGAAGACTGAATTTCAGGAACTTAGCGTGACTCAAATCCTTGTATAAGGGAAGCAATTGAGTTCAAATAAACCAATGAACAGTACAAGCATGAATTCCCTATTATCTGAATATATAGGATTATCGTGATTTCACTAATAAAGGTATTACAACCACGCAAAAAATTTAAACGGCCACCCACCCGCCCACACATATAACGTAACATCTCATATCACGTTTAGATACAGAGTGAATACATAGAGTGGGAAGAACGGCTTGACCTTCAAAGTATGCGAGGATATTTCTCCCTTGTACAATAAGGTGGATAGATTTACCTTGATGGTGTATACATTCCAAACCACCAGACTAAAGTCACGAGTTGAAGTCATAGGACGTAACAAAACCGAGAAGAATGGAATAGAAACTAGGGGAAAGGTTATAAAATAGTCAAATGCAACGCTGGATGCCCCGATTTAGTGCTTCCCCCTCATAGTTGTATCAGCTGGAATCAAAATTTTCTATAAATATTATTAGCATGACTTGACAAATTGAATTTTACCTTCCATATAAAGAGTAGCATGTGGAATATAGACCAAAACCCCATGAAGTTTGAGAGGGAAATTACACACTGAAACTATTTACCGACCACCGTGTTAGATAATCGGGTATAGTGTAATAATGAAAGCATAAATCCCATATCTAAAGAGTAATGGAAATGTCAGTATAAGACCAAATACTGTACAGGGAAGTGAGTCCGTCTGAGTAAAGTTTCCGACTGGATTTTTCTCCATGCAGGTAACTTTTATCTGCAAGGAAATTCCGGAAGAGTATAACTCCCCGCCAGCTGTCATCGCGGACGTCGAGTTTAACCAAATATCCAGGAACGTTGTTCTTGCGATACTGGAATTTATATAGTGTATTGTATACTATATGGAACTGTCTATATATACTGTACGTAAATATGCTATAAATACTATGCTATGTCAAAACTATTCATCTGGTATTCTCCGCCCGTATATAGGCAACGTACCGTATATTTATTGACGTAGCCCTCAACGATTTCACACATACACAAACACGCAAAACAATGCGTCTACGTCGACCTTTGTAACAATGGGCGTGAAACAGACGTAAGTGACGCACTTTAGAGAAAGGCAACCGTGTGCGTCATGACAGAGCATTGTAAATCCCGTAGCAAGAATAGAAGAGAATGTTACAGAATGAATGAAAAAAGGGGGGGTTTCTCTCGTGAGTCAGTCAGTCTTTGTAAAATTTCCATCTCGTGGTATATATACAAGTGGATGAACAGTGAAGCAACTATTTTGCATCTATGCGGTTGACTAAATCGATATCCATTAATCTCGTATATAGAACCTGGACATTTCTAAATTATGGATTATACTATTCCAGTCGAAGAAGGCTTCGAGGAACGATGCCATGCAATTATTCCAGAAGATAGAAGCCCTAATGAAAACGAAGTAAGTGTACTATACGAATTAAACCATGTTCCGCATTTTTTTAGATAAAAAAAAATGATTATTTTTCTAATTGTACATTTTGATTTTTGCAGAAGGATAAAACTGAAATAGAACTTGATTATGTTACGAGTATCGAACTTTCAAAATCGCAAAAAGCTCTTCAACAGACGTTAGCGGTAGCACGACGTGATCACGAACCGCTGCGACTAACTCGAAGCACCGAGGTAAATAGTTCGTATTTTATCGTTATTAACATTTGAAATTGGTAATTCAGCGTGTAACAAAGTAATTATTTAAATTCACAAATTATATTATTCGGTATATAAATTGAGAAATATTTTTTATCATTACCATTTTTTAGACTGAGCACGAAATGGCTGAGTGTAGCAACGATGGTTTCGAGTCCGCCGAAGTCAGTTATACTTGCATGCCTCAGTACTGCCCAAATTGTGCAAAATCTCTGGCTATTACCGAAGAATTGCGAATCTCCAACACCAACATGAAAGAACTGCAAGAAAAAATAAAGAAACTTGAATACACATGTACGAAGGTACGTATGCGGGCCTACTCAAACAAAAAATGTTGATTTCACAAAACTTAGTGTTCCCGAAATTAAATAAGTGTCTTTCACTTCACAGTATAGTGAAGCAAACAAACAGTGGGCGGTTTATGCAGAACAACTGAAGAGCGAGAATATTAATGATAGAAAAAGTGCGAGCGCAGAAGATATACGAATGTCTTCAGAAAGAACACTGAAAGAAGTAGATACGAATAAACACCTCGCAACAGCTACGAGAAAATCGGAAGGAGATCTGGAAAACTCTTCCAGCATGTCACCATCAAGTGATACACGACATATTGAAAACTTACGAAATAAAGTCTCCCTGCTGACGCAACAGGTATTCCTCAAGATTCTTATTTCCGCCCTTTGTACGCTTGTTGCGTATTCCTCAAGATTCTTATTTCCGGCCTTTGTACGCTTACAAACTAGCAGAAGTGGGGGCATGTGATTTATTATTATTTTTCCCTCTTTTTTAGGTAAAAATTTATCAAGACGATTTTTCATTGGAACGAAGGGACCGAGTACGATCGGTAAAGGAAGCGCAGAAACTGAAACAGGAGGTTGAAAAACTGAAAACCATGTTATCTAAGCAAAGACATCATCACGTCAGAAAAGAACATTTTATTACATGCGGGGATTTTGATCATTTGAATAACTGAATTTCAACTCCGCAATCACTATAGTTTTTTTTAATTTGTTCTAGATTTATTATTTTGATATTAACTTATGACAACGCACTGTGACACGTTAACCAATCACTGAAAATCTTACAATATAGAAGAATGACATGCTTGTAGCAAGTATATATTTTTTATTACTTCTGTATTTGTTATACATGTAAGCTACCTGAAACTGTTCAGTGTAATTTTTTGTCACAAAAAAAACTTTTACGGGGATCGCAGCTAAGCTATAAATGTACTATATTACGTGTTCGACTCATATTTATTTGTGCAATGTTTAGTTAAATTACAGTAGTGATAGAATTCTTTGTAATATCACAGTGCTTTTGTTCATTATTTACAAAATTTCTACCGAGGTATTATTCTATCTGCAGTGAACACAGCGTATGCGTTAATTGCTGTATTGCATCTATGCAGTTTCTTGGCCTTTTGATTAATAGGTTAATATTACCATCAATACCGAAAGCGATTGATGTAAAAATCGATTAAAATGAGTGTCCTTCTGAATATTTGTTAAACGAAACATTTATTATTACCACATGTTTTTTTCTGTAGACTGTCATACGATCTATTCTACATTAGACAGGCTCTAAGTTGTAATTAAAATTGAATTAAAAATTGACCTGAGAGATATGACCTATATGACCTTTGGATGGCGTCCACAGCATACAACAGTAAAGTTGTCTACCTCGAGTGTACCTATGTCAGCCCACGCCAAAATCGGGAAATCCGGCTTTGTTCTTATAGCTTAATTTAATCAATATGGTGTGAGGTTTGCAAATCAATACAGCGCACTTTACGCCTGGCAAACGATCAGCTAGATCGTGAAACGGTTTCGCGTTTTTGTTTGGGTGACTGACCGCAGTTGTGTTTGTATATATACCAGCACTTGCGAAAGTACGCCACTAATTCGTGAGACATTTCTACAAGAGCGCACGAGAGAGATCGACTTCAAATTATTTTTAACTCCCAGAAGTTTTTGCTGTTCGATCTGGAAAGTACTGCCTCGTCGCTACGTTAATATCATTTCTACCGCGCTCGAAATTCTAAACGAGTCGCTTTAATTAGAAATTGTTTTGAATGACGTATGATACTATGAGATACTAAGATACTATGAGGAAAAACCAACAGATATTATTACATCATCAAAAAACCAGTGACAACGTAAGAATACGGTGGGAAGTCCAGTTCCTTCAATTCAATTATCAGGATACGTAGCATTCATTACCATATGACATATTACAAGTGGGTTTAGATTCAGTGAATACATAAGCAATATCGAATAAAACTGTAGTAATATACCTGTGTGTGATGACAGATGATAGAAGATTAATGTAGATACAACGACGGAAATTTCAATCAGTACGGCAAAATCCTGTACTAGCAGCACGATCCTTGCTCCAGCATACTTCACTGACCATAGGGTTTGCCTTTCACGGTTTACTTACGATGACCTGACCTGTTGACCCCATACACTATAAACTAATGACCTGCGTTTAATCATTTATTCAACAATACAACTTTACCTTCGAAAAACTGCTACAGGACTATAAAAAACTTCTAGAATTTTCTTTACTTCAACGTAGATGATATATATCAAATGAAAGTTACGCATTGAGGTTTATTATCAAACAAAACAGTTAGCCTACGCTCTCAAGTTTAACTCCTCAACCATAATAAACATGAAAAATATAAAGTAGTTATAACTTTTGAATCAAAAAAGGAACGCAAACTCCTCCTTATGACACTAAAGTGGATGTATTTAGCAACGGAAAAGGAAACCCTAATTCAGAAATCGAATAGACGAAATGTGGTTATGGTACTGTCATTTTGACACGACTGGGATTGTCCTGTAAAATTTTAAACAGCACAAGGAGTAAAGTGGATACTGTCCGTCATATAGGTGAAAAATATTCCAATAGCAGACAAATTTTTACAGTTCAAACTGATTAGAAGCACATCGTGTGGCTTCCAGTATCCGTAATAAAAAATACCAAGAACGAAGATACATATTGCAAATAGATATCTAAAACAAAGTAACTTGATAGAGTAAGCTACTCCCCTGTACACTGCTCTATATTTACATGATCGTTGTAATTACTTTTTACATCGAATCTAAGTCACCTTATCGACTAACAAGCGAGAATTACAACAAAAGTAACAAATATTCCTCAACGTTCTAGTTTTGCTTGGCAAATCGTATGTATGACGTCACATGGCAGAAATATGTTTGCCCAGGACACCCAAATAGTTTCATATATCGAGGCAGAGAAGAAAATTGCTTGTAGTTCGGAAGGGAGAATGAAGGCCGTTTTGCGTTCATTATATTCCTTGAAATGGGGCGACTATAGAGTGGGTTCGTAGATGTTGGTCTGTTTGGCCAATAAGTTCCAGTACTTGTCACAGGACTTCTGTACAATGGTCTATCAGCGACGTGTCAGAGACAAGTCGTCAGTATAACTTATGAGTAGAGGGCCGACTCCAATCATAACTGGTTGAGACCAGTTTCTGGCGGATACACTACTTCCGGGTCATGGTGATAAGGGGTTGGTTCCAAGTAGCCATCGCGTATCCTCGGACCCTGCAAATAATCATAGTTCGGTTAAAATCACCACGAGAGAGCTAGAGTATAGCACTGCGGTATAACATGCAACATACTGCTTACCGCAGTATTCGTTTGTCGCCTTTGATGGCGAGTGCTGTAAGGCGGTGGATTTGAACGTGTTCTCATGGCGGCAAATCGTCGTGCAGTACCTGTAGGTGAGGCGGTAGTGTGTAGCACAAAGTCCCTTTCGGTTCTAGGAGAATCAAGTGGCATTACATATACGTCTAAGAATTACCAGCTATCAAATAGAAGCTATTACCTCTGAATATCCGGATTCGGCTGAATGTGATGGTGATGATGAACATAACGATCGGTTTGCTGAATGTCCTCAACATCGTCAACGCCATAATACAGGCCAACGGCGTTGGTATTTCCCACGCTAGCTACGTGCATCTGTATCTAATTAAAAAGACCAATGAACTCAGAATTCCTAAGGTGATTCAACTCTTACTAATGTAAGATGAACGTACCCGACTGAGATGTCGCTGTAATCTTTGTTTCTCGCGTCTTTCCTGTCGAAAATCTTGTTCGTGAGCGCGAACCTGCTGATTAAGTGCGCGCATTTCGTCGCGCATGCGCGTCATTTCTTCCGAAAGTCGCTGTTTTTCCGCTTGATTTTTCTCGCGGTCACGTCGCTCGGTTTCGAAGTCTTCGCGATAGATTTTCACCTAGATAAATTTTCTCATTTACTGTAACTGTTGGACCATCGCACAAATTACTGATTGATGAATAACATTTTTCGTATCATATAATCTGACCGAAAAGTCCAGGCATTATTCTCTCGACAACTTAAATTTCACGTTAATGATCTGTAAATTCCCTCCATAAAAGTCAATTTAAATTCTCTTCATGTCTAAACAAAATAGCCTGGATAGTCCCCACATTCTCTCTAAACGCTATCGTTTTATCTCGATGGGAAATTTTCCCAGATATATCGTGTAGCGCGATAACCTATATATCGCCGTCGATATCACATACAGGAGATCTTCGAATGAAGCCGTTCCTTCATAACGTTGGTGAGAAAAAAAGTAAAATAAGAAAAGATAAACATAACTAAAGTGTACTATAATCGTACAAACGTATAACAATAGATAATGCGCTCTGGCATTGTTACTGCTAGCGCCCTATTTGTTACTGTTACGGTTTTGCGCTCAGTAGCGTTGAGACTTGGTCCATAACATTTTTAACCTGCAAAATTTATTCTTCGATTTACAATGTACAATGAGCGCTAAACGTGTACTTTGCATCCGTGATGTGCGTAGGTTAAAATAAGTCTCGTCTAACGTCGTTTCACTCGAAGTCGCACATTCCAGTATATATAAAATATATATCTGATGTATAAGCTTGAAGAGGACGGTTTAATAAATGAAAGAAAATCCAGATGAACTATAGTTAAGAGTTCATTCGGGCCGTGGTGTGACATTGACCATAGTGCTAGATGCATATAGTAATGCTACATTAAAATAATAACGAAATTATATATAGCTGTACCTGCTGTTGTAAAACTAGTATCTGAGTCTTGAAGTCTTCCATTTCTTCCGACGTCGTCCCTGCAACTTGCTCTTGCTCTTGCTCTTGCTCTTGCTGGAGGACAACGCCAATTCTATCTACCCCCTGAAGAGTAGCTTGTAGTCCGAGTACACAATCTGGAGTTATACACAAGATTGTCATGATTGATACGAATCAAGTGAAAGAAAATTCAATTATTACTAGTTAGTTTATGATATCAAGTCGCAATTACTTGGAATCGTTAATATGGATAATAAAAATTCATTCGTGTACATTATATATTAAGTTACATATTATGGAGAATATGAATTGCACCTGTATTGCTTTCAACATGCTCCGAAACTGCGTTTGGCTCTGAAACTTGTTGCTCGTCATAAATAGAGTTTGTCGATTGTTGACGACTTTGACGAATACTAAACAACGCACAACGTACGTAAAAAATCTTATTTAAAGTAAAGTAAATTAAATACCAAAGCAAACGTATTCCATTCCACGTAAGCATACCTGTAGGCGGCCTCCAAAGCCTGGTTTAGTCTTTGATTTTCGGCCTTGATACAACTCAAATCCGATTTCAAACCTTGTATTTTTTCGTTCAATTTCATACCTTTGTTATGTTCCAGAGCGTAGCTCTTACCCAAATCTGCCTTTTGATGCTAACGAGAAATAAATGAATATTACAGAATTAAAACTTCAACAGAGAAAATGAATAAAAAAGGAGGGAATGGGTGGTACTTGTAATATATCAATTTCTTTTTTCGCTTCTTTTAATAAAAGATCAATGTCTTTTCGTCTCTTCGCGTTTTCACGTTGTTTCCCACTTATTTGGGTCTTTAATTCTTCAATTTCTGATTTGGCTGCGTTCAATTTGGCGGTATAATCCTCCCTGAGTTTGTTGTACTGCGTATGCCACTGCTTGTTGACATTAAGAATCTTAACAACAAATTCAAAACAGTATTCATATAAAAGTATTAAATTGGAATAAGTCGACCTTAGTAAGGGGACAATCTCACTTCTTTTCTTTGTCCTTCAAGTTTTTTCACTCTATTTTTCAATTTTTCAATCAGATCTGTACCGGACGCTTCGTCATTAGCATCTTTGGCAACGCTGTCTTGCTGTTTTGTTGATTCCGTATGATCCTAATTCAGAAAACGGAATATCAAATCGGTAAAATTTCCCCGACCTGTGATAACTCTACACAATTAGAGGTTTTACATCAATAATTATTTATCAACACTTTCATCATACAAAAACATTTATAATATGGGAGATTTGGATTTGAAAAACTCAGCTGCGACTGTTTTGCAACGTGTTATGCATATTATGGTGTTAAGATTATCATGTAATACGTAATTTTCGTTCATTGGTAAGAGTTATTGATATTAATTAAAGTTCTTTGTAATAACCAGTTGAAATTAATCATAAATCACTGCAAGAAAAATATTTGATTTATCGGTCGCTCGATTAAATTGCGGTTTTACTTTTACTACATTCAGTGTAATTATTATTTAATATACCATCAACCTTAACTCGATTTTCTGAAAAAAAAACATTTAGCAGAACGACTTACGGTAAAAGAAAAAGACAACTCTGAAAATACGAAAATAGTTTCTTATAACCTGATACTGTATAATACCTCGTTTTCAATTATATTCCATTACAAATTAAATTCATATTATTACAAACTATAATTAAAGTTCAAACATGAAAGACAATTTATAACCAGCAAACACAATTTTTCAATTATCTTACGTGTAATTTATCACGATTTTCATTATGTTTCGAGAAATCAGGATGATGTAATTCGAACAGAATTTCGCTACTTGAGTTAAGCTAAATAAAACTGCAACCTCGCCGCACAAAAAGTTACTAAAGAACAGATAGGAATGGATATGAAATACAAAACACAACTTACCGTAACCGTAGAGTCTTCCTTCATTGTGTTGTTTGCGACTGGCGTCTTAGTGGTAGCCTTTTGTGAACCCCTGGAATCTCCTTGTCCGGACGTAGTGGCGCAAGCGTCTACTTGCTGTTTTAATCTCTTGTTTTCTGCCGTCTTGTCTCTGACGCTTTGCTTCAATTTTTCTAATTCTCCACCTTCCACACTTTTTAATTTGTCGTTTTCTCTCATGAGAGCGTCACAAAATGCCTGGAAAAATAGTTGAAACTTACATTCCCAGCATGTTATAAAACGCTAGCAAAATCGTTAACTTGTAGTACATTACTTTCTGGAAATAGGGATATACAGTAATAGAACGTTCGTGCAATGGTATTTTTTCAGTTAATATTTTGTATAACGTACTTATATAATTCGTATTGAATTTAATGATGTATTCAAAATGTAGGAATTTCAATTTACGATGAATCATTTAACATGATGAATGCTTTCCCGTGTCCTATATCTCGTCATTAATCTCGACGTCAGAATTAAATATCAGTACCACAGGCGGAAAAATATACACACGAATGTTTGTCAAATGAGTTCAACAGAAGAGTTCAATTCACCAATGCTATCATGGGAAAGTTTTAATAATTTCCAGTTGTGGCCACCAAGCCGTACAATCATTTTTATATGGGGAATTCATCGGATGCTTTATTTCCGTTCTCATTCAATGAACACTTCGCGTTGAAGTGTTTGTCGTAAGCACTGTATTACAACCAACCGATACCTTGGTTCTCAATGAAATGCCAATGAGGTAAAATACCAATCACGAAAAAAAATAAATACTGCATCAATTTTAATATTATCACAAAATAAAACTAAGTACATAAAACAAAACAAATCTACTCAGAAGTAGCGTAGCGTTCCCACCGTATTTTATCTTTACGTAGACAATAAATATTCAAGATTAAGGTGAATTTGAACCCTCAGGCGGTTGTTGTCGCAAATTCAGCAAATTTTATGATTGTAATAGGAATTATAAATTTCCCGTTTCCATATCGCATTTTTTAAATATTTTCATCTGATTTTGTCTGATATTTCATTTGTTCCATTTTTATTCATGTTCACACTGCGTTCTGCCAAAACTATACGTCAAAAAACATCTGAGAAAGGTCGTTAAAACATAAAGAAGCTTATCAAGAGCAATACTTGTGGCCAGATAAAGGTGGAAAAGTCAAATAACAGTCATTCTATATCACTTTGTTTACTAACTATTCAATTACATTACTGTATCATTCTACATAAGATAACCTTTAGGATTTCCAAGTACTCAACAGTAAAACAGGAGCGTGAAATGTTTTGGACTCTCGAATAGGTATCTAACATGACGATCAAAAAGATTCTTATTATTAATCATGAAGACTTTAGCATTGTCGTAGTTACGCGACATTTTAAAACAATACAGTAGGTCAACAACTCTTAACCTCTGTCTACTCATTAACGGCACAATTAATACAATAGAAAATTTTTGTCAAGTCGGGTGATTTTCGCTTAAACAGCAAGGCTATATATTTTTCTCAAACCCTAATTTGGTTCTTATTCTTCAAATAAAATGCAGTAGTCTTCGTGAAATAAGATCAATGCACTGTTGGCATTTGAACCGAAAAAAGGTCACCCAATTCAGAGAGATGCGTGAATGAAAATGCATTGTAATGTACGTATAATAGTTATACAGCGGTGAATTATTCATTCGCTTCGCAAGCAGATTTCCATATTCATTCTATTCTCTGGTCTTGTTGAGGAAATACCCAGCACATATTGTAAAATGGCGAGTTAACGACGCTGCATGACGTTAATCCGTCAGAATCTCATACGCAATTAATAGAAAAAATTCCGCTACACACGCATGACGATAAATTTATCGTCAGAACATTTGCCTGAGGACATGACGTAGAGAAGAACGTTTTGTCAGGAAAAATAAAATTCTTTCATCGCGTTTAACGTTTATAGATCTGCTAAATTAAGTACTAAAATTATGTAGAAGTTTAACCAGTCTTTTGTATAAACATAAAAGAAAACCGCGTCAATTTTGACATTTGTCCTAATTAGAGAGTTCATGAGCAATATTTCCTGGGTGCAACTACAAGCTGTGTGTTACCAGAACTACTAATTTACCGTAAAAAATTATTTGAAAACAATATTATAAATTATAGATTCTATGTGAACGAGAATATCATGAGCTAGCTTACTATAATTGAGTTTCACAAGTCAGTATGTCACACGTATGGCAAAAAGGCAGACAGTCGGAAATTTCCCAAAAATACAAAACCGAATATGATTATATCTTTAATTATTAACATCTTCAAGCGATAAACATTTGAAGAGAAATCGAGAAATCCAACACCCTCACGAGTTCACCGCTTGCTAAGTTCAAACACGGTATATACTGTTCTAACAATATCCATGATCATCCGCTGAAAATACACATACGACAATACGGCACTTGTTACACGCCGTCGTCAAAACAATAAGGACCAATCACGTGCATTAATACACATCTCGGTGCACCACGTCTGCTAAAACAAATAGCCGTTTAGACAATGTAACCAAATATAAAATTACTTTCGCTTTGGGAAAATACCAAGCTTACCAAGCTTGCTGAATCGCGAGCATTCATAGGATATTTGTTTGCATGTTCCATCACATTGTCGTTATTTTCTAGAACATGATATTCGAAATTCACTTAAACAGGCATTAAAATGAAGGCGGAAAATCCCATCAGTACTTCCAAAATGCCGCAGACGTTTTATCATCGGCCGTGACCGTATTATCTACTCTGGATAATAACCATACAATACACATAGCTATGGGGGTTCTTGTACGTCTTAGCTTATGTTATGCAGACCCGAAATGGTTATGTACTCTTGCGTTCAAAAAGACAAGTTCATTTGCGTTTAGGTAGGGGTAGCATCCACATCACTGTTATGTAACCAGACCGCTATGAATTTACAAATAGACAAATTGTATTTCCTGTTTTATATAATTTACTTATTTCTTTAATGGAGCTGATGTTACTTGTATTTGTCACATGCATATGTTGAATCCGTTAAGTATAATTTAGTACATATTCAATGATGTACATTCTGATACCTGCACAGGGACCAATTGGATTTTCATCATCACCCACATCAAAATAGTTGTACGCTATACAGGCTGTAGTATTTAACAAGCGCTAAAGGGCAAACAACACAGCATTGAAACAAAGGGTGAGAAACAGTCTTTACGGCGTGATCGAAAATTCCCAGATATTTTTTATCATATACTGGAAGATAGAACAAGATAGATTTCAGGAGATTGCGAATAACAAGAACTCGGAAAGTACCATCGTAAAAATGGAGCTAGCAGGCTAGGTGTCGTAAACAATTTCAGGTAATTCCATTTCGTGTTGCTATCGTTTCACAGTACATTGCTGGATAGTATTCATTTCGTTTTATGGACTCTGAGCTACTGACAAACATCGTAAATTTACATATCAAGAAAACATAAATGCGTTGATCGGAAGAACTGCCCAGAAAATGATTGAAAAGGATATCTATTACCAGGTTTATAACGCATTATGGGGAAATTATAATGTTCTGCTGAGAAATGTGATGCAGGTTAGGAAAATCTGTTGTAGGCGCATGCTAGGAAACCTTACGCGGATAAGGTGCTCATGACACACTACTGTTTACACGCACAAAATGGGATAAAAAAATCCCCCTCTCAGAACCCTATCTCACATTCATAGTTACTCTATTTTTACTGAATTCTCTGAATGTTGTTTTGAATATAGCTGAAGTAGTATATTGGATAAGTACAAATAAAAGGACATTAGATATTAGACTTTTCTTATCATTCAAACGGAGTTGTTCAATGAGTAATGTTTGAGGGATGTTATTTACAAATACTCGAATTCACTTTCGATCAATAGCGGGCGCATAAGGCTTTATTTCACATCAAATAGAAATGGAAATCCTGAAAAATCCCTAACATGACTATGCAAAGAAAAGTGTATGAATCACGCCTCTCCACTAAGTGATGCTGTCGGAAACTACCCGCGTAAAGAGCACAATCCTGAATAATATATGACATAATGTTGATGATAAGACACAATCTAGTATCGAGAAAACAATCTTGTACCAAACAAGTTATTCAATACCTTACCCTACTTCCCATTAACGAAAATAGATAGGGACCAACCAGAAACTTTGAAGAACAACAATTATTTGCGTCGCAGAAAGTATTATTAGAAGTGATACTCATCTCAATTGGGACCTCATCAAAGTGGGCACAGATTCAAACGAAAATGAGTAACGATTGTTGCTAACGTTGAAAAGAGTGAGCGAGTATGCCTTTCCCGGCAGGCCAGTTAACCTTTAATTATACACCAGGATCTGATTTCGGTGAAATATCCTAACCTAAGATGGCGTAACGTGCCAACACTGCATTCATGAATATTCATTAACTAATTTCTGAATTGCAAAAAAGTATAAGTGATATACTGTAAATATAATAGAGAAATAAAGTTACATTATCAATTGTAGTTCCTTCTAACTCCTCCAGGTAAAATTCCCGTCTCTTCCCTTCTCCCTCATAAATTCCTGCCCTGGTGATAAAATACCTCTCACTAGTCAACAGACATTATTCTCTCTAAAGTCTTATCCAAGATGAAATGCTATTGCTGTCCGTTGATAACCTTCCCATTAGATGGGAATCACATGGTCATGGTACGAGATACTTCGACTAAACATATGACAAATCGGGAAATTTCATGACTCCATTGAAGTGTGCCAAGCTGTAGATACTTACCGAGTGATATGTTGTAGATGTCATATGATTTTTGCCACAAGAGAGATGAGACAGTAAGTAAGTATTACTGTTGTAGGGCATTTAGCTCATCGGTGGAAAATTTTCTGGCGTCATACAACGAACTTGTTTCTGTGATATTGAACTGAACAAGTCTAGACTAGAAAACAAAAACTAACAAAATACTAAACTATCAGATGTCTATTCTGATCAAGGTATAATAACTTTCTTTTAACAACCGTTTAATATAGATCATGCCTGCCATACATAACTGCAATGTATTCACTCTTTCACTACGATTTCTATTCATTTCGCTATTCTTTTCCTATTATATTAGTATAGCTGACAAAGGTAAAATAAACACTGTCTGAATATTCACTATGCATAAAACCTTCAAGAGAAGGAGTCGCGAATATTAGGTGATCCAAAATTTAATTTAGCTAAAAAATAAATATAACATACAAGCCTTCTCAACCCCTGACCTTTGCAAAAATATGATTATGCGGAACATGTTCCAGAGTATTAAGGGGAAAAACATCTAATAGCGTCATAGTAGATTTCCAATCATTCAGGATTCCCCTACAACACCATTACATTTAAAGATCTCGTCATTTGAAAAACAGCATTAAGATGTTAAGGCTTTCGCGATAACAATCCCTTAAGAGGGTGACGATGGCTTTGTTTTAACTAAACTGATGTGACTGAATCGAACGAAAACTCACTTGTGAATTCCTGACTTTCTTTTGACTTTGAGTAACACGCTGCGCCAACCGCGCAAATATTGTAGCTAGTTTGGCAAACTGTATGGTCACGCTACCAGTACTCCGGGATTCGGCTTCCAATGAGGCAACGGGTTGATTGTCCGAATTAACTGACGAATTCGCCATCCCAACCATGTCTTCCAATTGAGATATCTGTGAAACATTTAGTTGTAATTTCAGCTAAAAGAACGGGTTCAGAATTTATGTAGGTATACTCAAGTGCACCCTCTAGCGATCACTCGTTAGGTAGCTGTAAAATATAATCCAAGCAGCCATCAAAAAAACTATAATTTTCAGTATTTTACTACAACAAACAGGCTTTCTAATTTCCAGTAGCTCGGAAAAATTCCTAGACAGATTGTTTAAGCATACTGTACTGCTCTGGCACAACAATGCTAAGAGGTTACCTCAGGTTACTTAGATTTAAGGTAAAGGTGACTAATGCTTTAATTGTTTTTTTACGTGTGTGCTTATCAAAATAGCATCAAAGGTATGCTGTAATCAGGTTCCCTTTGCTCCATAGTTTGTTTAATGCTTTTTTTATTTATATGCTAATGATATTGTTACATCGTTTAAGTAATATTTACTTTCCCACGCAGCTAGAAATGAAATGAACGCATAGTAATCAACGGTCGAGCTAAGACTGGCTAAAACAACTTATTACTTGAATACAGTATAATTCATATCAATGCCTGTTAGGCTAATCATACGTATTACTCCAATTCTTCTGGTCTCCTGGAAAGGAAAAAAAATTACCGTCGTTTGGCACCAGATAACTTACTTCGAAATTCGTCACATTTTTTTCTCCGCGTAACAGGTCGTTGAACATCGTAATTTCCTGTGAAGAAAGACAGTAAAATTAGAAAAAAATCCGACCGTTACTGTCCATAGATTTACAGTACATCATAACTATTCTAAAGTAAAAAAAAGTAAAAATTATGCAATTAATACTGGTTTTATTTTATTAAATTATTGTAAATTATTTTTAGTACACTTATATGAGCATGTAAAGATTGAAAGCGTAACATTTCAAAAAACATGTTGTGTGAGCGATTTTGTAGGTCACCCTTTCCTTAACGAAATGTGCAGTCATTTTGAAAAGGTTATTGAAAAAGTCAAATCAGACATTGCTTTATCAGTTAAGTATACAATAGGTGAACAACTAGTATGCCAAAATGTACCGAATGGAAATACCCAACTACTGTATACTTTGTTTGGTTTATGGTTTAAGACGATAGCAATTGACACTGGGAACACAACTTGTGATTTCGAAACGCCAAATAAAATGCAGATCAAGGAATTTCCAAAACGATTGCAAGTTTGATTGTGATGCCAACACCATTATACTGTACATAATCGCCATCACATTGCGAAATAAAAATTTTGATAATAGCAAGCCAATCGACATAAATAATGAATAGATGGCTTGGGAATATTCGAATTTGGCAAGCATGATATTGCTTTCGACATACGAAAGATCACTATAAGTTTTTTTGGCTAGACTTCACACAGGCATCACGCAATCCACACATTAATAGATGTGAGATTCCCCTTATGCTCGAGGCTAATAATTTGTCATATATCACCAGCTAAAATAAAATAATTAATCAAAGTATCCTGTTTAAGGAAACTGTCTGCAAATTGTCATTACTTCCCAACAGTTATTTAAGCACAGGAGCACCGGGCTTAGGAAAAATATTATTGCTGAATTTCATTAATTACCACTAGAGAGCCAAGTGCAAGCAACAAAAGGAAAATTCATTAGATAACCAGAGGATGTAGCCTTTGTAGATCATTGTCATTTTGCAAAATGTAATAATAAACGAAGAAAGGAATTTAAATAGGGAATTTCCAAACGCCCCAAAAATAGTTCGTACAAGAAATGCGGGGAAAATAAGGATTATTTTCGTTTGACAAAGATCGAGTTATAGAACCGGAGATCGACAATATATGTTAACCAGTTCATGTTTTTTTTTTAAATATTTTATATTGGTGAACGGCAAACAGCGACAGAGTGGTACAACAAGTGCTTGCACCGATGGAAATTACCCAAAATCAATATAGAAAACCAATATTGCGGAGACAGCTTGAAAACAAACAGCGAATTTTCAGTAATTTCATAACTGGTATGTGCCTGCTATATTAGCATATCATAAAATTCAGAACGAATGGCAATGAATTCCATTGCATTAACGGTTGACGTCCTAACTTACAGTAAATTTGACACAAACTATTAATTTCGTCGAATGTGTAAATTGCATGAGAGGTTATTTCCGCGAACGAAAAGCGCTTTTTTGTAAAGTCGGTGGTTTTGCATGACGCAGTTCTTAACCTTTTACGTTCTAAGATACAAATTAATTTTTGAAAGGATCAAAAATAACAACTGTGACAGGTTTGACATATAAACTATGGGGGCGTACGCTGAAAGGGTCATATAAAGTGATAAACGACACTGTTAAATAAAATGAAATACACAGCTAACTGACATATACACCTTGCTCACTAAGGTACTTCTGTGCTAACGTATCTGTTAATCGCCACAGGCAAGGTCAAGTAAACTACAAAGAAAAAAACAAACACACAAACGGCCACCAGCTTCTACCAAACCGGATTACTTTCGTAAAACGCTGATGGGAGATATCGAAAAACAACCAAAAAAACAATCACTTTTTTCCAGGCGAATTAGATCTACGTATGTAAACATTCCACACAAACTAGTGACTCAGCGCACATACCAGGCAGGGCAGATATCAGTTTTCAAGGGCAAATTCTGTACACACACTTAATACTAAAACGACAGTGAAATAAGGGATAACATAAAATGTAACCCTCGCATCTTACCACTTGATTTAGCGTAGGTGGAGTTAGGCGATTTCAAAACTCTTTTCACTAATACCAAAAAAGTACCAACCTTATTTCTAGTTATATTTAATTATTTTCCAGTTAAATGTAACTTCTACTTATAAACATATTATCCTTCGCCTCTAGCTTATACATCAAGTATATTGACAGATATCTAGTTATTTCTTCGCCGTAATACATGAGAACATAATGAACATTGAGCTATAAATTACCAACCTCTGCCAAAGACGAATCAGAATTGACTTCCTGGGTCTTAGAAGTTGCACCTTGCGTTGCTCTAAAGTCCTCTTGCTCCTTTTCCTTCTTGGGAAAAGAAAATATTGTCATAGGCCTCGTTTCATGCACGTCGGGGTCTAAAAAAAGAAAACTAGAAATGAAAACTTATTATTAGAAGACGTATGAAAACGTATCATAGTGGAAAAGCAGCTTCTTTTGTTTTACACACTCGATCTTGATAATTATAAATAGTCGAGCCAAGGTAAAAGTATAACATACATCCATTCTACTACTCCAATACTGAAACAGCTTCCTAATTACAATATTTATTTTTAAAACGGATTTAAAACTTAATTATTCATCAACAATTACTACGAATCCTATGCTGAATACTTTTACCCAGCATATCACATTTTTTGATATTTTTCGCAACTTTTTTCTACAAATTTAATTATACTGTTTGGAGTTTCGGAAGCTGTTTCGTATGGTACGTCATAGAGACTGAATTACATACTATATGTTAAACATTCCTTACACCTGAAGGGCTAAAAAGTTCAAGCTGAAACCTGATATGCCATTGGAAGTAATCTAGTAACAAAGGCCATTAGGTATCGGTTTAATCGGTTCATTGTTCAAAAATAGAGCTGACATATTTAATTGTTATTCAATATTAATATTGATTAAATAAGGTCAGTGAAACTAGTGACCAACGAAAACACAGTCAATAGTCCCATCAACCGAAGCTATTTAACTAGCACGAGAGAGATAGAAACTTCCATATAATGATAGACTGGAGTAGATAGATTAACATATCAGCCACTTGGACAGGAATTTCATCTTTTTATCATCGTTACAGAGGAAACCAACTTACAGTGTGCCATCGATACGTTAAAAAGATAATATTTCGCAATTAAATCCAACCTCAAAGTAAAAGATAGTAGAATAATTTCTAATTTCTGCTTTTTCGACGATGTTGAAATAGTTCTGCACTTTTACAAACCTTCATGAGCGATTAGTTCTTCTTCTTCTTGTCTACTTGTTTTACATTGTTCTGTTTGTTCGATGGAAGGAAGCTCGTCGGTTTGACCCTTCGTAGTGGTCGTTGTGGTTTGCCCACATGTGTCATTCAAATCTTCGTCATCATCGGTATGTAGGTCGGTTCTATCAGGACCAGGCTGGTTTTCTTCGTCTGTCGAAAAGGTTTCTGAGGTAACAGATGAACAGATTTGTTGGGATCCAGTTTCCTCAGCGGGAAGCTTCGTGTTGAAATCTATAAGGTTGACAAGGATGGATAATGGTCAAAAAAAACAGTTAACCTAAAGTTACTCGATTTTGTGATGTTACTGAGAAGGTACAATTGCACGGGCAAATTTCGTTATATAATGTTACAGAGTAATGTATTTTCTGGATCGTCAAGATCCAAGCTATGCCTGAAACGGAAATTGAAATGAGCACACACGATGTGGAACATTTGAATTTTATTTCCAGGGGAAATTGATATTCAAAAACCAGGCATAACATTTAATATTTTGAGACAACTAAAAATGTAAAACTTAATTTGCGTTTAGGTCTACATTTGGTTTACTCTGCCCGGAACTCAGTCATGACGCCAACAGAACTAGAGTGAACTCAGCGTAATATAGTGAATGAGTTCAAAATTTCTCGTGAAAAAATACAACAATGTATGCATAGAATGTTAGTGATTCCCTAGCCCTTCAAATAGCCCTTTTCCTCGATATCTGAATGAGCTACGTACCATTTTGTTCGAAAGTAATGGCATTATCCTTCTCGATTTGTTGCTTCACACAACTAGTCATTGTCAAGTTATGTTGGAAATCTGGATGATCTCTATGTTGGTGAACGATTTTCTTTTGCCAAACCTGGTTCTTGTATTGCATTTCAACTAACTGATCCAATCGCTCTCGCAATTCCTGATTTTCGTCCGACAATCGCAGGTTACTCTGTTTGCAGTCAGCTACCAATCGACCTAGTTTATATCGGAAGTTGTCCATAATATACATGTCTATCGAATCAATCATTTGCATTTTAATAATAGCTTACCCAGATTCTCTACATGGAACAACTGCTTTTTTAAACGTTCGTTTTCTTGCAATAGCAAGTCGATTCTACGGCCTTCCATTGAACTGGTGCGAAATTCCGATAGAGAAAATGCTGTTTGCTGTTCATGAAGCTCCTTGTTTCCATGATAACTGGAAGGTAGCACTGGACAACTGGCAGCAATCGAACTGTATGATGTTACTACTGGATGCGATGCCACACTGTCTGTTTTCAGTTCAGTGCTGTCTTTGGGGGATGTACTTGACATATTCCTCAGTTGGATCTCCTTGTTTAATATGCATTGATATCGAAGTCTAACGACAACTACCTTTGATGAGGCTACATATATTCAACGGTGGTTAGCTGTACAGAGGAAATAAATATACTTCAATGACTAATCCAAGTACGCAGTATTAATATTCGATTGGAATAAAGCAACCAACTATCAATATTCATAGAATGCGCAGTCGCAAGTAATGGTATTGAAAACGCAACTAACTATTCAGAAAACGCAACCGAGAAAACGAAACTGACTAGATTGCCTTCAGACGAGACGCATCAAAATGCCAACATCATAATCACACAAATTTCGATATAATGCAACGATATTGCGAATATAGCATCGTACATAAATGTAGTCTTGAGTGTGGTTTCGCAATACGAATCAATCAAGCATTACTCAGTAGCTATAAAGTTGATGCGTTACTTTCTTAATTTAGGGAACTGTACATCATCGTAACGTAACTGCTGTAGTAATAAAACTCCACACATGTAGGAATACATGAAGTTTCCACACATGATCTCAAATCCAGTAAGTAGTCATTGAATGAATATTAATGTTACTGGGTCAAAAATAGAGAGATGCAACAACGGAGAATAAACTGTACACGCGTATAGCACGTCTGTAAAAGTTCAAAATAAAAACAGGCAACGTTTCCTATATTTCCTGTGGCCTCATTTTGGCTGGATATTACGCAAGACTTTATTTATTACAGCGGTAAGTAATACAAAAGGGCTTTTGAGAGGAAACGTAACAAAAGAGTAAAGAGTCACACGATAAGCATCCATGGTACTTTCCACTATCTGACTCATTTCCCACAATGCGGACTTTCAAGTGAGCTCAAGTAAGGGGTACTGTCTATCTTTGTAACACGTCCACGTGTTTCATGTCTGTATACTTACTTGTATTATAGATTTATATCATCAGATACAATTCTCGTTTTACAATGATCTTACAAGTAAGCATTAAAAGTCACAATTTACATAAATATTCCGTTATTCAAAAAAAGATGAAAACAAATAGAAGCTAGGAGATAACTCCGTTTTTGGAGGACATATCTTTTCTGTGACCTATCAGTTAATTCTATACCGTGAGCGATGCTATTGATCTGGTCGTACACGGTTCGTTTAACTTTAGGCACCGCCATAACAATTCGTGATGGAAAAATGTTAAACGACTTATTTTTCTACATAATCTGAAATTTAGATAGCTGTTATTTCAGTTTACTTAAAGATCAAAAATCGACAAAACAGTTTTAAAAACAACCTCAGAAAAACATGTGGGGCTTTCCCGTGAATCACCAAGTGAACCTATGTATTAAATACAATGGAAAATGCGGAACCCTTTGAAATTCATAAGTTCCTTGAAGGTAGGGAATATATATACAGAACTAGCATTTTATTTTTATAATCTCACATAAACAAGCCAGCAAATTCCATGGATATTCTTTCGTTTACAATGCCAATTGCTGTCTCTCCAACAAACTTGGCCAATCGAAAGGTTTCCTAGACAGTTCCAATTTATCATATTACTAAGAAATGATATATTTGCAAAGATTGAATTATTCTATTTTAGTACTATACATCTGTTCACAAGAAAACTGCCCGGAAACTCCCTTGTGTAATGAAGTGATAAAAGTAAGATTTCGATTTACAAATCCAATCAGGGGATTTTCTCGTATTCATAATTTACGAGCTGCTTGGGAACGCAGCGGTAAAAAACGAGCTCTAATCCAACTTTCGAACGAAATTTCCCAGTTGTGAAACCTAATTGCCACTTTTCTGTACTTGACAGCAGTTATAGCACGAAAGCGAGCTTACGCATTTTATACTGGGCAAACGTGTGTATATATTCAAGGACTTGACAAGCTGTATGGACTTCGGAACCTACTAAGGCTATTGACTGGTTTCGTTTAAAAAATAGAAAATGGGTTTACCTGTTTGTAAAATAGTATATCATTTACGAAAATCCCCGTATCGCTTGTACACATCTCTTCCTTCCCATTTACGATTGCCGTAATAAATACATAGCTATTAATCATTGAACTACAGTTCCAGATACATCTAACTCGAGACTAGCTTCAACAATCTGGAAACTATATTTTGAAACTAGTTTTGCTCTCCCTCTACAGTCTACACTACAAAAACTTCAAAATCTCAAACAACGCCTTTTTCGCTCAGTTGGGAAGTACCCATAAAAATATTAGAGAAGAGGCCACTAAAAACGACCCAGGAACTATTTTTCTATGATATTTCAAGGGATAAATGTTAAGACAACAATATAGGTGCAAGAATTCAATATTGACTTTGATCGTATGAATAGACTGATCAATTATCAATTGAATTCTACTTTATTTAATATCCCTATCCCTGGCTTTTTCTTAAACGTCGAGTAACTAACTACAGTATTAACAGCGAGCGAGAACAACATTTTGGTGTTACTGTCTCGCAAGTGAATTCAAACAACAAGGCAAGTGAGTGGAGATTGTCAAGTAAATACAGAAAGGAAAGTCCCGAAGAAAATGAGACATGCCACACAGCAGTGCACACAATTCAACGTTATTTACCGAAACTGACACGCTTCAGAATATCATTGAACACAACAGTATTTCATTCCATATGTAGGTGACAAGAAAATGGAAACAGCATAACAAAGCATAACAAAGAACACGGCACTACATAAGGGGAGATTGTCGTTATATTAGAGAAAAAGAGGCTGATCACAGACGTCACTCGTTGCAGATTTATACTTTATTAAATCGTAAAAATGTATTAAATTATTAATTACACTGTAGCGCTGTATTTGACAATATATCAAAAGAGAATGAAGCAGCCAAAAATAAAATGAATGACATATTTGCAAAGTCCAGAGTTCAATCTATACACAACAATGCGCCATACTGCAATCAGTCATGCGTTTAAACATGGTACAGGGTTAGCAAATGCTGCTAGGGAAGAAAAGCTCTGAACATAGCGACTGGATTGCAAAAAATTCGCGCAGCTTTAATATGAGATGAGTTTTAGTAGCAACATACACACACCCTCCCCTCGCCACGGTAGTTGAGCCCAGCGGCTGCTGTCTAAAAATAGGAAGGAAATACCCGTAACTGAGCATGTAAAGAGAGAACTGAAGCCATTGATCATGTTGTAAAATCGTAATTCTCTGAATCAATACAACACAGACACTCGCTAAGGCTGGGAATTTTACCTACTTTATCACTGCATATTGCTCAATTACTTGAGTTTGCGCTTGTTTAAAGCTTTGGAAGAGTAAAGCAACAATACTCGTGAGCAAGTCATGATAACTCATTTCAACCAATAAACAGATGTTGAAAGGCACAATGAGATCAATGCTAAAAGCTAGCATGACTGGTGAGAGTGTATGTACTGATCCAGTTATTTTCTTTTTCCTAAGCCATCATTATAGTTAAATCGGATTCCGAAAAGGCATTGACACATATATTTACAAGAATCATCATCACACCAGCAAAGAAAAACATACCAAGCATACAATTTTCCACCTAAAATATTCCTTATGTGATAGTCTACACCCAAACGACAGCACTGAGTGTTACATTCATTTGAAAGGAAGCTAAAAGCTGCATTAACTGTTATGAATACTGGTTTGCTCAATACCAAGAGCCCCCATTGATATTGGAATTTGATGACCTCCCCACTGCTCATCTGGCCTAGAACAACAATGAAAGCTAAAAATAAGGAATGATAATGAAGTAATGCCAATGGCAAGAATGTCTCTATATTATGCTTTACAGAATAAAAAATTTCATCCTATTTATATGGTGTCTTGATCAGGGGAATGAGGAAACCGGGCAATTACTACGATTTAATCAGTAAATTTCATATACGTGTGGGATTAGATGGTAAAAGATAAAACTTTAAATGTAATTTTGTCACATTATCTTCACTGGATTTTCAAGGTGATCCTTCCTTGCTGAATTCTCAGAACTCTTTCTCACAGCCAGTCTACCTTTGTATTCAAACCACTAATCCAAATGAGACAATTCTACAAATAAATACAGATATTGTGAAATTTATTAACTAAAATAGCACCTGATTATGACGACTATACCATGATAGTTATCTTGTTTTTCTGATTATGTCACTCAATTAGGTCTTTCTCAACTCATGTTACATCAACATCTGCCTTAATCTTGAACTCATACCTGAATGACTCGATTGAATACCAATCGAGATGTGAGTTCATAGTAGATAACGGTCAAACAACTGTATGAAGAATAGGTCACTCTACACACGAATATTACGGTGAGCAACAAATTACATAATCACGTTAAGACCTCGATAAATTTAACTGCCTTAGGCTACTTACGTCGTTGTAAAATGAAAGGGGATTCCCAATGTCTTTCTTTGTGGTGACGCAAAATCGTGCGTCAGTAAATATTGCCTCTAGTGACGCATTGGTAATTATGCGTGGGCAGCGCACTATCACGCCTGCATCTAATGTATTAAAATCGAATACAGTACTGTAGTCGTCAAGTTTATGGGAGAAATACTATTATCGGTATTCAAAAACATGTAAAAACCAATAAATGGGTAGATTTTGTTGAAAAGATATATTTTTTACCCTATTGTATGGGTTATGAATGAAATGAATTTTGATGTGTGAAATTCTACATTTACATGTACATACATTTTAAACCCCACTCAGTATAGTAAACCTTGTTCACTATAAACAGTTCTAGTCTGATATATATGTGAAATTAACTGTAAAGGACACATTATGTGTCACCTAACCTTCAAGCATTGTGTAGTATCCCAACAACAGTATTGAAATGAGGCAAACGGTATTTTTATTAATCTCACAGATTGAGATAATACTATTTTTCTTACTACCCACACATGCTGTGAGCAGATTCACTTCACATTTTAATTCTAAACGGTAAATTATCATGTGACACAACCATGTATCAATAACATTCAGTGCGAAGAAGAAAAACAACACAGTTTATTCAAAATCATTAAGATTTTTGGGGAACTTGTTGGAAAACTTTTGCTTGCAAAACTTCCATAACCATTTGTTTATTATGCATTTTCTGTTGTACTACTGACTGAAGCGCCTCCATTTGCTGTTTCAAGTAATCAATCTTTCTCTTGAAGAATTCATCTGCATCAGTGGGATTCTTCTTGACATAGTATCCGGTTCCCACATCCACCATGACGCTGTCAACATCATGCAACTTGCCAGCTACGTAAAGCGAGCTGGAGAGCGGAACCAGAATATTTTTGTCTTGATTTTGAGGTTTGATTACTGCTAAGCTATCCCTGGATTCAACGAACTGGGTTTGTGCCGATTTCAACGACTGTAAACTTTTGGTAAGTACGTCAGTTTCCTGTTGCATCTGTTGAACTATATGGCGCAGTTCTTGTATGGGCAACGTTGTAAGGTTGATAAGTTGTGGATTACTCGTCATTTTCGTTCTATAGTGATTTAACAATTTCACTGAAAAAGGAAAACAATCTTAAATCTATTGATTTGTAGCCTAGTATCGATAGCTTATTCTGACATACGAGTAAATAATAACTTTGTAATAATTCTTTGAAAGAAATGAAGGATGAGGGTTTGCAATAAAGTCCGATTTGAACACAAAACAAGATCGTAAATCAACGGAACTGAGAACTCATGGTAAGTCATGCGTAACATTTCTTGAGGCTAGCCGAGGTTCCGCGTTAACATTGTGTTTAATTCAAATACCATATCATTTTGAGTAATTCTTCACAATCAACAACACTAAATCGTTAACAATATAAAACATCAAACAAAAAACGGTTATAAATAATTCACGTATATGAACATGGATAACAGATAATACACGTGTGAATGCTAATTAAACATATGGTAAACTCTAGTCTGTCATGATAACCACAGCGAAAAAGTCAATCTGAGTCCGTGATGTGTTGGTAGACAAAAATAATATCCTAATGATAAAATAATAAATGCAAATCTTAAAAAGGTCCCACCGAGATTTGAACTCGGATCGCTGGATTCAAAGTCCAGAGTGCTAACCATTACACCATGGGGCCGCTTGACAAAAATGATTCATTAAAACAGTACAGACAGCGAGAAGTCGCCTGCTATAAATTACTAGACTTGCGTATCGATACAACAGGAAACACAGAGTTCGGCGAAAATTAAGAAATTTTATGTTCGATTATTTATTTGACTCCAATAAGAACATAACAACCATTCAAATATTAGTAGAAAATAATATATGAATCCACAAGTGGGTAATATTTCCAATCATTCACGGTTTCTTTCATTAACTAGATTTCAAATAAACCCAAGTCTTCAATAGCATCATTGCGATGAATCATAGTTAAAATATCTCAGTGGGTTATTAGCCTCTTTGCTTCTTTTCAGAACCTTTGCTGAGTTTTTCAGGTCTGCCATTTCTATAGGCCGAAGATTGGAATTAGTCCTGAGGAAATGAAAATATTGTTGGAATTATCATAATTTCTACAGTATTTAACCAACCATTACCTATCACAATGATTTTGTATATGCTCATGAACTCTTGTAACAGATGCGTGTCGACACAACTCCTTGATATCGCTTCCACTAAATCCAGGTAGCTGATCAGAAAGCTCTTCAAAATCAACATCCGGATGTAAATCCTCATCACAGAGCACAATTTGAAAAACCTTACAACGTTGTTGTGAGTTCTTAATTAAAACATAAAATGTTAGGTAAATGAAGGTGACCAAGTATTGAAGTAACCCCTTCCAGTAATAGACATCTCACAGGCATCGGGACTTCAAGACGAATTGGCATTCTTCTGAGCACTGCTTGGTCAATGACTTGGGGTCTGTTTGTTGCTCCCATAACCATGATTTGACTGTCACTTTCTGAGAGGAGTCCATCCCATAAACTCAAGAACGTAGCCTTCATCATAGCAGTAACTTCGTGGTCTCTGTCTGATCTAGTTTGTCAAATTAAGTACATTAAAAAGGCATTGGAATGAAGTGTTATGTCCAATAGTCCCACACCCGTTTTGTCAGTTATCATCTTACGCCTGCTATTGACCCATGTATTGTAATTTAGATAGCAGATAAGTTACATGCTGTATTATGTGTCATAGAAAATTATGTGTGCTGGATTCTCTACTGTAGATAGTTGACATGCTATAGATAAGAACAATTAAATTCACCTCATTTGAAGGAATATATCTATCTCATCAATGAATATAATTGAAGGCTGCAGCTTACGAGCCAACGCAAACACAGCAGCAGCAAGTTTTTGCGATTCACCGTACCATTTGTCTGTTAGTTGTTGAACCTAAAAGGTATTATTGTTACTTTTTTTTCGCTACATACTATGGATTCCAATTAACTGGACCACTAGTTTATCGAAGCAGTCGCCTATTCGGACGAATCTTGAAAAGCAAAAACCCATCAAGAATCTTCGCTAAAATTTCTTAGGGACAGTGAAGATAACGCAATAGCTGTTCTGACTCCTTACCTTAATTTAATCGTGACGCAGTAAGTTAAGAGAGTTGGTCAGCGTACCATCATACCAATATGAACTACATATTAGTGCAAGTTACGTACAGTACTATTGTAGCAGTTACTGTTTTGTTGTAGTTTATTGTTAGTCCATTTCGTATTCTGTTGCCACGCTAGTCAGCTTATCTCTTTATTCCTGTGTTTCCATACAGTAAAATTTTCCCACAGTTAAAAGTCATGTTTAGGAAATGATTTAGGGCTTCACAAGTTTCCCAGCATGATGTGTCTGTTTATCATCACACCATAATATCACCCGTTATTGTTGTATTCCACTACTATTTGGTCGCAATTATTACTAAACTTAGTCGCAACATCACTAAAACTCTGTACCATTCTACTCCCTATACTATGAGTTCTTGAAAATGAATAATATATATTGATATTAAATGACACTTACTTCGATATTGAGGAACGCACATCCAGCGGCATTTGCTGTTGCCTTTGCTAACATGGTTTTTCCACATCCAGGAGGTCCATATAGCAGAATACCTAATTGATTATATCGATAATTCTTGGCACTCGCGTAAGGATAAAGTTGCTATATTTAAATAGAAGTTTATAATACCTTTAGGAGGTTGAAAGAGCTTGCTCATTTTGAAAAGATCCCGACGCTGAAAGGGAAGAATAACAGTTTCCTTGATCTGTCCGATCACATTTTCCAAGCCACCAATCTCTTCCCAACTCAGTCCAATATCTATAAATGAATCACTAGAATTTTAACCCTGGGTCCAAAATAATAAAGTCCACCATCTCAGAATAGTTACCTGTTGGAACAACCAATTGAGAAGCGACGTTTAGCTCATATTCAGATAGACGCAGCTCTTTAACATTTGCTTTTCCGAGGGCTTTAAATATTTTTACTGCCTGTTAATTCGTCAAAGTTTTTGGTAATTCAGCACAAAAATGACATCCAAACTATCCATTACACCAGTAACCATCAAACCTTTTCATGAGAAAGCTTCTTCTGCTTTCTTGTAGGATCAACGATATCTCTCATCTTATCAATATATTTGAACAACACATAAGTGAGTAATGCTGAGCTTCCAACTCGTAAAAGCAGTTGAAGCCACACGTTTTGGCCATGATTGGAACCAGGGTCTGCCTCAGTAGGCAAAATTTTTGTGATACTTAATCCCATCGAAACTTAGTTACCCCGCGCTCCACCTTACAGAAAAAATTCTTTGCATACGCTCGTATACGTAAGTAAGTACCAATGGCTTATCTCATGAAGGAATAGGGCTGTGATATTGTTGCTGTTCGAATCGAGAGTTGGAATGAGTATGTTTTAATCATTTATACCGTAGCAAAATCAATGAAAACTGAAATTGTATTGTATATGCAAATAGTAAAGCAGCAGAAGAGAAGTTCAAAACCTCAGTGGTACGTAACGTGCTTGGTTCCATGTAAATCTTCTGATCATTCGAAACATCGAAGTGCTTTCCACTTTCAATAAATAACTAATCCTACCATGTTAATATAATTTTCTAGGCGAAAAGCTACTCTGAGCTATTATCTCTATAAAAAATATTAAGTGTTTGTTATCTGAGCTGGTGGTTCTGCAGCTAGTAGGCCTACATGACAACTTCTTTCCCTCGATGTGCATGCGACATTCGAAATTCATTTCCTTTCTACAATGAAATATATACTTATAGTTCTGATTTAATAAGTGTTGTACATATATTAATAACAAAGTAAGAATATAAAACATATGTTTTTAAATTCATCGGATTACGATTTGATCCCACATTTTGTCAATACCACTTCACACTTACTGCGGCAGAGTTCGCGGTAATTCAGCTGACGGAGAAATATGTCTTTGAGCTGAATACATAACATAATTCAAATACTAATTGAAATTCCTTTGCAGGTAACTCAACCTCCACCTACCTCTTCTCTCTGGCTGTATGTCATCAACTCGCAATCATTCGTTGGCAGGTACAAGTTGGGATGACCCCGTCGTCGCGTTCCTTCACGCACTAAATAAAACAGAGAAACAGAGTCAAAGGGAGTTTAAATGTGACAGTTCTTTTGTTTACCCTTGCATCTTGCAATTGCAGTGGGATCAACTGCGAATCCACCACTCCATCTATGTAAGTTCATTGGGCCACAAACTTCCCAAATGCGATAGTATCGTTGAGAATTCACAAACTCGTAATCCTGTTACATCATTCATATAACAGTTAATTTGCGGTATTGGTAGGTCGGATAAGTGCTAAACTTTTAGTAGTAGGTACAAACCCCTTTAAAGCAATACTACAAAGACAAAATTTACCGCCAGGCAAAGAGGTTTGCAATAAGTTACTTGGCGTGGTCCATGTTTGCCAATCTTTGCGCACATGAGCGCACCGTTCACAGGCGCCGAGGGAGTGAGACATTCTCCTAAAATCAGAAGAAAGGTTTTGGATTTTAATAGCCTCAAATAAGATATAATGAGAACAAGCGACAGTTTTCTTACCTACATCCCTGCACGTTATTTCTGTATTCGTGTGACATGTGCACTGAAAGCGAATGTTGCTGAAGCTCACGTGGTGTCGTACCCATGCGTCTCCTGCGATTCGTATTTTCCCTTCCTCTTCATCATAACATCTGGGACCTATAAGATTAGACAGTAAATCTGTTGCTAAAAATTAAATACATTTCAGGAATACTTACGATGTACTCGTCTACAGGAAATGTCGACATGAGCTATGCAAGTACATTCATATTGCTGATTAGGATAGTGGTCCCGGACTTTTAACCACTGTTCGGTTAGGCGGCGGGTCTTTCCATCTGATGATACACATCTTGGATCTGTATGCAACGCAAAACAAAGCAACTGTAAACGTACACAATGTGAACATGTCTCTGTAATTCGAAATAACTACTCACCAACGCGATCAAGAATTAATAATGGCTTGCATCTGATGATTGCATCGACGCAAGTGCACTCTTCCTCCTTCCTAACGCCGAATGGATCTATAGAGGTTTGATTCCACACAACACCGCTCGAAAGAACCTTCAATATTCCGTAAATAAATTACATTACCGAGACCTGATTCATATTGAAGCATTAGCTACCTTGGATCCAGTTCTGCAAGCTTGTAGCGTTGTTATTTTAGGACGCAATACTTTCCCACCGTATATGATGTACTCATCAACCCACTGGGAATCAGCGACTGGGCCAGGTACCTTTGCTGTAACAGATAAATAGAAATGTACAAGGAAGCTGAAGTTGAGTTTATTTTCAACATAATAAGTCTGACCTTCATGGCGACATGACAGTTTCTTCAAATCCAAACAGGTACATTGCATTAGTAGTCCAGAAACAGACGTAGTTTGGAATACATCACCTTTCCTGTATGAAACGCCTCCATGGTGACACCTATCTGAAATTAAAACATTTACGAAGTTCAGAGTAATCTAAAATTGATTTTATTCAATTCAAAGAGAACTATATATTACTTTCGTCACTGCAATATGACTCCATACCAGAAGTAGTTCGTTTACACGTGCAATCGTACGTTTTACCATTGAGCAGTTTCTCCCATTTGTCGCCCTCCGACTTGAAAACCTGAAGTACTGAATCAAAGCATCTTTCTGTTTGCGTTTCTGTAATGCAATCCAGACTAATGCATAATTCTAGTGTAAATTCAAGAAATAATTAGGTGACTAACGTAGTATAGATGTCCATGTACAATCAAGTCTCCTTCCTTCTAAGCACACGCATTCAAAATTCTTATTATCAGCTCTGAAGCTTAATTGCTGACCGATGTGATAGTATATTCCGCGATATCTACATTCTCTTCCCTGCATATAATAATAATATATTGTAAACTATAAAAAATATATTTCCTTATATATCACATTGTAAGCAAACAGCTACAGGATTTGTCACTATACACAGAAACATAGTGAAGGTTTTCCAATCAACTTACCTCCCTTCCTTGTAGTCTAGGAAGTCTGTTCGGAACGGCACAAACCTCTAGAAATACTGACAATACAAGCCAGATATGAAACATATAGATTTTTAACAAATACATCCTCGTGTACATGACGACAACTCGTCTGAGGCTCTTATAATGAACTAGCGAATGTAATTGACCTGCTTCCAAACAAACGTTTCTGAAAATAGGGTGAAACGCAAGATTGATCGTAAAATTCGCACGGGATAGTTGCAAGGAATGCGTGTGAATGGATTCATGCGTATAGAGGAAAACAAAGCTACTGAGATCAAGTACTTTATTGGAACAACAATAAATCATTCAAGCAGAATTTTAAAGCTATTCGTTTGGAATCAAATTTATGTTTAAGTGAAGAGGCCTCAAGCAGTGAACAAGAAGATCTGGAAACGCAGTAAACCACTGTTCAGTATCCATAATACATAAAAAATTATTGCTTTTCGTTAACATATATATAATTCTTAAATATGATTTGAGTTATTTAATTCCAATCCAATTGACTTAATAATTTGCTTTTACCGTGTTGCGCAGCATTATCACAGCAGATTATTGAAGAAAATTGCTTTGCTGACAATTACAGTAGATCTAAGAAAGATAATGTTGATTCTTGCGCCTGCTATCATAAAAAAAAGAAAAAAAATACTTTGATAGTTCAATTACGATCGGTACTTCATTGAATTGTTCGAACTAATGACTAAATAACGCCTCTAAATGATCAAGGCAGATTATTTTACAATACTGTACTTTCCTTTTATTCATTTACAGCGTAACCAGCTAATAATAAGCAGGTTGTATACAGCTGACTATAATATTTTAATTGGGTGCTGGCGCTTCGACCGACTGCTGAATTAAAACAAAACAAATATCAACAAATCGTAGCCAAATGTACTGGGTTAACGAAAGCATTCTCTCTGACAATTAAGAAAATGATTCTACTCATACTCCAAAACATATTTGTGTAAATGAATGAATATGATGTAGGATAGCTGAAATGTCCAATAGGCCACTCTATTATGTTCTACAAATCTGGACTTTTATCCAATCTTATAGGGATGAAGCAAACTTTATTTGCATCATTTCCATAAGAATCATTTTCGAACCATAATTCCCACTTTCAGTCACGGCTCTGAGCGTGTTCTAAACGTTAAAGGATAATTAGAGCTAATTAATGCCTTACTCAAGTTTATTAGGATTTTGAAAAGTCTTTGCTTAGATAGATCCCATTCTCGTGATTCTACTAAACAGGACGTAATGTGTATTTGATTGCAATGACCAATGTTTTTCAATTAATTTGTTATAGAGTGATTTATCCAGGGAAATACGAAAATGAAATGATTGTGTAGAATGAGCTATATCTCGTGATGACTTGGTGATGATTATTTTCTTAACAGCTTGTTGTAAATTGTATTGATACGAATCGTGACTGGGTGTTACGATCGAATAGTATAGAAGTTTTCGAGTAGCTTTGCCTTGTTTAACTGAGACTGTCTAAGACAACAGAACATTTGCTAAATAGACAACCCCGAAATTAATGGAGAATATTTGTTTGCATGGAGCAAGAGGAATATTTTCTCCATATTAGCGCAGTCTGAGAATGACTATGTCGTAATCATATTTAATTACCATGTAAGCCTTTTTCTCTTTATCCGCTAAAGAAATGTGACCATGATTTAATCGTAAATTACAATCTTTTGAGAAGCGTTTTCCCTTTTTCTCGCTATCGCCTTGGGCGTACGAAAACTTCAGGTAAAGAAGGTGATTACAATTTGTCTTTCTGACATATATATGATACAGGAGCGTCAGCATTACTATTGCCTCTACTATTTCCTTATTTAGTAAGAGTGACAAAATATATTGGATAATATAAACGAAGGTCGTTGCTATTTGACCAATTTTCAACTGGTTAGTACGCAGGATTCATTGAGCGCATAGACAGGTGTGCATGGCTCAGTAGAAATTCTATCCAGTTGTTTAGAATCAATTGTTTAGAATCAATGGTTAGGCATGTGGCGTAAACTTACATTAATAATTTACTGAGGCTATTTTTTTATGAATTATTGAATGCGGAACTACGGCTTGCAGAATCTCACAAACTGACATATTTCTACATTTCAGTTAATTTTAAAAACGGATTACACTCAGTTACCGTATATAATACTGAAAGAATATTACGAGGATGGGCGGATCAGGAATTGAAATTGCTGCTACTATTTGTATAGGACTTGGGTTTTTACTGACGAGCATTGGCGTCGGGCTACCTTACTGGGAAAAGAACGATCCAGAGGACACAGTGAACGACAATATCATCAGAGTAAGTTTCGTACTAAATACTTTCAACGCTTGTTGTTACAAATAAATATCTATATTAGTTCTATTATTAGTTCTATGTTGAATAAAATATTCTACAGTAGTTTTTTCATATGAAAACTTATCGAGACAAATTTTACAGCACAAAGGAATATGGGTGAAATGCGTGACATACTCCACCGGAAACTGGGAATGCGACGATTTTAATAAATTCTTCCTCGGTCTCTCCACAGTTATCCAAGTTTGTGAGTCTACTTCCAATGCAATAACACACTTTTAGGGTTTTGTAATTCATGTGTTTTTTCCAAAACTAATACTATTTTATTTATTTATTTCTAGCCAGAGGTTTCGGTGTCACTGCAGTCGTGTTCTCTGTAATTGGATGCATAGCAATGATACTTGGAATGGAAAATGTTCCCTGCGGAGGCGATAGCAGATCCACCAAGGTAAAATCGACAAAGAAAATTGAAATTTCAACTTCTTCAATGCGGTTATTATAGAATTCTACATCACATCGTACGCCTCGGGGCTAGAAGTTCACTTCTAATAACATTACGACATTCGCCCACTATCTTGTTTCCATAGCGATCGCATTCACGTGATAAATTAATCATATTTAAATTTTCCTCACCACAGAGAAGGATTCGTCTCGTAGGCGGGTCTCTCGCAGTAGTCGCTGGATTCCTAATCATTGCAGCCGTGTCTTGGTTCGCGAATCAGCTACGAATCGACTACGAATTGGAAACACTCCGAAAACGGGCTGGAGCAAATGTAACTAGGTAAGAATTGATAGTGGTGGTTTCGAATTTAGGAATTATGTATTATAACAGATTAAATTTCAAGTAATCGATTTTGAATAATATTTACATACTTGCTTATTTTTACAATAGAAACGTTTTCGGAGAATCTCTCTTCCTGGGATGGGCCGGAGGTGTTCTTCTTGCCCTTGGTGGACTGCTGGGAATCTGTACAGCATGTGGAGACTCTGAAGATGATCAGGATCGAGGCTATGTCTACAGACCACCTGTATCAAACAAAAGCCAAGAATACGTTTAACAATACTTCTGCATAATATGTATTTTCTAGTACTGTAATAATATGTGATCTTGATGGTATCAAGTTCATTGCCCATCGCCTCTCATTTGTATATTACTTTAGTAACGCCGATGTTCTGTTGAATAAAATATTTTGCTTGGGGTTTACTACTATGTTTGTAATATGCATATATAAATTAACTGTTCACTGTTAAAAAGAGAAAAAAAACAGCGTAGATAACTATAAATTATCTTTTCTCAAGAGAACAACAATAATCAATACAGTTCGGGTTAAATATGTAATGATCTCATTTGGCTTCATTTGATTGTGACATTTTTATTATTGATAGAGATCATAATAAACCATATATTCCTACATAGTTGTTGATTTACGTCTAGTCGTCATTAGTAAACGAATTTTAGGAAAATTATTTTGTAGCGGGATTAGAGTAATTAGTATTAGTCGTCGTCGTATTGAAAATTAGCTTTTTTTCTCTTATTTGCCACGTACATCACCCCGGCTGCCACCGTGAAGAATTTCTGTAGATAAAAGAGACAACAACGAATACAAAGAACAACAACAAACCAAGTGAAATTAGTTCATATTGGTATCCTTTTCATTCTGTTATTTTGAATCCTTCGTTACTGTACCAGAAGATTAATAGTATTCCAATATGGTCAACGAAGTTCTACAAGTTTTTGGATTTTTATTAACGGTGCTTGGTTGGCTTTTATCTATCGTTACATGCTCTATTTCGTCATGGAAGAGGAGCGATGTGAAAGGTACAACAGGATTCTAAATTCTCTAGAAAGGAATACTAGTATATTCTCCTGTCAAGTCGAACCGCAACAGTAGCACCGGTACGTGGCAGATTTAAAATTCTCGCTCAATTTTCTAGGTGAAGTTATAGAATCGATTACTCGAACTACTGGACTATGGATCCGATGCACTCAACAGGCGACGGGACATTGGACCTGTGACAACTACGATTCTTATTTCTTGGGACTACCGGTGCCTTTACAGGTAGCCTAAAAACTAATATGTAGCAAAGTAGAAAGTAAATAAAAGACCTACGTCCTCATTCTTCCAGGGAGCAAGGGCAACCACTTTGCTTTCGTTATTGCTAGGCTTTTTTGGAATTTTGCTAGCTATATTCGGATTGAGTTGTACAACCATTGCTGCTGAGAACGCAAGATTGAAAGCCCGCATGGCAAGTCACGTTAAATATTCAATTCTGGAAAGAATCCGTTATAATTTTTCTCATTCAGGTGGTCGCATCTGGTATGCTTCACGTCGCCGGTGGCGTGTCTCTTGGAACGGGAGTTTGTTGGTTCGCGGCCACCGTTTTGCAAGACTACCAGAATCCTGGTAATCAAGTTTCGGCTGGGAGATACGTGTATGGAGAAGCGTTATTTGTTGGCTGGGTACACCTATAATTCTTGAACAATTCAAGAGACAATGTCGATTTGTAAACTGAAATTCTTACCTACAGGCTGCAATGGTAGTCGGTATACTGGGTGGAATAGCTATGTGCATCTCTTCCTGGTCTACTAAAGATGATGATCATCATCATCACCACCACATGGAAAGACATATACCGCCATACACTTACAACCCCCCCAGACCCAAGCAGAACTCTACAGAATATATATGAAGCCTTGTACTCGTGAATTAATTTCTTTATTCCACTGTAATCTCATTTTAATGTCTTTTTAACCCTGCTGAATAAAAAGTACATTTTATACAAGCTGTATCTGTTAGGGCTGATGTTGAGGATAAGAGTTCAACTTTTACCTACTAGGTGGGTAACAACATTCCTGCTTTACAGGGAGAAAGCTAGGGATATATAATACTACTTTGTAATCCCTCTTATGCTGTGTGGTGCTGTGTGGTTGATTGCTTATTTATGATAAAGATCTTTTAGTTGAGGATGCAATTAGCTTTCAGATTTGGTGTGATGGATGTGAAAAATGTGATTAAGAGACCAAGTTGAAATGAAAATAATAACGGAATAGTAAATGCAAATCAATATAAAAACTACAATCACTTCTGCAGTCCAAGTTTGGTATTTTCTTCACACATCAAATTACAAATGTTGCAGTACAAACAAATCTTGTTGATGAGTGTTCTGATCTACATAATGTTATGAAAGTAGTACATGCTTTTGGGACAACATTATCCATACAAAGGAAGCAATGCTTTACAAATGTACACAGAGTAAAATTGTAATCTAAATGGGAGGCTCCTCAGTAGTAGTAATATTTAAAGCTGTTAGATGCTTGTCTTTGGCAAAGCATTTGTTAGTTCAGCAATTATAATTTTCCAGACATGGAGAACGCCTTTCACTCGTATACGTTGTTGCGAGTATGTTTGACATATGATAAGTTGTTTTGCAACATAACAACATTCATAATGCATTTCGTGCTACAATAATCGCTGGATTCGAACATGAAGCGATTACCACAGAGTCGAAAAATTAGGCTGATATGTTCAGTATTGAATGCATATTGTCATGGAATAAGTAATATATTATTTGCTGTAAAACATCTTAAAGTTCAGAGTACATTGCACCAGCGACTAAAAATATCCGATTTCGGTTTACTCGAATCGGTAACGTGTATGGTGTTTTTAGACTGTGTGTTTGAATCCTGAAAAAAAAAGATAGTTCAACCATTATCGGCATAGTAAAACAAACTCTAGTTAAAAAAAAATACTCCCGACTTTCTTAATAATATAAAGAAAATACAAACCATTTTTTTATCCATTTTTTGTTTTATATCTCGCGCCATTGTATAAAACGCCTGAAAGAGAAGTGACGAGATTATTATTTCTATAATTTTGCCAATAATCCTTTAATTTCATTTTCATTTCCTTCAACCCATCAGGGTTGAAGGCTATAAATTGTTGAAGCCTCTCATTGTGACAGTAGGGTGTAGTTATCAAAATAAGTAAATTGGTCCCAAATATTACTTATAATTGAGCAAGAATACTCCATTGTCTATTATAATAAAATTACTGACCGGTTAGTGATGTATAAAAGAGACTGTCCTAAAGCGATCACAATAAGTGGCTTCCACTGTATTTCAACCAAGGGATGAACCATACAGAATAGTTGGATATTTTATATTCCTTTTTTGAATCTCTGAAGCTCAGATGTTTTGTAGGGTTTCAGATTAAACATCTGTATCGTACATCCCTGAATTATCGTAAGTAGCAAGTTACCTCTTCGACATTAATACTTGATTTTGCACTTGTTTCCACGAATTTAACTCCGTGTTCAATGGCGAGCTACCATGAAAAAAGAGAACTTAATTTATACTTCTCTCGAGTCTAATACTACTGTCAATAGTACTCATGTCTCACCATTTCACCTCGCTCTTTTGAAACATGCCTTTTATCGTCCATGTCGCATTTGTTACCGAGAATCATTTTTTCCACTTCCGCTGATGCATGCTTGAAAAAATAAAAAATATTGTTGGTAACTGATAAGATACTGCCTACTCAAACTTTTCTGCCTCATTCCGTTTTTTCACCAAATCTCAACAATGGTAGGGGTGGTATATAACCTTCAATAGGCCAGAGATATGCAGTGCAACTGTGGTATGCAGTTTACCTCATTTTTTAGGATTAGGGTTGGAAAAAAACTTTAAATTATTTAAAAAGACACTGTAACCCTAACCTAAAATATAAAATAGACCCAATATTCCCTCCAATTTTGTGTATATTGCATATATCCAGAGGACCATGTTGTAAACCAGAGTTGTCGCGTTACCTCTTCGATATTTCGAATCCAATTTTTAATGTTTTCGAACGACTTTTCACTAGTTATGTCGTAGACGAGCATTATGCCCTGAAAATGAACAGACTTAATAAAAATGTTCCGAAAAGTTATTGATAGCCAGAGCGAAGAAACAAACCATTGCGCCTCTGTAATAGGCAGTTGTAATCGTCCTGAATCTCTCTTGGCCAGCAGTGTCCCTGGAAAATCAGGACCAACAATAAATGATAAAGATTGGTTACTAATATTATCATGACATTACTGTATATCTTGAATATTCTATCTACATATATAAATATATATATATGTAACATAAGCTATCTCATAAAGCTTGCTGAAAAAGGACCAAACAAACGCGTACTAATATTATTTTTCAAATTTACTGAAAGATAACTTATGAATAATGATAGTAATAGTGTGGTCCCCACAAAAACCCATTTATGTTAGGGTATACCAGTTGAGCTTATGTTAGGCCGGGCTTGCTGAGGGTTAGTTAACACTAATCCTACCCTCACCCTAACATAACCTCTATTTCCTCATGCCGTCTCACCATATCTGGAGCTTAATTTTCTTTCCATCAAGTTCAATAGTTCTTATCTTGAAATCAATACCTGAACAAGCATTGGAAAACATAGTTAGAATACTTAACAAATTCAGTATAAAACATTTGTGGTCATCCATAAATACATTGTGCAATTAGTAGTAATATATGTGATACACTGAATTACCGATAGTAGATATGAAAGTCGAGTTGAACTGATCTTCGGAGAATCGAAATAGAACGCATGTCTTCCCTACGCCACTGTCACCAATGAGGAGAAGTTTGAACAAATAGTCGTACGTTTTTCCGGTACTGTTTGTCATTGCACTCAAATTTTTCGGTTTTCACCTTGTTAAGCACTGTAGGTCCCGTGATTTACGAGAACTCTTGAATATAGATACTTATTTTAAGTTTCCTTTGCAACTCAAGTACTTTTATTTCGTTAATCATGAAGGAGAACAACCACAGGCAGTAAACTATTCTTTTATCTTTCTTGCTATAAAGCTATGTCTGTTCTTTCTCGCTACAGCGAATTAAGGAACTTATGACCCTTTCGGGAGAAGCGACGCAGTCGACATAATCATCGTAACCATTGTATATATGATATAACATTATAGCATTAGATAGTCGACAATAGTCTTTCAAAAATATTTGACACAATATATGAGCTCGATGCCAACAACAGAACTTCAGAGAGACGTTACATTTCTATCGGGTTTATTGAGCAGTCGACGCGTTTCTGCAGTTCCAACTTTTTCTTTTTCCAGTTCCTGCTCATCGACGGGAATATACCTGGAATTTGAATTGGAAGTCTTCGTACCAACACGTAACGCAAATACATTCATACAACTAACCGTCGTCCGAGAAAAATAAACGCCATTGTTGCAACACCAATCAAAAATGCAAAGAGTAAGAACTCATGGGCTTGCCTCTCTACCGATTTAATTTGGGAGACAATCATAACGATCATGCTGCCGGCCGAAACAGTCAAGAGCCAAAAACTTGATACCACCGATTTCATACTTTTCGGAGCCTAAAAAAGCGTAAGAATGTGATATGTATAATATTATTATATATTTGATAAAAGTGTAGTAGCTTAAACTACCTGAGTGTAAGAAAATTCAAGACCGGTGATGGATACCAATACTTCCCCAACTGTAATAATGAAATATTGAGGAATCATCCAGGCGACATTAACAGCATTGTGATTAAGATCTTGCACCCAACCACTGTTTTCATCTCCTATAGCAATTAAACTATAGTTTTTCCGCTAAAAATGAAAAATAAAATGACAATACTTAGCATTCTATTTCACTAAATTCAATACTCTACTCTCTAAACGTAATTGATACTTACCCCAGCGTATATAGGTACCAAGAATACACTGTAAACACCTCCTGTTTTGATAAAGATCTCTCCTTCATAAAGGACGTTTCCAGTCGTGTTGGTTGTAGACGGAATACTCAGAACTTGATAAAAATTCCTGGAGGAAGAATAAGTAATAAAATATTCTGTATTTCATATAGTATTCCGACGTATTTGAGTTCTTTCTTACATCCCGATTGGTAGTACAGTTTCCGTCGAACGCGTTTGAGGAGCAACGTATCGCGATGGTACACTTCCAAAAAAATTAACCGTTATATGTCGCTGTGGATCACTGTTCACAAATGACACTTTTCCTCCGCCGTTTTCTGGTTTCTTAGTGACCAGGAAACTCTATGCAAATAAACACATATAAACACAATATATAGTACAGATTATAAGATGCCAACACACCTGGAAAGCAAACTCTCCGTTTCGCCCACCAAACACAATTTCAACAAATTTTTCCGGATGAGGGATGATTAAGATGCGGTGGTTTTGTTTTGAAAAATTCCCACTTGTCGACTCGCATCCAGAATGAGAAATTTCTACCAGTTTCCATTCGTTAATGCTCATGAAAGTAAGTTGAGTATTACTGACCTGCAAAGGTTGAAATCATGTACTGTTGTCCCATATATCAATAATATGTTTTCACAATTTACCTTTTGTTTATCCACAGTCAGGTTCTTGAAAGAAGGAAGATTTGAAGAAAGCGTGAGGTCGCAGGAAGCAGTGTTGACTACTCTGATTGCAAATTCACTGGAAGTGGGCAAAGGCGTGATTGTTTTCTATTCAGATGTACAAATCTACTTAGTTAGTCCTGGTGATTCTATAATGCAACAATAAGTTATTTCGTTAGTCTCTAAACTTACATCAATTTCGAACTGCAAAATAGCAGCTGAGACGAATGACAGGCCTGTTAAAATGAGACCAACGGTCATTTGTCTTATGGGTGGAAAAGATATTTTGAGGCGTCGAAGCAGTGGGAAAATGATGAATTCGAAGATGGGTATTAGGGTGAGCACCAACAGTGGATTAAAGATATCCATCTGTTCCGGTTTTACTAATAAATTTCCCTGCAGTAGAAAAAGAAATAAAAATCGAGCAATACCCGTTTAGATGTTTTAGATAAAAATAAATAGTGTAAATATACCCAATAACGATCCAACTGCAACGCTTGCAAAGTCCATCTGGATCCTTGTTGGTCAAACAAAGCCCAGAACATTGGCAGAGGAGAAAACAGAAGCAAGATATTCAAAACGTTTTTCGAGTTTTGGATCATCTGTGGCTAAACGAGGATATTAAAGATAGTTTACACATGCGATTGAAATGGAAATCTAAGCTAATATCACGGAAATCCTATTCTATCAAGATATCACGTACCGAAGAATCGGAATATTCAATCCAATGCTTTTTTCCCCTTTGCTCTGCATTAGTTTTCCATCTGTTCTTGCATGCAGAATACACACACTTACAGAACTTGGAAAATACGCTTCCGGTTGGTTTGTTTAGTGTGTACAATGGGGTACCGATGACAAACAACACTAAATACATGGAATTTTTAAAATGATAGGCAAATTCGGATATGGAGAAGTATTTTGCATTTCATCTGTTTATACAGACATAGGTCAGTTATTTGTTGATTCGCACCTATAGCAATCAGCATAAGAATCCCAGGTACTCCGAAGGCAACGGAGTAGCACTCCTGAAATATCTCTCCCTCTTCACCCGGATAGCAGTTCAGGTCAGTTCTGAATATTGGTACTACCAGTTTTGCAAGCAGTGCTCCGCAATTGATTGAGAAGTAAAAAAGAGAGAAATATTGCTTTCTGTAGACGTCCTATATACAAAAATACTTGGTTTCAGGCGTGTCAGTCCACGCGTATTTTTATACGTCTAAACAGGTAAGTATCTCATATGCATCCTTTGCATTATGGGCTTGCGTTTCAAACTATCCACATTCGGTGTATTTCATTGTACTCACTTGGTCAGGCGTGAACTGATCTCCCCCAAGGCTAGACACGCATGGTTTAATTCCTCCCGTACCGATTGCAATAAGGAGAATTCCTATAGCGGATAGCGTTCTGAAATATTTCAAATATGCGCTGTAATGCGACTGGTGTTATACGACATTACAAACAGAAGCGGCATGTAATACAAACATATGAGTTGCGCGACTTGGTATGTAAGGGATTGCGGCAACCGTCTTGAATCCGTGACCGACAACATATAGTAAGGACAGATAGAGAATTGTTTTGTACTTCCCCCAGTAGGAATCTGCGATAATTCCTCCCATGAGTGGCGTGAAAAATGAAATAACGACAAATGCGTGAAACATGGCAGTCGCAGCATCGTCGCCGAATAAAAGAAAATTCCGCAGATAAAGAATTAGAATTGCTGTGAAAATATGAAAGTCACATCAATCGAAAATATTGCACCATCCATCCATTTTGTAAAAAAGGCGCTTACTTCTCATGCCATAGTACGAAAATCTCTCGCAGAATTCATTGCCAATTATCAGGAATATGTGTTTCGGATACTTCTAGAGAATAACAATGATTTTCTCGTACAATACAACGATTAGTATGATAAATTACAGTATTGACTATTAACTCAACTTCTTTAGCGGTATCTACGAAATATCTTATGAATGAATATCGTTTACACCATATTTGTTATTTTGTAACGTATTTGAAACCGATTGGTTTTCCAAACTGAACCGTTTATAAAGGCAATGTATATATGTTCTGTAAGTATAGGTCTACCTTTGATTTTTTTCTGGGCTCCATAGAGTTGGTTAAATCTTCCGCTATATGACTGTCTGCAATATAAATAATGTACTGTATATCAATCTACATTACACCGTGCTGTGCAAGCGAGCAAAAGAAACCACTTGGAAAAGTAACTTAGAAAATAGTTAACTTACTATCACTTGAAAAATTTTCATCTGCTTCCATCGTACAAGGTCCACGTTCCTCTCCTCCTTATTTGCAATGGATGTCGTAGTGCAACGAATTTGTGGTTAATTACTGCTTGTCGAAACCATCGCCTACAGGGAATGGATGTGCATGAATGCATGGTTTATCATGCAAAGTGTGTCTCATCCCCGTTATGATATGGCAGTCTCTTAATGTTTACTACATCTAAAACTCTCGTTCTTGGGTTAGATGACTTACGTAACAGCTGTTGTATTTTATAAGATTGTGGTTATGTAGTAACTTCAACAAATTGAAATTGAAATAGTCAAATAAGTTTGAATGAAAATTAGTTTAATATAAATTTGAATAAAGTCAGAGGGCTCGATCAAAGATTTTGATCATATCAAATATTCTCTATTCATATAGAGAACAGATGTTTCACTGGGTATATAGAAGTTCTTTCATATCGAGTAAGCAAGCGATTTTAACTGATCTCAACACAAAGCGTGACTGCCCGGCGAACTTTTTCTACAATACGTTGTTTGTTCAGATCTGTGTTTACGGTTTTATGTTTTTTCAGTCAAGTATCCTCAAAAGCTATCAGATTTAATCTTTTAAAACCTTTGTCAAAAAGAACTACACACTATATACATCTCATTTCAAATGACGCTATCATCGAAAAGTTGGTAATGTTACGATGAAAAATAGCTTTCCTTGGTTGACGTCAATTGTCCTGATCATCCTCTTGGTGTGGGGGATAAAACAATATGTTGCGAAAGAGTAACGTTGGTCTGTGGTGATATAGGAGAAATGCACAACAGAAAAGAGAAAAACATAACAAATTTATTCCAGGGGGAATTGATATTCAGATCGAGTTTCTAAACAGTAGCGCGAAGTCCGATAAGTAACAATGACTTGGAATTGATTGATTGAATATATATATTGTCTAATAACTGTACTACTACTTAGCAATATCACAGTACAAGCTGGAAGCTCATAAATAACCAGCCTAGAATATAGGCGAAATGAAAGTAAGTTTTCGATCTACGAGCGTTTCTGCTTCCCCCTCTCCTGGTACACTGATAACTGACTTCAGACTCAAAGCCAATCGAAATGAAAATGAAAAGCTAGAAACGAACAACACTGAAAGAAGACTGGACGACATGGGATATGTAACAGAAAGCTACGACGCGGTTCGGCAGCTTAAACAAGAAAGAACAGATATTCTAAAAGTGAGTCTATTGACGGAATTGTTTCCTAGTCATAGAACCGATCATCCACTCAAACCATGTTATTCCAATTTCGTAAGCCATGTAAATATTTCTACAAATCACAAGTCTTTAAGAATCAGCTAAAAGATTGATTTAGGTTGAGGTGAGTACCCAATCTAATATTTATTTGCTGTATAGAGAGAGGAAGCTTTGAAAGATCGCCTCAGTTTGCAAGAAGCTATTTACAACAAACAAATACAAGACTTACGCTATCAGCTTCGGAGGTTAACTGCTAAGCAAGATACCGCAAACCTACTTGGGTCAAAGCAAAAAAAACGCGAAGGAAAAGTACGTTAACATAACCATATACATATACATATATAATTAACGTCCCATTATATAATATTATGTTACATTATACTGTTAGACCAAGGAATATCGAGAACTTCACAAGATAAAAGAGAAGCTGAAACAGGAAAACTCTGCCCTACACGCAAAGCTGAATAAGCACGCTGAATTTGTACAGGTCTGCATAATTTTGGTTGTTAATACGCATGCTTGAACAATAAAGACAGTTATCAGAATGGGAATTATTAGATTGCAGGAGATTTAAAAGAAAATGCAATAGATGAATGTGCTTCGAAGGACAAGAACATTGAAAAATTGAAAACGGAGATTAACAGTTTCAAAAAACTTTATAAACTGGAAATGGAAAACCGAAATAAGGTACTATTCTAACTTTACGGTTGTGGATACGGATACGTTGTACGGATATGTTAGTTATTTGGCTGTCGTTCTATGTCGCAAAAGTATCCTTCAGAAAAATAATAGATTCTTCATTGAACTGATCTTTTCGTAGGCTCAAAGGGAGCTAGATTCTTTGCGAATATTTGTTGATCAAATAAAGAAAAAACAACGAGAAAGATGTCGGAATATGCTCTGCCAAACACAGATATCGATTCCACCGAAGCTTATAATAGGTCGGGATGAGGCTGGATGCGGTGATAAGTAAATTCAGTTACACTGTTTCTTAATAATAATATGGGCTGCTACTCCCTGAAATAAAATCATATCATACAGTGTTGCCTTTTTAACACAGAAACACTAGTTTCGCAAGACTGTCGTCAACTGCTGCCGCTCTGCGACTGGAAGATCTAGCATCAAAATACCGGAGACAAAGCATTGAGATGAAAGAGAAGTTTACAGTAGCTTCTCAAAAGAAACACTCTCTACCAAGTAGATTGCACGCTCACAAGTCATCTTTTCATCAATCTATCACAGTGTCCCAGTCGTTTCCTAAAGAAAAAAGGTCATCTGAGACGCATACTAAGCACAATAGTCCGAGAAGTACTTCACTCCAGCTCACCACGAGTAGAAATACCCCATCACCGCGAAGACAAAACAAACAAGGTAGCGTTTCGTCTAAGAAACTTCCCCATAGCATACACCTGCCAAATAAACTCGTTGAACATAGACACCAGTGAAGCACAGGCTACTGCAAAATATCTTTACAAGACATTAGAAAACGACGAGCAATATTGCTTCAATCTTAGAACTTGTATATCGATATCCTGGGATAATTAAATCAGCCACCGCCTACTGTCCGACTATATGATACTCTATATTATTATATTTAACCGCTTTTCAGTATTTTGTTTTACCATCAATTAATACAAGGGTCATCAAACTACGGCCCGTGGGCCGGACCCGACCGCGAGATCATCTCAGCCTGCCCACCGATGCCACTCAAATTTTCTTGATAAAACGTACTGAACACGACGCTGTCACATGACATATGCAATGTGATGTCGTTACGTAGGGTCTAATCTATTTCTATGTGCTGACCTCAGCCAGCATTCAGTCAGGGGCTTACCCTGAGCAATATTTTTGGCTGAATGCAACAATTCCAAACCAAACATTGATGGTATTTTTTAAGCCAACCTCTTCACCCTTTTTTGCTGCTCAGTTTGTGAGATTCGGATATGTGCACACTATGTGTGATGTACTATTTTTTGCTAACTGTGCGTATGAGACTTATATGTATGGATTTGCTAGAAAATTCTGCATTAATTAGCGTGTCGTATATAGTTGGATGGAAGTTGGTCAGCGAGTTATTAAGGGTTGTTCAACGCGGGGCCCCTCGTTACGGCCGACCCGAAATAGGTATTCAAGTTTCGAAATAGATTTTCCGGGGTTAATCTAAATCAATCGACCCCCAAGGAATGTTGATTCATGTATTCCGTCTCATATGTGCTAATTTTAGCCTGATTGGATCATTATAAGTTCATTCATAAGCGTTGATTGTACTTAGCCATCTAGCGGTTTGAAGTTTTTACTTCACTCAACGGAGAAAAATGATCCAACAGTGACATCAAGCGGTTGAAAATGTTTACTTCACCTTATAAATGAACACTTATAAATGAACTTGTAATGATCCAGTCACTCTAAAATTAGCACATATGAGACGTAATACATGAACCAACATATCCTTAAAAAAGTGGAATGATTGATTTAGGTTTCGAAACTTGAATACCTACTTCGTGACGGCCGTAACGACAATCTAAATCAATCGACTTAATTTTTTCAAATAAAGTTTCTTCATGTATTACGTCTCCTTTGTGCTAATTTCAGCGTGATTAGATCAATAGAAGTTCATTTAGAAGAGTTAGGTGATGTAAAATTTCAACCGCTAGATGTCACTGTTGGAACATTTATAACCGTTAAGCGAAGTAAAAACTTCCAGCCGCTAGATGGCAAAGTACAATCAACGATTATAAATGAACTTGTAATAATCCAATCACGTCTCGTAATCGAGAGGTTGCAGGTTCGAGCCTTGCCTGAGCCATCCCAGTGTCCTTGAGCAAGGCACATTCACCAGCTCGCAGTTAACCCAGCTGTTAAATAGGGTACCGACAACGCCGGGGTCACTGCAGCGGTGATGGTAACCTTCACCGAGGTTATTGTAACCTCTTGGGTCCATCATATCCCTCAGTGACTAAGCAGGTAATACAATCATTAACGAGTAGGCACGTCACGCAATATTGCGTGTGATTTCGAAACAGGAGATTGTAGGCTCGACTCCTGGCATGCTCGTTACAATTAACTTTAAAAAAAAATAATAATAATCCAATCACGCTAGAATTAGCACATATGAGACGTAATACATAAACCAACATACCCTGAAAAAATTGGGTCGATTTGCAAAGTAATTTTGTTTCTTGCTATCTGGGCCAGCTAATCAAATGTAGACCTGCCATAAAATTTCGGGATTCTTGTACGTCACCAATAACGAATCGAAAGGGATTACATTTAGGTTATTTACCTTATCATAGCAGAGTATGAACTACCCATCACAGGCATTCATTTCTAGAAATTTTGATGCAAATTATTATCGTCAGTCAACTCCTTCGGATTGTGGTAGCTATCCGCTGCGGATTAATCTTCCATCAGCTTATCCGGGAAGATGTTTCTTCTACAAGAACATCCACCAGCAAATATAATCCAGAACATAAACTCGGAATGACTCGTATATACTACTGTTATAATTCCTCATGTCCTCTTCGAACAACAGTCGACGTGTTCCAATCTACTAGGTGGTCTTAAGCAAGTCAAAATAGATAGAGGGGGAAAATGTGGCCTCGAGTTTTAATAATTAAGTAAATCATGAAACAATCAATGGCGAAAGTAATTAAAAGAAAAAATACTAAATTTGATAACACTCAATTAAGTATTTGGATTTGGTGTCGAGCGCTTCAGGAATGACAGTAATGAGGTAGGTGCTAGCTTCTGAGTGATAATATTATACTAGAGAAATGTGCTACAATGATGATGTTTTCAAAAAACATTTGTCATGGTTTAAATTTATCGTATGATCTACGCATTTCCAAGTAACCTCAACCTATTATTATTACCCGATTCTGATAGATGTCTACAGTGAACCTTTACTAATTTAAAGAATTTAAATAATCTGTACTGATATTGTCATCATTGACGTTCGTATTAACATCAATTGATGCAATATACAATTTATGGGCAATATTGAATTGAAGGGACAGCATATCCATTATCCCGCCACCTAGTAAGTTGATTTCCATGATTTACAGTTCATTCAGGTTCTTGGGTCAAGCCAGTTGCTCGATTTACGCTGTACTATACTTAAATGCCTGTGCCTATAGGCGTTTAGATAACTTTAGCTACCTCAGGGCAAAGATAGCAAAAAAAACTTGTTTTTACAGTGTAAATTCTACTGCACCACAAATAATGCTCCATGAAAATTTCTTGGTAGTAGCCTTTATAGTTGAAGGTTTTTATAATAAACTCATGGTAATTTAATGTTTGGAAAAGCTCGATAGTTACGATCTAATGATCATTCGTTTTGCCGATGCATTTCGCCATCTGTAAGGTACAGCAAGTAATATTCGTTTTAATCCGTTTGCAGAGCAGTGTAGTTGACTGTATAGGAGTTTGTAGTGTTAAGGATAAGGTTGTTAATATAACAAAATGGCTGAACGGGACAGTGGAGAGGAAACTGCTCAGGGTAGCTCTGCACGCGGTAATATGCATTTTCAATGTAAGAAATATACTGCCTAAAGCTTGTTATACATGTACTTCCCTACTCTAGGAGGGTACCAACGTAGGAACCAAATGGAAACGCAGGAACTGGCCTCGAAATTAGTTTTGATACAGAACAAGCGCTTCTATCTCGATGTGAAGGAAAATAGCAGAGGCCGTTTCATTAAAATCGCCGAGGTTCGGTGGATATTTGAGACTTGAATGCCCTTGAATTTTAAATGTTCAAAATATTATTTAAATTGTTTGGGTATGAAGGTAACACTAGGAGGCAATAAGAACAGGCTTACTCTGTCTATGCCAATTGCCACCGAGTTTCGTGATTTGTTGGGAGATTTCATCGAGCATTATGCCCAGCTGGGACCTACTGATCCTGAACAACTGCAACAGGTAATAAACAAAGTTTGTGCTAAAATAATATGCTTAATGTGTATTTGAAGTATAACCTTTTTAATCCAAACCCCCGAAATATTATCCATAACAGTATTCGCTATTGTATTATTGGGTACTTGTGATGTGAATGTGATCCCACCAAAACCCCGGTTACATTTGGTAAACCTAGTCTAATGTGAGTGCATGGTAGGACCCAAGTGTAGGTTAATTTTAACATTGGAATACATTCCTGTAGCTATGGTCTGGTATATTCAAGTAACCCACATGTTCATCTTGGCAATGTGATATTACAAAATTAATCTGATGCATAGCACTCTTGCAGATTTTGAAATTGTTTTGCTGGAAATGTTACCATGTGCTGTATTAAGACTCCAATTGAATTGTGTACTATGTCAAGTTGACAATTTTCGCCATACTGTTCATATCAATGAATAATTCAAGTGTCTGAATTATTAATAAATGGCATATACTGTCGTGTATGCCTTGTTCCACTACACTGGTGTTTTCACATCTTCAGCCAATTAAGGTTCCAGAAAATGTAGGAACCAGGTCTCTTCTCAACTGGGGTTATCTATTAGAGATATGATGTTCCTGGGGTAACCATTCTCTAGAACATTGAAACACAGCTGTCTCAACCTAAACTACTTCTTTTCAGGAAGATATTGTCGAACCGCTTAAAACCAGGCTGATCAATCGGGAGAACAAAAAATATTTCTTAGACCTGAAGGAGAACCGACGCGGACGTTTCCTGCGAGTGAGGTTCGTGATAACAACAACATACAAAAGATTGAATTAATATTCACCAGAATCCGTTAACACATTTGATTCATTTGTTTTTGTACTATTTCTCAAATACTAAAGGCAACAACAGCAATCCTATCCTCCGAATCAACAGCGTCAACCACCCCAGATAGCATTACCAGCTCAAGGTATATAAATTCATTGTTGTAATTAAAAAAAGAGGGAAATGCAGTTTGCTAACCTTGCAACATTAAAAGGAATGATAGAATTTCGTGACGCGTTAACCGGTGTTATTGACGAATACGGTCAGAATTCTGAGGCGCCCGCTCTTCCTGCCAGTACTAGCATTGGTGACCGTCACTCTAAACAGGTAAGGTTTGATAATAAGTAATTTTACACCACTGATATTCCAGTCTTTGCTGATATGAGCAAACTGATTCAAATGAATTATAAGTAACTCATTATATTAATTAACGGAATATTTGTATATTATCTTTACCATATTAACGGCAGTTCTTCTTGGACATTGGTCAAAATCATAGAGGAGTGTATGTACGTGTGACTGAACAGACTAGATATTTCAGATCTGCCATAACCAGTATGTATTCCTACACGGTTATTCACTACTTTTCTCAACCGATTCTATTTGCATCTTATAATATTCTGTTGATAGTACCGGAGCGTTACTGGGGAGAGTTCTCGAAATTTTTTGCTGATGCGGAGGAACATATGAAGAACGTCGCTGCAGGAGACGCTCCTTCTGACGTGGGCGAGACATCAGAGGGCGAAGGAGGTCAGGAAGGTGTCGGGCAACGTAGGAGAGCCGGAGAAGAGTATGAATACGATGAGGAAGCCACAGAGAAGAAAGATTGAAAGCCCTGAAAAGATTATCGCTCCGTTATGACAGGGATTGGATTGTGAGTCTGTAAATTTAGTTTCGTACTTGATATTTCAGCTATGTAATTGACATAATTTTTTCCTTATTTTTTTAGAAACAAACTTGAACTTATTGGATTTTTATAATTTCTTATGTATTTTTGCTACGATATTCTGCTTGTCAACGGGTCTGCGATTCTTGCTTGAGAAAGATTCCCCTGACCGTGTAGAATAGTCAACTAACGATAGAATCTAGAAGGTTCCGTTTCAAACGACATTCACTAACAAATGATTTGGTTAACGATATGCAATAGAGTATGTTTCAACGTGTCCGAGATTTGTATCTGTGAGCTGTGCAGGAATGCAGGAAGTTGATTTCGCTAATCGATGCACTAAATCTGCTGTGATTTCCAGAATAATCGACTGGCTTTTATTCTTTTAGCTGTTTTGATATTGATCTATTTTCTCTTGATAATTTTCTATCAAGGTGTTCGGTTGAGGCCCCCACCACTTGTTTGCGAATGAGTTTTCAGTAATGTACTGGAAAACCACCCACTGTTTATTCTGGAAATTGCATGAAAAAAGTAAGGACAGTACCCGCGAATCTGCTTGAGTTTTGATCCTTCGAGTGTTGTGCATGTCTATTGTTATATATGATAATTTGCTAATGAGTGTTGGTCGGCATGTCAAACCGTGGCATCTTTGTTTCACTCAATTATTCTTGTTAGTCCTCTTCTTTAGAATATCTTCGCTCACTTTGTTTTTTCTGTTAATTCAGATACAAGTACAGTTAGTTAGATGTTGGTATATGCTATAGCTAATAGTCTGTAAACTTACTGCTAATATTAGCACTGTGTACCGCTCCCAAAGGTTCATCCACTGAGTCGAGATAAATCCCTCGTTAACTTAACGTTAACTTTTAGCATTGACCTGTCATTCCTGCAAAGTATTTAGGTGGATATATGTAATCGACAAACTAAGAATTGATTGATGGAAACTTCTGCACAGTTTATTTATTACATATGGATATTTAAGTAATTCCGTTCTTGTTGCATTTGTACATTACTTTCTTCATTTTCATGATCCTCGTTGTTATATTCGTAAATGTATAGTTGCATATAGTCACACGGGTAGCCACTACTCTTAGAAGAATATTAACGTTGCCCAAATATGCTTTGTAGTTCAATGAGTTATTTTTGCCATCAATCTCATCTGATGAAAAAATTGTAGCTATCAGTAAAATCAGTTCTCTGAAGAAATAAAAGCACATGTGACATAAATTTAATCCTTAAATTAGATTAAGAAGGTGAGTGGCTATATACCTTGTACACTTTCTCTTTATGCTCACAATAAGAATGCATTGATGATATTTCCAAGGTGAAATCATATTCTAAAATTGCTATTGTAGTTTATACCTTCAATGTACTGTATATTTGAACTCCCAGTAAGGGAAAGTTTGATCTGTAAGTTCCACTTTAATATTTTGAATAATTTGGTTACAAATGTATTCTTCATGTCTAGAATTTACACTTCTTCCTTTGCCACTTGAAGTATGAAGGAGGTGATCGTAAAAACCTGAAGAGTTCATTATTTTAGTTATGAAATATCGCTTGTCCTTTTTACCATGTGTATATCAGGTTCCAGCTGTGTAAAGATTTTTATTTCCTTCGAAATAATCGTAGTAAGGAAATCCACTGGCCAGTGTTTCACTGATGTATATGTATCTCTCAAGATATACGTTTATAAAGCTGATAATTTAGTTTGAAGTAAAACTTGCATGATTACTTGTGGTGTATCATCCATTTGTTGTCACGAGGTAGCCGAGTTAGTTAGGAATTCATACAAATTCACTCACAATAACTGCACATGCATCTTGATTGCGCAGTCCAACATAGAAGCGAAATCGAGTCGGTGGCATCCTGGAGTCACCTAAACTATTACTCTCCGTTCTCCAAATCAAGCTCCGCATTGATGCAAGTCTCATTCCAACACATTTCTAGTGTTAGGTTGATACAAACATCTCAGGACTCTTCTCTTGCACACAACAGAAATAATACTAGGATATAATATATAGGGTATAATTGCACTCTATAATACAGGCAGTTAAAACAGAGCATGGATTCCATTTTCAGCTAAGTGCGAAACTACTGAAAGAAATCAAAACATACGTTGTGTATACGAGATTGTGTAGGAAACATGATAATATGCAATGGAAATAAGAAAATTACTGCTTCCGCAAATGCTGTATTATTAACTTTAATCTTTGAAAGTATGCTGTGTGCAAGATACTGAAAGCTATTTACAAACTAGTCTTCAAACAATACTCAGGGGCCTAAGAAACCACATGATGGTTTCATATGGAGCTTGTTTTTTGAAGGGTAACAGTGTAACCATATTTTATCAATATTCGGAGAATCTTAATGGGAATTTAAAAGACAACTGGATGTTAACGATTAATCTTGCAAGGTATAACCGAACTGCCTTTGCCCACGTTTGTACTTGAAATGACAAATGATTGTTCCTAATAGGAAGCCAGTAACTAGCATTGCAATGCACAAGGCAACGATGGCTCCACTGGAAAGCCCTGAACGTTTAGTGTCGGAATGACTGCTTGGATGAGTGTAAATATTTTCTTGCAGTTGAAAGTAGTCCGAGAACGCAGTCATTTGAACTTCTCCCTGCAAAAGCAGACTTACATGAAGTTATACATTTCTATCGATTTCATGCGAAACATAGCATTCGAATTCACGGCAATTACCTTAACAGTGAATTGAAGTGAAGTGAATTCAACCAAGAGCATGTTCTGCTTCACAGTGTTGTGCAACTTCTCTATCGCCACACTGAGATTTACTTGTGGTTCCATTTCAGAGGTATCACCTAGGTATAGATTGATTTGATGTATGTGTCCCGAATTATAAGAAATATATATATATATTGTCAACTTGGAAACATTGGGAAAAGTACTATCAATTTTATCAAGTAACCTTGTACAGGCGGTTTTTCAAACAATGTAACTGCAACGAACAGGTTTTCATCAGCATCTTTATCGTCAAAGTCCTTCCCGACTTGCTTAGTAACGTATCCGGAAACTCGTATGATTGAAACGTTTGCAGCCTTTGCAAAAGCTTTCCTTATAGATACTAAAAAATACCTCTCAGGTTACATTTGAAGTTAACAATAAACAGGACAAACATTTGTGCAGAACTCACGGTCCAATGTCACTGGATCCGACACGACATAGCCTTTATATTGCTCAGCGAATTTCACAACAACTATTGACCTGTTTTCCATATTATAACAAGTTTCCACGCTGAACACATTTGGACGTCGCTTTGTTTTCATACCCGATAGATTCAGTTCCGTCTGAGATGTGTAATTTTTTCCCTTCACCTGTAGTTACATTACAGTGTAAGTAATTTTTAGTAGTGGATTGTTTTCCTTGCCAACTTAGGTCACTAACCGTTGTTACGACAAACTGCTTAATAGAATATGGATAGGGAATTTTTTTTCCATCACCAATGTTTCTAGATGCCATGTACATGATCTGGGTCAGCCACAATACTTGTGAGGAGTAGTTTCTCTGTTTGATGAGCAAAAGTGAAATTTTGTTTAGACCAAATATTGTATAGGGAATAGGGAATAATTCATATACCATGATTTGGTCCGACATCCACGAATCTAACACAACTCCAAAAGAATTTGTGTGTCGACCATAATAAGTAAAATTCATCTCCGCCCATAGCTCTGTAATGCTCTTCATATGAAACTGGAAAACGAAATTGAAACCTACATTTCATTCAGCCTTCTTCTCCTAATTTATTCATCTAATGCCTTACCTTTGTGGAATTCTTATCATGGGCCACATCAAAATCCCAAAAATCTTTGTCCGAAATCGGTTCAATCACACAATCTCCTCGGTCGCGGTTGATAGAATACGCAATGCCTGCGTGAAAGTCATGTATTCTAGATAAAGAGAGAAAAGTTATATTAGCAACTAGAAATAACTTGAAACTACATGTTCGACATACATGCTTATATCATCATAAGTAATTGCATGGGAATTGTTTGCAGGCTTGACCATATCCCATCGAAAAAGCTTGTTCTCATCATCAACATATTCATAAAACGAAGCGACTGTGCTCGTGTTCACATCGAAAATGTCGAAAGCCATTTCGTAATACGGATAAGACGAGTATGGGAAATCCGGAGCATCTTTTCTGCCTAACCATTGAATCATGAATATTGAAGAATAGTGTATGAACACGAATCAATTTGTTCCTATTAACCTACCAGAGCAAACTATATCATAAGGCAATTCTCTTCTCCAATGCGAATCAACATTTTTATCACCTCCATGGAACGTATAAATATAACTACTCGCATTAAACGTCTTTCCATCAGAAGTTTGATTCGCCTGCAAAGAAGACATCGCTTAATTAAAACGAAGGTTGACTTATTGTATACTGAAGAGCGAACACCAAGCAAACAAAATGGAAGCTAACACAATCCATTGAACCAACCACAAAGCACCTGTAGATTAAGTTGCAAAAGCTTAGGACCATTCGATTCCAAATTCCATGATGCATCACTGAAGAACAAGTCAGTTTCATAAATGGTTTTACCACCGTCCACTGTTACACATGCATGATACTGAGTCACAGGTATACCGTCCACAGACAATATTGTTCTATTCTGAACACAGATCAGATTTTAATTTGCTAATAAAAATTTCAGAGCAGACTTGGTAACAAAACCAACTTGTAAGATCTGTGTATAATTTAACTGTTTCCAGAAATGTAGCGTGTAATTTGGATTGACAAATCCTTTCTCAATGCCCAGTCCAAAGAGAGAATACGTCTGATTCGAATGCAACTCAGACACAGTACAGGAATTTGTTTCCACTGATGATATAGTAAGATTGTGTTAACCATTGATAAAAAGTAAAATCAGGATATGTATCAAGTAAACATACAGTTAACCCAGAAGGTTTGCATATTCTCATAATCATCAACCATTTCTTCGGTTATCCATACGCCGTTGTCATTAAGAAAAGTGACAAGGCGACGCGTTATATTGAAGTCGGCATCGGAGAACTCAAACCCATGTAAGGTCACATTATGTTCTAAAAAAGTTTTCATCATTATAAATAGTATTCAATTGCAATTCTAACGAATAAAACATTCACTATCGTTACCTGCAACAGTTATGTCCACGCTAAAGGTGAAAACTGTATCATTCGTGAAGGGTGGTTGAACCTGAATTTCATTCGGCGGGCAGGAAAACTGGAAATTGCCTTGAACGATACTGCTGCATGGGAATACTACGAAAACGATAACCACGAAATGCGAATCATATTTTCAACGTTATAGGCACAATGTTTACACGCACACCTTAAAGTCAAAAATTTTACGAAACAGAATCACGAGATCCCTACTTCTAAAACCACTAGAGAGAAATTTTGTGCTTCTTACGGTCATCTCTCTAGGGATATTTCCTTGAATCCTTCAAATCCGCTAGAGAAGGCTCCATATTTTTTCAGTCATCTCTCTAGACCAGCGGTTGTTAAACATTTTTGGGCTGCGCCCCCCTTATATCTTTCATGAAAATTCGCACCCCCTTGGCACCACAAAATAAGCCTCCCGGGGGCCGCAGGTTACACACATCCGGGCTGAATAATCAGTGTAAGGCCAACACTGATTATTAAATAATCAATAGAAATTTCAATTGTTTTTTTCAAACTTTTTCTATATGGACATTCCCCCTCCCCTGTAAAACCTACATACCCCCCCAGAGCTATTTTTGTGACCACGTCTAAAAAGCTGTCTAAGGAAAGTTACTTTTCTGCCCGAAGTTAATATATCAGGAGATATTGCTTTGCATATTCTGCAGAATGTTGCAGCAATACATTTACTAAGTAGCTATATAGTATCCTACAATGTCGTATTTCTGAATTAATCATATATAAATTCAACATCAGCTGGTCCAGTGCACACTGGGTTGTAAGGTCTTCCGAAACCAGGTTTCACATTAAACCAGTGTTCACGAGTATTGCTGTAAAAAAACAGGAGAATTACTCTTCGTCTTATCACAGCAAATTTTACCATTTTAAGCTTGGCTTTACCCTTTCTTAAACAAGCTTATGTTGCTCAGTTTAGCGAACTTGCCACCAAATGGCTCATGCATATCTTGAACTGGCGGAACACGGCCTCGCTCTGGGATAAGCTGGATCAAATAAATTCGGTGTCACTATTCGGCTCATGATATGTAATTACCAGTGATTAAAGTGAAAGGTCAAATCACCTCCTGAGCAATTGCTCGTATGTGATGAGGTTCGAATCCACAACATCCCCCTATATAACGTACTCCTATATCCCAAACTTCCCGAGCAAATTTGTGAACTTCAATTCGAGTCAGGTTCCTCGGTTCTAAAGCTAATGAAGGAAGCTTTTAATATCTCATTCTATTAACGGTAGTTTTAGCTACTTGCGATACCGAACGGGTACTCTTTTAGGCTGAGATGACCAAGTGGATGGTTTTCAACATCCGGACACAGCCAGCCTGATGGCTGACACATGAGATAAGGATGAAGATCTTCCTTATCCAGAGCTTGCTTCATTCTCTTCATAACCTTGACCATTGTGTTTACGTCATAGCAGCAATTCATGCCTAAATAATGGTATAATTTGATTATCATTTTAGCTGGTCAAAATGTTTGATGGTGTTATTGGGGCGCTATAGTCAGTGTCAGAAGGAAAAGAGCAATACGCGGCATATTATATCCATTATTATATTTATATAAAAAGGAAATGATATGCAATTTGATCGATCCGCGTGATCTAGAATTAAACGCTACAGTGCAACAGAACGACCTACCTACAATATCCGCTCCTGTCTGTGCCATTCTAATAGCACAATCTTCTAGCGAAACACCAGTTGCATCTCCCAATAAGCCGGTTCTCATATTCAGGGCAATAGGTTTTTTCCTTCTTTTCATAACCTCTGCAGCGATTTCCAATTCTTCGATACTGTGAAAAAACTTAAAGACAGAGATAGATTACAATAGATTCCACATCCTGTCATTTCGTTATGTTTGTAAGTAAACCTCCGCCATGAGGAAATCCACATTATGTTGATCAAACACTTTGACTTGCTTTTCAAACTCGGTTTGGACGATAGCTGTTTCTTTGCCAAGGCCGTAAGAAGGGACGGGAGATAAAGAGCCACAGACCAAAGCATTTCCTTCGTTTGCTACTTTGCGAGCAATTTTACAAGCTGCTGCGTTGATATTTGCGCTCTAATATTTAGAGAACAAAAAATGCTATGACGCCATGTGACGGGGAATATTTGTATAGATAAATCTTAACTAATCTTCCAATTGTAAATATAATTATACTATACCGTGTAAGAAACACAATCTTCATTATAGAATAACTTATCATCACTGGAATAAAATGCAGCAGTTTGAACAATGTCAGAACCTGCCCTTAGGAACTCTCTTTGCAATTGCAAAACAGCATCGGGGTATTCCACAACAGCTTCGGGTGTCCATGGTCCGGCTTTGCAATATCCTCGTTTTTCCAGAGTCATGCAAATGCTGCCATCTCCAACCACCGGACCCTCATCTAAACGCTGTAGTATCCCTTTCTTTTCCATGGTACTCATGCTCATAATTTTTATACTCGCTAGATATATGTAATCTAGGTACCAACGATTGAAAAGTTATCTGTTTAGTACTGCTCTACAAATTCACATCTCTTTACTGCGTCAATAGAGTATACCACAAAAACTGTACTGTTCAACTAATGTAAAGTGAGTTTCAATGAATATTACAACGCAAAATTGATCTGTATGTAATTAGCAAAGGATGTATAACTATACATATCATGTATATCATCATACATACATATATTATATATATATCCGTTTGTCTCCCGTCCGTTACTCACCAATGATGAACAGATTTAACAAAATTTCATGGCTTTTGGGAAAGGAATTCCTTCGTGTTAGTCACGTTTAACATGAATGATCATATACATGTGAAAACCACTAACAATGATGGGGTCATTTTGTAAAAAATGTTACATATACGGGTCGCTAAACAAACACTGCATGTATTTGAAAGCGAAATAAACATTTGTTCATCGTGCATTCATACATTGAATAATACACCTCCGCAATCACCGTTACTTAATTTGAAAAAGATTTAACAGCCTTTTTTGTAACTCATAACTCCTACAAAGAACTTTGAATAAGCCTATTCTTGACAGTGATGCGCTGGAAGAGATTTTGCAATTAGGTCATATTCTATAAAATAGCTGTAGCTGCAATTCCTGCTACTTCTGCAGAATAACTTCAGGATTCACAGAACAACTGCTGATTGTTTTGTTTCAGGTTACCAATCTCACATCCACAACTCCAACAGATGAACTTTATTCAAACATACTGTAATTCATGAAAATATTTGTACATACATCAAGATCTTCAAGGAACTACGAATGAAACTTAATCAAAAACATTTTTTTCCCCTTCAACTACTTTCATACAACACAACTGTAGAAATGCAAGGAACTTGCCATGGTTATGCTAACAAGTTGAGCAATAATGTATGTTTTGATTGCAATGACATTGTGTAGAATGCTTAATTTGAATCATGATGATTGAAAATTAAAACTCCAATGATTATTATGTTATCAGCAGAAAATAAATCTGGCAATACAGCTTTGGATCTTCAATGTAATAAAACATACAAAGTCAATTCACATTTAACTCCTGTAGCATCCCAAAAATATGAAATCAGAAAATATACCAACCACGTTCAGCAAACTTTTATTCCTATTATTTGAAAATGTTTTCATACAACATAGTTAGTCAATTGATTTCCAGAAAATGATCTTCAGGACTTTTCTGAGATGTTAAAACAAGTTTCAAGCAGTCTGTAACAGGTGACAAACTTGCACAAATAGAAGATATTTTTGCAAATAAAATATTTTAGTATACTTTAAAAATCATAGGTTTAAAATCCATCATGGGTCGACAGTGCAACCAAATTTATTATAATGGTGACATGTTCATTATTGTTCTGGAAGTATAAGGAGCTATACAAAAACACAATTACTCGTATCTTATGTGTTGGGTAACAGCACAGGGATTGCAGCTAACCTAATATCTCACCATCAACACCATCAACTTCTCTGCTGTGAAAGGAGTATTAACTTATGTTTGCTACAAAAACACTGTCAGTAAAGTCCTTCGCGACAGATTTCCGACTGCACATCCTCCATTTCCTCGATGACACGAGAGAGTGTGACTTCTCCTTTTTTAGACATGATATTCTAAAATAAATCATATCAACTCATAAGTCATTTCATATACGTGTCCTACATGCCAAATTATCATTTGAGAGTCCAACTGGAATTTTTAATTACATTTTAGAGATCTTTCATCGCGTAGTTTTAGTGTGTTCATCCATACACATGTATTTGCATGACATATCATATCATATTTTCCAATGCACAATAGTATCAGATATTATAATAAAGATGCACAACAATTTGACTATAGGCAACTTACGGTTAAGCTCATAAACGACAAGAACTTTTTGAGCATTCTTATCATCGGTGCGAGATCTCCATCATTTGGAAGATATTTCATGATCACAGATGAATTGTTCCTACTTCCGTGTATGAGGCAGCCAAGAACGAGTGCGACATAAGATGCAAGAATGGAATTTTCCATGTGGTCACTCGCCTTTTCCAAAGCTGTTACGAACAAGTAGGATTAAAATGACCTTTGTCACTTGAAAGAGAGAAATGTCATAACAATTACCTTCTTTCATTTCATTCTTCTGTTCTGCTGTTAGGGATGCTTCTATATTCCGTGGATTCGCCAGCAATTTTTGACTTGAACTCTTTTCCGAGGTTTGACTGCTTGATAGATCCCCAATTTCATTCACTTTTTCTTCATTTTGGTTATTTTCTGGTATTACCCACTCCATTCCCTCTTCAGTCTCCACCCAGTATCCTTCGGCATCATCATCATTCTCATTTCTGTCTTGCCTACTGCGAAGGGAGATAACCTCATTATTTTTTAATGAAGCAAAGAAGTTACACCGAAATATACAATCTTTGTTTACTTGGTAAGAAAACCTCCTGGAACCTGATTCTTTTTTTCTTCAGCAGCCTTTTTAACTCCATCTTCACCAAGTATTTCGTTTTGCCTTGCGGTAGCTTCTTTGATGACAAACAGCTGTTTTGAAACAGATTGAATATGCTCATGAAGTTAGGTTGTCGAACACTACCAATTTTACCATTTATACCTGCACAAGGGCTTCTACAACTGGCACGTTATCCTTGGTTGAATTTTGCTCTGGAATGTTTTTCGCACCATACAACTCTTTGTCAATGGGTGGTGTCATTAGCTTCATCAGCATCATTCTATTCTTTGCACTGCTTTCAACTAGATTAATGAGAAGGCCGAGACTCTGTTGAGGTAACGATTCGTAATTAGTTGTTGAACATTCCTCCATACTGAAATACACATCTGATTAATAGTATTTTTGGAGGGACATTACCAAGAGTATGAGTTCATATCTTTGATCTTCACTGACATGACCCGGAATATGGAGGATTAAGTAAATGATATTACTTAGAACCTCCTCTTGATCACCTATACGTGAGCTAGACCATTCTAAAAAGATACATTACATACATACGATTGTTCAAAGATGCACCTTGTCCTTCGTTACTGAAGGATTTTGAAAAGTCAAATAAACTGGGCATACCACTATCATTGCTGATGTTCACTAATAGTTTGATGATCTGTGCAATAACATTTCTGAGTACGTTAGGTGCTTTTGGCGTGAAAGAGTAGGTGATTTTCTTTTCGCACTTTTCGTTATGTGTGTGGTGCAGCCAACACTTGCACTTTGATAACAGTCTGTTATGAAGAAAAAATGACCCTAGTTTAGGATCCATAGTGACTGCTTCAATATTGAAGGATAATAACATACGTAGATAATTTCTTTAGTAAAACGGCCCTTTGGTGTGTAACAAGGTACATGGCGTTTCTCTGCGAGTTCACAATGCTATTTTCTAGAACACGTAAAAATCTTTCCAGTTTGCATAGTGGTTTCTCTGCTTCAGGCATCAGAATGTCGTCTTTTATGATTTCCAGAATTTCTACTTCAGTTTTCACTAAACAATTATTAAACGCAAGAGTATATTTGGCATCAAGATAATATTGCATTGGTTTACCCAGTCCAATAACATGATCGAGTCCACCTTTCAAACGGATCTCTTCTCTGAACCAATCATGGTTTCTGGTAGCAGTGAATCGTAGCAGAGCTTCACTTGCAAGGGATTTTGTCTGTGTGGAAAGACTGATTAGTACGGTTTAGGAAAAAAATAGATGAAACTATATAATATACCGAAATCTCAGATGATTGGACCAAAGGATCATTGCAACGATCTATCAAGTCTTTGATTTTGTCAGTTAGAGCTTCCAATTCTTGTATATCATTTTGGACATCATTTCTCTTCATTAAACTGGAATACTTTGTCTTTTTCTTTGAGATTTCTTCTGTTAACGAAATTATCATTCACATGTAATAAGCTTGCAATACATATCCATATATGTGAAAATTAATCGATAGGTTGGCTAAATTAATGGCTGTTGAAATGAGAGAATCCAATGTATGCATAATGTTTGGCATATTTCGCTATTTGTAAAATTGTGGACATGAATATCATGGCTCACAATAATCTAGTCCAATGCCCTAGATCCAGCAAAGGTCAGTGATTCAGTGAGTTTCTTACAATGTTGCAAACGACAAATTTCTACTGCACATTGAAATATAATAATAATGGAACATACTTAAACTTCCTATATAGCATACCATTTTGTGCTGGTTTGGCATCACAGCCTTTATTTAGCGGATCGACAAGCTTCAAAAGTATGCTCACTGTGTTCCTGTCGATTTCAATCTGTCTGTCACGGCTGAACATGTATAACAGTGTGGCGGCAGCTAATGACAGTGTCTGAAAATCCACAAACGGTAAGTTGAAATTGTTTACAACACATCATATTTTCGGCTTATTGAAAGTCATGAATACTGCGGATAATGACCAACCTTAAATGCATTAGCATCTTGCAAAACACTAAATATTCCAGGAAGAACATTGTGAGCTCGGAGATAAAGACGGAAATTCTGTTGCTGACACTTGCTTGCCAAATTAGTCGCAGACAAACATCTGAAATCAAGATTTAATTGCTGAAGAAAAAAATTTAATTCAATTATGTAAGATTTTCAACAATATACATGTGTAAGGTGTTTATGAAGTTGCATTCCTGAATAGCAATGCTGGATCCATACCATTTGAAGGATGATATTTTGTATTCTATTCAAAAGGAAGAATCATAACCTACTCCATGTGAGAAATAATACTCACCGAACAGATACTGGATGAGATTTCTGTAAACCTCCAACAAGATAGGTTACTTCATCTTTAAATTCCTGTATCTCTCCTTCCTCGAGGCAGTTTTGATAATTTTTCACGTGTTGCACCACGGTGAAAAACTACAAATCCAAAGAATATTAATCAATGGTCATTTGTTCAATACCTCCCGAAATGAATTATATACCTCAGCATGATTTCTTTTGCATTTGATTGAAGTTACGATACTGTCACCCACTTTCTCTGGCCAAGTAACTGCCCTTTTCAGCTGGGGCGTGGTTTCAGTTGAGGAATTGGTACCGATTTTTATTGCTTTATACGATGACTTAGTTGGTTGGGATAAGCATTCCATTGATTCCTGAAAATACACCGAGTTACTGGTGACTGCGACTAATTTAAATTCATAAAGATCAAATAATTAAATTGACAATCACCACAATTTTCACTGCCTGTTCTTTGTCGTGGTCCGGCTTATCTTCGGATTTCCTGGCCCATGGTCTAGGATTGTAGCTCGCAACCGAAATCTAGCACAGACATGCGGATAAGTATTACAATTTTTCAGGATAGAGTTGAGGTAATTAGAAATAACAAATACTGCACCTTGCCACTGGAACCTCCTAAAAGCTTTCGTAATTTCACTGGCAAAACATTCTTACTTTCAATGTTTCTTCTACTGGTAATTTCCTGAAAGAAATATTTTGACAATTAATTACAGCACAAGACAAACTCGAAAAAAGACTAAGAGATGGGGAAAAAAAGAAATAACATTCAAAGAGTGAGATAAGTTCATACATTTGAAACTGAAGGTATATCCTTCTGAACTTGAGGTAGAGCCACTTCATTCTCACTGTAATCATAACACCCATCGGGAAGAGGCGAAGCTATCTTTATAAACGCCGTAGGTTCACTTCTTTCACAGCCATTTCTAGTAACAGGGTTAGAATTACTATCTGATTTGGAAATGGTGCTTTGAGAGGCACAAGATTTTAAATTGACTTCATTTTCTACTACAGAGCTCAGGCAAGGACTTTTCAATATGGTGCCTTCCCCCGTCAGTGAATTCGAACTGCCACCCCTTTGGATATTTAGAACGAGTCTGCCGCCAACTTTCTCCATGCTAGCGTGGGTAATGTGAGGAATAAATGACTTGGAAGGCGACCTAGGATTGGAATCCTGACTGTTTTCTTTATGGGTTATGTCAGAATTTTCTGCCCAACTGTCAACAAAACAGAGATCATCCAGTTCTTGAACTCCATCATTTGTTTTAGCGGGACCGCTAGCGCCGAATAGACTTTGATTGGTCATTGGCTTCCTTCTTTTAGGGGCTGAAATGTGCTCGCTTTCGCAGAACAGAGCATCAAACTTATCAGATGCCACCTTTTCATTTTTTTCATACATGATGTCATATTTCGATTTGCTATCCGTGAATGGATTCTCTACATGATCTTCTTCTGTATCTGACGAAGATTGGATAAGAAAATCTGAATCTGACCTGCTAAATTCAACATTACTTTCATTGTCGTCACTGTTACTCGCACTCCGACTTTTGACAATTGTGGACGTTTTGTTGGAAGTAGAGGACGATCTCCCTGAAGAGCCGAAAATCGCGTCGAATTTGGCAGCAGCAGAATCTACGTTCTGACGTTTGCTCAAGGCAATCCGATTTTTTTTGGGCCAGTCAAATAGAACAACGTCATCGTTGAGGTACTTGGGATTCATACGCTTCCGACGCTTAGTAGTATCCTCGTTTTTCGAGGTTGTATTGTTGTACAGCGGATCTGTATTGTTTTTTCGGTCCGACCTGAACAAGGCATCAAACTTGATCTCTGCCGTATCTTTCCTCCGTTTTCTTCCGTAGCAATTAGAATCGCTTGAAGACATGATGTTAATAAATACTATTGAAAAGAGTCATCAAAAGTTGATTTACCTTTACCTTTACCTCCTTATTTATTAACAGCAAACACTATTAATTTTAGTAAGATTTCAGTTCGAATAGTAAGCTGCGGATTCATTTATGAAGTTTGTCGACACGAGTTCCGATCCAATAAACGTAAAGTAAATATTAAAACCACTAGAGAGGTACTTTGGTTGTTTTGTATATCCTGAATCAATAATCAAGGCAGGAGACCCTACAATTTCCATGGACTTTAAGAAATGCAATTGCATTTTGAATTATGTTATATTTGGATACGCTGTAAAAATGTTCTACAAGCAAAAAAGTGGAAAAATCGTTATTGGAAATAAAACAATGAAATTTACAAAAACCTTCCCTGCAAAAGCAAAACTCAACAGGGTTACAGTAACCTCCACATTCAAACTGCTAGTAGTTTTGCAGGTAATTTGATAAAGATAACTGAGTTTAATGTTATTTATGTTGAAACCACTCCATAGCGTAGTTCATAATTATGAAAAACAAAGTTCAATCTATTATAAGTATGGCAGCATCAAACAACTGTACATTACTAAGTAAACCAAAAATACACATTAGCAATAAATGGTGGCATTGCAGAAATAGTGTAATATCTTATCATTGTTATCTTACCTAGAAACAATGGTGATTCCTTTCTGTGATACGTGTTGTAATCTACTTTTATTGCATATTAAATCATTGCTGAGTAAAATACTATGCAGGAATGGTCTACTTTACACCTGTAAAGAAATCTAGAGACATTGCAGGTATTCGCCTCACAGGGACTGGTAAAACAGGCAACTTGTAATATTACAAACTGCAGGTTAGCAACACAACACCACTAATGAAAACAACTGAAAAAGATCGCATGACTGATGAAAAAGACTAACAACTTCGGTCGAAGGACAAGTAAATTTAATGCGGTGAATGTACAGGTTCAATATCAAATAATATTAGAAAACGTCTGTAAAACAAACCTCAGGCATGTTATAATATTTATCCCTGAAAGCAATAGAGGAACATGTGTAGAATTGGTGATCGGTTTTTACAGAACAAAGACGTTTAGTACAAATCATTATCATTCCATGATTTTCCAGGATTAAAGAGGAAACTTTACAGTGGCAAGATTCAAAGTAAGAATGCCAAGGGAATTTCACGCACTTTGCTCTCATAAATACTAGAAAACCCAAATACTACTACTCCAACCTACAAATTTTGCACAATTCAGCATTTGGAAAATGAGAAACCGGACCCCAAGAAATATAGTAGTATCATCTGGGAAAAAAAAGGTATTTGAAAGATCTTTGTATTTGAACCACATCTATTATGCGCATCTTCACTTTTTTGGACTCAATTTTTCCGCACTGGAATGTAATAACCTTTATTTAAGCTGTTCTTGTAAAATTTATTTGGTAAATACTACAGAGCCTAAACCAGTGATCTGTTACAACTGCTGAATAGACTTAATGTAGGATGGGATTGATGGAGTCTCTTGACATAACATGACTTAACTGAAAATGAAATCAACTTTTTAACACTGAAGTAATCGGTAACAGTTGTAGCGATGAACGTAATCGCAAATCCATTTGAAAAACGATACAAGGAAGTCAAATACCCCATGGCAACGTAGAATTTCCTTCTCCAGAAATTTTCTTTTGTGTTGATTCACAGTTAATTACTAGTATTTGATTTTGTTTCTTCTTTCAAAATACCCTCAGATTTGTCTGTTTCTTTCGGCTGTTCTTGTGTCAAGGACTCATCCTTAGGAATAGACACTGATTCGGGCATTGTCAGTGCTGCTTCTGTTTGTTCATTCATCACTTTGCTCTCTGTACTCTGATCAACATCATCTTTAGCACCACTATCTGTGCTCTGGTCATCATGTTGTTTGTATCCTGAATGTTGAACAGGAATGTTATTGAGTAATACAGTTACTAAGTTTGAGGAAATCTTTGACAAGGTATACCATGAGAATTAGAATCTCTGTCAGTTGGTGAAATGGCAATTGGACTTTCCTCATCCTGATCGGTAGAATCTTCACAAAGAGGAAGACTACAAAAATTGAAATAAGCTGAAGATATTGATAATCGTACATTATCAACTACTACACAGAGAGTCTATTTATAAAAATCTTACGATAAATGCCAGAGTTAACGTGAGAATAAGGATTATTGAAAGTAAGAGGAGGAAGCTATTCAGTTAAAGATACAATACTGCTCAGAGGTCAGTTATTCTTAGCTAGCTGCAGTGACACAGTGTTGTCTGTACCTTGCTGCTTTACCGACATCAGCATTGTCTACATCTTGGGTTGGGCTCTCAGTATGCTTCACTTTTTCTTCTAGCTGTTTCAAGTGAAGTACACGATACTCTAACGCCCTGTATATTTGCTCTGCGTCATTGATTGTGGCCTGCATAGCAAGAAGGACATGCTCAAATAACTCAATGCGGACGGTACTTAACTTCGACAAACCGTTATAAGATAAACTCCAATGTTGCCGTTCTCGTTTTGGGCTGAAATTCTCACAGATTTTGAACTGGCTCGGTCTATGATCATGTGAGCCCAAATTTTGGTGTTGAGAACGAGACGCAAGCTTCCATGCGTACGCATGACTATTAAATATAAGTACATTACTGAGAGTTACTGGGTAAAAAACGAACATAGAATGTTAGGTACGAGACTTACCTAGTCTGGATTGAAATACTTGGTCAGAGGCCGCCAATCTCTTATCATTCAGTCTAAGGTTTCCACGTCCTCTCTCCATCCAATTCTGGGATGTAGGATCAAATTGGAACAGTTTGCACTGGGTCTGAAAAATAGAATTAGAATATTGAGGAGATCAGAACAGTGAGTAATTATAGTGTATGTAGTCTAACTTGCAAAACATTTTTTTCATCCTCCTCTCCAGTTTTTATATCTATTTCTGGCATGACAGGTTTGGTATTCGTGGCAGCAAAACAAACAGCGGCATCCTCTTCCAGTTTCCTGTGACAGGTGTTGCCGGTCTTCAAGTGCGTTTCACCAGGATTCAATGTACTTTCGGGAAAGATGGAAGACTCTGCATAACCAAGACAGGGAATGGGTTTATGCTACTGATAAAATGTTGTCGTTTATACCAAAATCGTACCAGCAGGAGCCGTCGAGAACAGTACAGGATTGGCCGTTTCATTTCCAGACACCTGACAAGGTTATAAACATTTTTCAAAGTGATATATCTTCACTGTATGGTTGTTGTAACTAACCTTGGCTCGATCAGAAAGATTTTTTCCAAAAACAAAGCTGCCACTGTCTTCCTTTGTGGCCTGTCCAATTTCCGCTGTAGTGCTGTCAGCTTCACTTTGCTAGTGCAAGCATAACATAGGGAATGAGCATTAGTGCAACCAATACAAGTTTGTGTGAAACCATACCAGAACTCTTTCTTCCATTTTCCTGCCAAAGACAAAGTCTTCTTTTTTAGTCTCTACTTCAAGTGTAGCAGACGGCTGAAAATGTAAAGGGCAATGATTATGACATATATTATCAGCATATTCCAAACTCGAATCTTAATAGAATTGTTAGCAACTGATATGGAGGCTTGTTCTTCATTCAAGTCTGGTTTGGTTCCGTTTTCTTTGACGTTCTGCTCTATCATACTTTGGAACAAAAACTCTTGCTTCGGGTCCTGAGGAACAACTTTGGTTAAACATAAAAAAACACTTCATCATTCATTAAGGTATCCTAGGTGAGACGTACTTTTCCCGGGTCTTCCTCATCTGAGTTTGTTGCACGAAGGAAGGGATTACTTAACGGCACCTGGCCAGACAGGAGCATACCAGAACCTAACAGTGGAGGATTTGAGCTTGTCAATACTGCCTGACCATTGATAGCTATAAAAACATATTGGTGAGAAATACAAGATTATATTTTACCAATAATGATGAAATACAACTGCTTACAGGAATGAGAAATCGAGGAAGCTGTGATCACTGTGGTCGGTGGGTTCAAAATTGATGGTCTCAGGAAGTTCCTTTTAGGAGTAGCATCAGTATTTGCACTTTCTATGAAAAGGTATATAAATATATCAAACAAGTGAAGCATCTCATTGTCAGAACATTACAACTGAATCTTGAGGTGTTTATATCCCAGGGGCCGATAGTTCCCCCTACCTACCACTCAGCCACTTACCCTCCTTTGGCACTGATTTTGCTTGCCCATGTATCAGAGTTGGTGGGTTGAGACGGAAAGTAGGGCGTTTCTCATCTGGTTCGCAGTCGTCAAATGTGACAGAAGACTGTTCAGGGACCTCTCGGGGACGTTTCATGAACCTAACACCTTCCTTCATCAAGCTTGCACCTTTAGCGTTATCTGCAAAAAGAAATCTGGTCGAATACGAAGAAATCTTCCAAAGAATTGTTTCTACAGAACATACTGCTGTTTTCAGTTGGTAAATCTTCATCTTGTTTTACGGTGGGAGATTCCGACATATTTACCCTGGGCACAATAAGAAGAATAGGTAAATGTTAGATAACAGTTACTCGTTAAGCATCTAACAAATACTTCAGTTAAAGCATCCTTGTTTCTGCAAACTAAACGCAACGTTGTATCATTTTTTACACAGTTTTTACGAATTCGTAAAAATCTACCAGTTTTAACAAACCATAATGACAATTCGATAGTAATTATTTTAATTTTCACGACAATTTAAGTTCTCTTGCCAAATTGGAAAAACGTATGAGCGAAATAACATAATAATAATAACAACACTTTACTAATTAGGAAACCGAAAGAAACCATACTCGAACTGAACACAAGACGGCGCAATCGGTCAGACACTGGATGGGGATAGGGTACAAACATACTGCATTCTGATCGCATTAAATTTTGCTGTGCACAGCCTCGATGTTCCCCTTATTTCCATGATAATGATCCGATGAGGTCCCTTTTTATTCAAATGATACTATCATTAGACAGTATTTATGCAATGAATACAGTTTATTAAACGCAGATAACAATAGTCTATAGTGCTGGCGGATGTAGCTCCGCAAACCTGGCGTACGTGAGCCGCAGGAGTTTCTAGTTTCGACGCTTTATTGAAAGTAAAATGGATTAGTCCCGGGTTACTAATCTATAAATGAATCTATACATATAATCCTCATATGCACAGCAAACTCGAAGAAAATCATTTAGAAGCGTTGATTGTACTTTGCCATCTAGCGGTTGGAAATATTTACTTCACTCAACTGTTATAAAGAAACCAACAGTGACATATAGCGGTTGGAAGTTTTGATTTCACCTAACGCTTATAAATGAACTCCTAATGATGCAATCACGCTGAAATTACCACATATGAGACGTAATACATAAACCAACATTCCCTGATAAAATAGGGTAGATTGATTTAGTTTAAATCCGAAAAAATCTATTTATAAACTCAAATACCTATTTCGGCTCGGCCGTAACGAGTGACCCCGCGTTGAACAACCCCTCAATAACTCGCAGACTAATTGCCGTTCCACTATATATGACACACCAATGTATGTAGAATTTCATCACAAATCTATGAGAATAAGCTTCATATGCACAGCAAACTAACGAGAGCCGTTATCCCCTTTTTAAGTCATCAACCACCTAGTTACTTAACCTTAACTTAAAGAGAGGATAACGGCTCCCGTTAGTTTGCTGTACATATACAACTTATATGTATGTATTCGCTATGAAATTTTCCATTCATTGGCGTGTCGTATATAGTGGGACGGCAATTGGTCCGCGAGTTATTAGGCGTTGTTCAACGCGGGGTCACTCTTCACGGTCGACCTGAAATATGTATTTGAGTTTCGAAATAGATTTTTTCGGGGTTAACCTCAATAAATCGACCTAGTTTATTCAAAGAATATTGGTTTATGTATTACCTCTTTTACGTGCTAATTTCAGCGTGATTGGATCAATTAGAAATAAAATTCATTTATAAGCGTTAGGTGAAGTAAATATTTCCAACCACTTGATGTCACTGTTGGATCATTTATAACCATTAAGTGAAGTCAAAACTTCCAACCGCTAGACGGCAAAGTACAATCAACGATAATAAATGAATTCTATTGATCCAATCACGATAGTTGCGTGAAGCCATGGAAGCATCAACACGCAAATCGTACGCAGAAGCAGCACAACAGAACAAGTCTGTTAGGAGTGTTCTAGATAGATCTAAAGATCTAAATTTCAAGTTCAAAGAAGCTCCAAAACGAGATGAGTTATATCCTTTCCTAGAAAGTGTCAAAGTTAATTTGGAAAACGTAGAAGGGATAGTACAACTACCAAATGGTTCTGTTGACATTACGTTCAAAGCAAGAACCCAGGCCCTCAAAGCAGATAAAATTATCTGGGATCTAAAAAAAGAAGGAGTCTCAATACCACACCACCGTCTATATATCTCTGAAAAAATACCAGTTTTCTTGTACTGGGTACCACTGGCAATGCCGGATTCCATAATCTCACTATATTTTGAAAAACGAAGTACACCAGCGGAAGACTTCATTCAAATGAAAGATCATAAAGGATTCAAAAATGGCATTAGAAGACTATTCATGAAACGCGAAGATTTGGAAAATAAACCCCTCAAGAGCTATATCGAAATAGAAGGCTTCACCATTCTCACAAAATACAGAGGACAGCAACAAACGTGTAAAAATTGCGATGAAACAGGGCATCAGAGAGCTCAGTGCCCGCTGTTGATTAAAACAAGACAACAAGAAAAACTAATCACTAATGTTTCAATTAACCAATCAATCAAGGACGCTTTACCAATTAACTCTGATGACCAAATCAACCCGGTGTTACTTAACTCGTCGGAAGAAGACTCATTAGAAGAACAACGTAACCAGGATGATACATCTGTACGGAAACCTAAGAGGAAATTATCTAGTAACTCCTCGGAAAAACACCCCCGCATACGAAAAGCAATAAGTCTAGCAGACCCCGGATGTTCTACAAACTGCTCGG
>QRAM01000072.1:33940-200349 GCA_013436055.1 Halocynthia roretzi | reverse complement strand
AAGAAAATCATTTAGAAGCGTTGATTGTACTTTGCCATCTAGCGGTTGGAAATATTTACTTCACTCAACTGTTATAAAGAAACCAACAGTGACATATAGCGGTTGGAAGTTTTGATTTCACCTAACGCTTATAAATGAACTCCTAATGATGCAATCACGCTGAAATTACCACATATGAGACGTAATACATAAACCAACATTCCCTGATAAAATAGGGTAGATTGATTTAGTTTAAATCCGAAAAAATCTATTTATAAACTCAAATACCTATTTCGGCTCGGCCGTAACGAGTGACCCCGCGTTGAACAACCCCTCAATAACTCGCAGACTAATTGCCGTTCCACTATATATGACACACCAATGTATGTAGAATTTCATCACAAATCTATGAGAATAAGCTTCATATGCACAGCAAACTAACGAGAGCCGTTATCCCCTTTTTAAGTCATCAACCACCTAGTTACTTAACCTTAACTTAAAGAGAGGATAACGGCTCCCGTTAGTTTGCTGTACATATACAACTTATATGTATGTATTCGCTATGAAATTTTCCATTCATTGGCGTGTCGTATATAGTGGGACGGCAATTGGTCCGCGAGTTATTAGGCGTTGTTCAACGCGGGGTCACTCTTCACGGTCGACCTGAAATATGTATTTGAGTTTCGAAATAGATTTTTTCGGGGTTAACCTCAATAAATCGACCTAGTTTATTCAAAGAATATTGGTTTATGTATTACCTCTTTTACGTGCTAATTTCAGCGTGATTGGATCAATTAGAAATAAAGTTCATTTATAAGCGTTAGGTGAAGTAAATATTTCCAACCACTTGATGTCACTGTTGGATCATTTATAACCATTAAGTGAAGTCAAAACTTCCAACCGCTAGACGGCAAAGTACAATCAACGATAATAAATGAATTCTATTGATCCAATCACGCTGAAATTACCACCTATCACGCTCTACCACGAGTTCGCTTTGGAAAAGTTATTCCTTGATTCATCCCTGTTACAATGCGCGCTAAACGTGCGTTGTTTATATCAGGGGTGGCCAACTTCACCTTGAGATCGACCTGTCAATAACGTAACTTTTTTCCTTTGATTCTGTTGCTGTACCTGGCTTTGTATTTACCACACAATTACCAACAGAACGCTTCGGGGTGGGAATGTAACACCTTCCTCTATTTTTATTTGTTCTTCACAAAATTTATTCGCGATCGACCGGTTGAGCAGACTATATATGTGCTACACACAGATGCATGTCAGTAACATGAGCTGAATTTTCAAGTTAACATTACTGACTTCAGTTTCATCACTACAGGAAGGTATGATACTTAATAAAGACTCATCATTTCCATAAGCAATAAGCTCCAATAAGCGTTTAGAGATCAGTAACCCCGGACCGATCCATTCTAACTTCAATAAACCGGCGGCTAGAAACTCCGGTGGCTCACGTACCCGAGGGCTCGCAAGTATATTTAGCAGATTCATTTGGTAGGGTACACCAAAGAGTATATTTAGAAAGGCTTCCCATCGGCGCGACAACAGTAGCCCTCACTGCAGCAGCATAATTCTTATAAACTTTTCCATTCAATATAACGGCAACCCAGTATTTATTTCGACCAAAGAATCTAAATTCCAAAGTTCAACCGCACCCTTTAAGTGTTATTTAGTTAGTATTTTGCGGCGCAACTTTCGTCACACTGGAGTACTCTTCAGTGCAAGTGAATTTGGGAGGACCGTCCTTTCAAAAGAGAATGAAGAAGAGGAAGGAATTGGATGCTTTATTAGGTAAAAGTTACCGTTTCTTGGATACTCAAGTCAAAGATAAGCCTTTATCTGTAGTTGATACGATTTAATGTTTTAAGTGATACCCTTACCCGTTTTTTATACATGGTCACAGGTAGCAGAGCCAAGCGTGACAGTTCTGGCTTATACCACGCCCAACAAGATCAAGATTTTCTGTCTAGTCTCTCCTCTCCTGATGCGGATACATACGTAGCTCCAATAACTAATTACGGAATCCCATCTAAACGGTTTGTTTACATCCTCCTCCTAATTTTTTATCTTTTTTTGAATGACACAAATTGAATGCATTTGAATACGTGTAAAAATTCGGTAACAGATACCTGAAATAAATGTACTGCCTCATCATTCTTTTTTTTGATTGTTTTTAGTGTTAATCGCAGCACTGGCAGCATTTGTAGCTGCACTGTACGGCGTATGATACGTATATGTCTTCCGGCTTGCTTTCTGTCACTTGTGGCAGCCTGCATAACTGCTTGCATCGGTATCGTCTGGATGCAAGTCCAGCTTAAGTCAGATGTCGACAGGTTGAAAGATAGGATTGTAAAATGTAAGTTAGTATGCATGGTTATATGATCAAATGTTCATTTGCATTAATACCTTTGCAATCACATTAAAATAGTGGAAACATGGCAGCAAGTTCAACCAGACTCTATAAATGATCTCAAAGTTGCTGTTACAAATATGGAAAAGAACCTGAAAGAAATAAAAGATGGAGAGAATGGTGTCAGGGAATTAAATAAACAGATATTTAAGATTAAAAAAAAGGTATTATCTATTCCATTATTATATTGTAGATATTGAAATAGCAATCATTACGCAACCTTTATTTTCTTTCTTTCTCCAAGGTTGATGATGATCATACTCTGCCTCGTCAGTCTTTAGAACTTTTGCAAAATGAGGTCGAGGAACTTAAAAAGGTGCGGTGAATGTTTGTCCTAGTTATATGAAAAGATTAAATTTATATTGTTTGTCATTTCAGACCATTGTAGATTTGAAATCATCCATGGAAAGTGTCAAGTCTACTGCCAAAACTGCTCAAAGTTCACAGCAATTGCTTTCAGGGGCACTGGACAGACTTGAGCAGGTCGTAACATCTCACAAAGAAAATGTATTAAATTTGTTTTATTACTACCTTTCCTCACGGATTGTTTTGTTTCTTTTTACCATGAGTCATCTCAGTTAAACATATTTTTTTTCAGATTGATTCCACGATAAACGTTAAACAACTCAGTGACGTCAACATGCTTGCAGAAATAAAGCAGATGAATAGTACGATTGAAAAATTGACTACGAGCCTTGGCGGGGTAATAGTGATGTTTGCCTAATGCTAGTAATCGCCAGCTTCCTTCGTTGCTATCTCCTGTGATCATTCACGTAATATCTCCAGGTACAAGGCAAGTTAGATGAATTACAGGAAAAAGTACCAACAGATGACTATAAAAAAAATCAAGAAAAGGTGCTCGTTGATATGAAAGATGATATTAAACTATTAAAACAGGTATTACATTACATTTTTCAGTCTACACAAGTTCGCGTTTAGGATCATTATTATTTTCCTCAGGGTAATGCACTAATTTGGGAATTTTTTCAAAGGATGCCCAAAGCAAAAACCAATCATTCTCTAGAATACTGAAAGAACTGGCAGCACTCTCAACCGTACCGGAATCGAAACCTGCAATATATCAAGATGATAGTGGTAGATTCTGAAAGTTTTTAATATGTTACTGCTGTACTGAAACCATCTGCTTCTTGTTCATGCAGGTCATGACACTACACTGAATCATTTACATGCTCCTGCAAGTGTGATAAGTAATAATTTGGAAAAGCAGTCGAAAGGAAACGGAAAGCCTCATTCGAAGCAGGCCCGATCAGTACGGGATTCGAATTTTGCAAGTAACCAACATGATTCGGGCAAGAAGACTATTGCCAAGCATGAAATACCACAAACTAATCTTTTAAATAAAAACAATCAGCCTGCTGTGAGTATGAAAGGCGGCATACTAATGAGAGCCAGAATGTGGAGTGAAAAGGAGCTCTTATCAGGTAAGGTCTAATGAATTATCTTATGTTAAGTTTTGATGTTACAGGTTATTTATTTTGCCTGCAACGTTTGGTAGTGTTGTCATTTTAAAAACTGTACTGCGGAATTACATTTCCGCTAGATGACGCTAGTGGCTTATTGATGGATCTGAACACCGGCGAAACTTTAATTTCAGTTCTGCAGAGCAGATTATTGAAAAGTGACCGTGACAAAGATAAAACTTTGACCAAAGAGGAAATAGAAGCGGAATTCGGAGAAAAAACGTGGATGGTATTGCATAAGTATGTATTTTTGGAAGTTTATAGGAAACATGTACATTTGGGTGGTAATATACACGATCACTTCATGCTCAGTGCTATAAAATCGTATATTTCATTGAAATAGGATATGGGATTTGAGTTAAGAATAAAAATACCTCGAACTGGAATACCAACACTTCTAACTGAACGCTACAATATTGGTTGAAAAGCTGTAACCTTGTTAAAAAAAACTCTCTTAACGAACAATCGTATAACAGTATACTGTATACTCATGCTCGTCTGCTCACATGGTTGCGTTGATTCCTTTAGTTCATTTGGGAAGCGGCTAAAATGGAAATATCGGGGAAGTTGCAACTTTTGTATGAAAAGTGTTTAGAAAGTTGACATCCTGACTCTGAATAGCACTGAATAAAATTACCAATCGTTCCAACGCCGACTATAAAGGGAGGAAGCGTTTCCTTGGTAATACCATTCATCGAAGGCTCCCTTTCCCAAGTAATCATTTCCAAGCTGAGAATTAGTAAGAAAACTCAGCGATGCGAATTCAATACCAATTTACATACTCGAGACCGGTACTTTTCCTACTATAATCACTGGGACTCTATACAGAAAGGGACAATGCAATAAACTTGCACATTTTGTCTTGTATTGCTGTATATCTTAGAGCTTAAATAGTCTGAGTAATCGTATTGTACCCTCGAATGGGATTTCCAACGTTTTGTTCGAGCAAACTCGTTATTGCAGCATTCACGTTTCCGTGCAAGTAAGGAGCAGCCGCTCCGACAATTGGAGTTGAATAAACGTGTAAAAATTTTAGATACCCACACACATACACTTGATCAATCCATTCTATAAAAATTTGTGCTAATTGGTTTTCTGTCTTTACATAGAAATTAGATCACACGCGTTTGATCAGATTCCAAACGTGAAATGTAACTAACGCATAAGTTGTCTGGGTTCCGATTTTGTTATTGCTGAATATAGGCGACTCAAAACCTAACTGTTTTATTATTGCGATACTTGATTATATTTACAGACTAGACAACAATCACGACGGAAGGTTGAATATCTCGGAATTATCAAAAAACGGGCATGTTAGTAACAATCAAAACTCATGATACCAAAATTGTTCTTCACATTTGCAATGTGATCTTGCTTGACTCGTCGTTCCTGCGCGCCTGGCAGTACAGTATTTTCACTATCCCTGATGTGATTTGCCAAGCCAATACACTAGTGCAAACGAATCAATCACTTTGGATGGAATTTCATTTCCTCGAGATTTGCATGTATGCGTACAAAATGGTAGCCATCGATATTCATTCGTCATTCTTAGTCGTAATTTCCAAACTCGGAATAAATCTATTCCAAAAATTGCGAATTTTCATACCTTCGGCACAGAAATATAATTGGAACAGTTGATACGACTTTTTATTCTGTATCACCCGAGTATCTTAATGTTGTCGGAGATTGATTTTCATCTTTTGAACTGCAGCCTCTTGTAAAAGAAAATGCATTCCGAAATTCCATGAGATAGTATTACATTTATCTTACGGTAACCGCGCGTAGTGCAATGTATTCTTTATTTTTTTCTGAAAAGAGGCTACTCTACTTTAATGGAATTTTGATGTTCTCACACACGCCCATGTCTTCCGCAGTATTTGGAGTTCGTTTGAGTTTAATGTCCTTTCTCTGAGCGTTGCAACGTAATTCTAATACATTTCAGTGTTTATAGCTATTTTTGTTTTCTCTGGTTTCATCACGTGTTTTAGAATGAAAGCGATTTAGCTTTTGAGTAAATATATATATGAATTATTATTCACGTTTGGTATTGTTGCTGAGAGTATGGGATTATGTATGCGAAATGGCTGGAAATTACCGACAGTTTTGGGCTAGTAGAAAGTGTTGTACAGGAGTATGTTAATATTCTATGATCAGACTTTTTTTGACGTTGCAAATCACTCTCCTTGTGTTAGATATAGTCAGTCCTGCATATCCTGATCGATGGTGTCTGTTTGGGGAGGATTCACCAGATGTAACAAAACTTACTGGAAGCATATTGTTGTGATATTAATTCGTCTCCAGATGGAATAAACCGTTTCTTAAAGCCGTGATGTAAGTTTCTTATGATCTACCAGAGTATTATTATCTAATAGGTGGATCAATTCACTGTTGTTGACGCTTACTGAACTTCAGGTTCCAAAAATGGTTGCGACTGTCCTGACTGGTGGCTCTGTTACTGGCAACGAAACAGTTTTTGAACCGAGTATGAACTCTTGCCTATTTCATTTCAGAAGTACAACACACATGCATATTAAACATATCAGGACTATCGTAATGACCCCAATGAATCTCTAATTTCTAGTATATTTGAATCCTAACGAAAAGCTAATTTAACTCCTTAAAAGTTTTTTTTTTCCGGGTTGAAGATTGTTATCAGGTTTCTAAGGCGGATTCCATCCGTGATCGTTGGGAAATTCCTATACTATTTCGTGATCGTTACGTTCCCAATAAATTTATCCTGGGGCATCCAGCAGTTGTCTTTTTTCCAATTTTAACCAGCTAAATGTAACGCGCCAGTACTACAATTGCCGTGGGCACTCTATGTTTTTAATCCCAAGATAGCGATTTCTGTGACGTTCGTCGATTCACGATAATATATATATATATGGTACACTCATTCGAGGTTAAAACCTGTACAATATTACGCTTACAAAACATATTTCGCGTTGTTGTCCTTTGACGTAAATCTTGTCTCGTTGTGCGTTAGTATAACGCCTTTGAATTTAATCGCCAAAGGCTTTGAGTTGGAGATTCTCTGAAACGTATTTTTTGTACTCTATGCTGAAACTTGCTGATGAAGTTTCAGTTTCTCAGTTAAATATAGCTATATATCGAAAACTAATTATGTCGAAACATCGTTGAAATCATGCGTCAAAAAAAGCTTTTAAACTTAGTACATCTATTCTGCTCGTACTTGAGCAGAAGTTTTGTAAATTTTCCCCAGCTACTATTTCTGATCACGATGGTCACAAACATGTTGACATCACCTTAACAAACAACAAATTCTTCACGTCTCACAAACAGTTTCGCTGCTAAAAATATCAAATATTTACGGTGCAGTAATTCAAGTTCACTTTTGACTTAATATTTGGAGCTCATGTCCGATTTGCTTCCTCCATATCATAATGTCAAATCCAACGACATCATTTTTACGCTTTCGGTCCATTATCCCCTGGAATTTGCAAAATGTGACCTCAGAGTTAGATTTTTAATCGTCCTTGTCTGTTGTTGTGGTCTAAGATCGTCTCTGGTGACGAGATCACGAAGCTCTCCGACAGCGTTCTAACAACTGAAAGGCATTTTTTTCCAAAACATCATTTACTTTGAGATATGATGAATCGCGATAAACATATATGTGCCATGTGTAACTTGCCAGAAACCTGACACGAGGAATTACGGTAATGTAATCTCCGAACCCCGAGATACCATGATATGTTAATCTTCTTGGGATGCAGTATGTATCGTAAAATAAATTTCTTTCTGTGACGTTGATCTAAGATTTTATTTTGTTGATGCATGGGATTAGTAGTCACGTACTTCTAATAATCGTGATAGAACACCTGATACGCTGTGGACGAATTAAGATACGAAACCCATGGAACGAATTTACCTACTAAAGACGTCATTTTGCTGAATATAGCAAATGCAAATCAAGTAATTTGTAAATTCAACCCAATAAAATGATCTAACTAGGACAAACACATTGGCGTAGCTAAATTAACAAAAATTTGCATAGAGATTGAGAACTTAACTATAGTTATTGCGAGCAATATGATAAGTTTTACATACTTGGATTTGTAGATGTGTACCTCAGGCGTTATACCAATATTACCATCCAGTACGACATTTTATTATATGTGTAGTGAATTCATGGATTCATGAAAAGGAACACAATTGTGTAATAGTTCGAACACGCATTTCAGTAATAAATTCTAGTAAGATTGACTCTAAAATAGACGCGCACTGAACCATAACTTATTACGTCAAAAGATGACGTCGGTGTCAAAGTGTGACAATTGACCTTTACATTATCAGGATATCGGCAAATTAGATAGGATCGTGCCAAAATGATACCATTACAAACTAAATTACGAGAAAGCTATTAATTTACCACTTAAACAACATCATAGAACTTAAGTTTATCTCAGGTAACAACCAATATAGATTACTTTATTTCCCAAAATAACTACATTACGTTACGTTCTTTGGTAATTGGTTTATCCTCGGAACCTGATATAGAAACAATGTGAATTCTGTTTAAGCATCGACTTAAAAAATGAATAACCGGCATAATATTACCGTATACCGTACTGGATTCACTGGATTCTCAACACGTTCTATTATCGTTTGAATTACGTAATGGTAATGGTTGTAGCGCCGCGGTAGTCTAATTCCACTCTCTCGCAAGTCTGTAAGGAAATCCACTGTCCCGTCTCCTTGTATGGACAAATATCGAGTGTTTTCCGACCGCTAAGTGCGCGAGTGAACGAGAGAGAAAGTAAATAGCTTTGTTTGTCACTCGCGCGCACACCGAAATTGACCCCAACAGTTCGTTTTGACTGCTGAAGTAAATCGTAGGACAACGTTATTCTGTACTCCGTATGTACTTATAAATGAATCAGCACTATTGTTTTTCTATTACCACTAGAGATGATACAGTTTGTAAACGACTTCGATGCACTCGAATAGCAACAAGTGACCTAATAGAATACCGTCAATTACCGTAACGGTTTCCTGAACTCATGGATTCTGCAACTACCAACAATATTGTTTTAACCTTTCCAGTTCATATTTAAATAGTCTAGCACATCCAAGAAAAGAAATGTCAGGTTACGGTCAAGACATTTTTGCTGTAAATCCAACCTCGTGTTAGTACAGCCAGAAATCACGAGTAATCTGTATGTAATTTAAAATTTGTGACATGAAGACGAAATTAACATTATAAATAGTTCCGGATTCTCTTTCATTAACCTGACTTCTACCTAATCTCGTATCATATTTTTAGGTGAATGATTCATAAATACAGAAAGCCAACATCAATGTCGGTTTGAGAAGTTCCACGTGTCAGTTATCGGAATCACTGAAAAACGGATATGAGAAGTTTGAGATCAAATAAAACATGTCTTTTCCGCCCACGCTCCCGTTGACGTGTGATCTCATTCTTTTACGACCAAGTTGTTTTTTATCGACTAGACTGTGTGAAACCCCCTTTTACAGCCGGTTGTTCTCTTTACCTTCCTTTTTTTTCCAAATTCCGAAATTCTTGACATACCTTCGTCTCATAACCTTTCTTTTAACATTACTCAAACAAACTCATTTTGTACCTTCACATTGCTTGCGATGAGTGTTGCAATTTGAACGTTGTCAAATAGATAACAAACTTAAGATAAAAAAACTTAACAAGGGCAGTGTTTACCACGGTTATGCAATTAAAACACCACTTGAGCTAAAAATGTATATCCGTAGGTTCATAAGTTGTACATTGCGCTGTATACTATAGAATAGATCGACATCATGATATTTGACTATTTATTATTTAGTACCAAGTTCATTTCAATCTTACGGAGATCAATGGGTTAAAAAGATAGTTTCTCTTTACATGAAAAAACAAGCATTCGCCTACAGCGGGTTTTATCTTGAATTATACTAGCGTACAATAGTATCTCTGTTATTTCCACGCTATTGGGTTTTCAAAATGTTTGTCTGATACCTGATCCAGAGCACTTACTGGTAAAAATACAAACACCTCAAATAAAATTACTTGAACAAAGCCACTGGGGCTTGTTGGAACAATCTGTAAAAATACTGGGAAGTAAACAAGTCCTTTACTCAACCGGTTTTCAACAGAACCACCGAATTGACGTAATAGCGCACGTGATTGGAAATTCCCTTCGGCAGCATTTTTGCGCCATCGACATTCACATTGTGAAAGATATCTCGAGCATCTAAAAGTGGATCGTTCAGGCCGTGCCGTTTGGGACTGTTTTAACTTTCAAGTAAGTTGCTTTACTGTGAAGATTTAAAAAACAGGATATGTTCGACTTGGCGTTAAGCAAACATCAGATCAATTTCAACCGAGCCGGATGTGAATCAACTTGCCACTGTCTGACCCTAACCACAAGGCCGCTATGTTCAGATTTTATTGGATGATACTGTAGCAAATATATATATATATATAGAAGAATGTAAGAAAGCATATAAACGCAATATGACATACATGTATTTACATTAAACTATTTTCTTATTTCGTATTTTAAAATTTCGACATTCTAACATGACTGACAGTCTTAGAGTAAAACGCAGTTATTATAATTGACAAAAACATTGTGTTGATTCCAGTTCACAATCAGTCACGTAAATTTCACTTTACATCGGGCAAATGAACTCAGTGGTGATTGATAACCTTTTATTAAATGGACTAATTTCAATCCAATTTATTCGGGGTGCTCCATTTCTTACATTCGTCGGGTATTTCATGTCTGGAAATAGCGACTTGTCTTCCCCTGTCGTTAACGAAACCTATTATCTTCTGTTGTTTGTCAGACGACCAAACTCACTCAACACTCGCGCGAAAACAACAAGTATTCTTAAGCAGATATGGAAACCCCCTAGAAAAAAGAAAAAAGGGTATCTAAATATCGCCATTTCACTGGTTTCTTTGTTAAATTTCACTGCAATAATATTAATTTGAACTCGTGCATACGTAAATTTATGAGAAATATAGAAGAGGTGTTGTGTTGTTATTTTTATGTATATGATATGTGATAAAAATATTTGTAAGGCGTATGATAATTTACTCACGGCTAACGAAACAGAACGCGTCGTGGGAGTAAACCAGTAATAATACTGAGCAGTAGCCTATAGAGATCCCACCAGTTTCATTCCTTACATTCAAGACGTGTAAAGCTACATCTGGTTCAGTTTCATTCATATTCAAAGTCAGGAAAGTAAATGGATTGTATTTTATTATTATATAGGCGTGATAAACAGCTAGAGAGAAGGTATATACAGCAGTGCAGTTCACACTTAGAGCCTTATCATTCCATATAAATCTTGTCAAATTAAATTTTTCGAAGCAGTCAGTCCTGTTGGATATATAGAATTTTGGATTTGTTTTAGGCACATTCACATTTCCTTTCTAATTAGAGGAATAAGTAGTATTGCATGTTACATTCATACATTGTGTAAAATACAGAGGTTCGAAACAAATAACGTACTAGATAATGGCGCAAACAATATACGATTAGTAGATAGCATAATTTATTTTAAGAAATCTAATCTGTACTGAAGGATGCGAGGGAAATTTCTCCTAGTCTTTTACGAACGTATGTATTGACGCAAAACAAACAGGAATTTTCGAGAGAAGTACAGTACTCTCCTCTCTCGCTCGTCATATGATATAATTACGTCACTACGAGCCAATGGCAAACCAAAGAAAATACGTCACAAATAAATTTAGCCTTCATTCCCTTTTTCTTATGGCTTGAAGCACATCGAATGGATAAACACAACTAAATATCGGGGACACATGCTACGCGCTGCTATTCATCCGCTAAACCTTACTGGCGAAGCAGTCCAGGCTGAGTCTTAAAATTAGAGTGGTTGGGATTAGTTCTTTCAAGCTGTGACAAAACAATTAGTTTTATGATTTTTTTCTACATCATAATAGCAAAGTTTGCTGGGGGTAGAGGCAGTATATCACCACATTATACAGAAATAATTTTAGTTAGTTTTCATCCACAAGCTGAGTCATCAATTTGGAACAGGAAATGCGTTAAAGAGTTGTAGGTTTTTTAGTATGTTTAAATATCATTTGATACTCTGTATGAGTAATAATAACAGAATCTTTTTTGTCTTTTTATCAGAGAGAAATTCGTGCCTTTATGTGGTAAAAATTCAGAAACCGAAAATTTCTGAAAAGATTGTTAAAAATTTGTTTATCACACCGAAAAATCTTCATAGCTTCCGCTATCTGCACAGAAATAATTTCATTTCTCACAAGAAGCCTAAGAGGGAATAATTTGCATTTAGCTGTTCATCGATTACTCTCTGAACAACTGGTCACTCAAGTGATTTCCCGTTTCCGGATTGAAGAATTTTAGATCACTCTGCGAAAATACTGCGTCGCAGACAAAAAAGAATTGAAAGTACCAAGGCCCCGTATTATACAACTTCTTCACCAGAAACTGAGTCGGAGTATTGTTTGGAAACCACCCAATTTTTGATTCTATTGGTATATTAGTTCGGTCGCCCACTACCACGCAGGCGTCAGCAGCGTTGTGAGTCATAGCCCGACATAGACGAGTAAGCTCGAAAAGGAAGAAACGAGCATATTCTCTTCTACTCTACTGATTTTATTCTCTAACCCATATCTCACTCCCATTTCCGCGTTGCTCAATTGTGATGGATGTAACGTTTTATAACGACGATAACTTGGTTAATTATGACCAGCAGTCTTCACCTAGCTCCGTTGGTAGCGCTGGCAGTACCGACATAGGCGCTGTGCCAGCTATTTGTCAGAATTATTCAGGAGGAAATTACAACAAAGATGTCTTTTTAAAGAGAATGAACTTAAATCTAAGTGGACAGGAACAGCTTAAGCACCATCTTCGCCCGATAGAAAATACTGTAATAGCTTCTCATTCTAGCACAGACCAACATCTCAGATTAAACAATCATAGCTCGCAGCACCAGGGTGTCATAGCCAATACGTTCGGAACCTTGAGTTCTGGCTACACTCTTGCCTCGCCTGATGTTAACATGCTGAAACTGGGATCACCGGATCTTGAAAGACTTATTGCACATAATCCGCACATAAATAATAACGGCCAATTCATTCAACAAAAGCAGCACATCGGCGTAACACAAGAGCAGGAAATGTACGCGCAAGGTTTTGAAAGAGAACTGGAAAGACTTAAATCACGCAGTAGTAGCAATCCAGATATAACGGCATCCGGAATACAGTCTGCAGAGAACGTAGGCGTCGAATCGTCACAGTGCTCTGTAATAACCACCGGAGTAAGCCAGCAGCAGCACATCGCAAGGCAACATTTTATGCAAGAGCAATATTATCAAAATCCTTCAGTGACGTCTTCACCAGTATCTGTACTTAACCATAATCAAGTAGGAGGGACAGTGCACCATATGAGCAATCCTATGCTTGCTTGCCTCAAAGAAGAACCACCGCAGACTGTTCCAGTAATGACCCACACACCACCGCTATCGCCGATCGATATGGCGTCCCAAGAAGTCATAAAATCTGAACGTAAGCGACAAAGGAACCGCGTTGCTGCTAGCAAATGTCGTAAACGAAAACTGGAAAGAATATCCCGACTTGAAGATAAAGTTAAAAGTTTGAAAACCCAAAACATGGAACTTTCTTCAAACGCCAATATATTACGTCAACAGGTGGCGGATCTTAAATCAAAAGTAATGGCTCATGTAAATTCTGGTTGTCAATTAATGATGAGTCAACAGCAAGTGAACTTTTGATCCGATACATTTTTAAACTTCGACAAACATTGTTTGTTGCTGACTTTCGTGATAAGTCTATGAAAGAGGCAACTTCACAAAGGTGTGAACGTTGTTGGATGATGCGAATTCACCATGCGTTGAAAAACAGAATGGGATCTGACTGGGCCTGAAGACTATGTCATAAAATTTAAATCGTTAGGTCGGTGACTATTCAGAATACTTGGTCGGTTTCTTTGTAAATTGCTTCAGATATTTCGTATTTTAATAACATGTAATAATTATTAAGATATAGATACTGTGAAAGCTACTGTGCTGCGTATATATTTTTTTCTGATGCAATTTGGCTAGCGTTTTCGCTTCAAACTCTGAAATAGAATCGCTACCTTACATTAAAACGGCTAGTCGCGTGTTATGTCACCAAAAAAATCAAACATCCGATATTGCGAAACAGCTGTTCGCTGGTTATACTTTTCCTTCGCCGTATCCTTTATGCTGGCAGCTGGATAAATTTTAGGATATTACGAGTAATATGCATGGTTTATATAGCGGACATGCATACTTAATGCGCAGAAATAAGCCAAGAAAAGAAGACCAAGACCACTTTCTGCGGTATACGAACTTCATGAAACTTCGTATTACCTCCCCTCACTTACAAATCGATTGTAATATGTTACGAGAAACTCGTATTGATAGTATTTCTGCACCGACTAAAATATACGGGTAATAAATTCTGTTAAATGAAAGCTATGCACGCCTTGATGCACATTTGTACTGTGTAGGAGGAGATTACGTTTTATAAAGTAATTCTGTATTTAAAGAGAGGTCGCCAAGCACAAACTCTAGCCAAAGGCGAAATGATTCCGCTTAAACTTATTGCTGCACTAAAGTATTTTTCTTTCAATAAGTTTTTAACCCAAGGCTGTATGTAATATTTGAAGCATGAATAAAAATAAGACTTCTGTAAGACCAGACTTGTATGACGAATTTTTCGCTATATATATTCAAACATATTTTATATTCGGAGTTTACTTGCATCTTCAGTCCACATATTTCCAAGTGGTAAAGCAATCATGCACTTCGCTGCGAAGTATTGTAACTTTGCGTTATTTACATTACTTCTAGATCTTTTAAACTCGATTAGACAATATTACCACGTTTTCGTTGCTTCTTGTCAACTTCTGTTCCCGCAGATTGCTTTTTATTGTTTACTTGTTTACTTCCTATACCTACAACAAGTGCAAATTATCCTTTGGTGACATTATCTCTTTTTCTATTCCTGTTTTATTTATTGCTATGCGTATTTCTGGGCTTTATGATGTATTTATTTTCAAGTTCTTATACGAAAAAACAATAAATTTACTTCCTGAATAAACTAAGGAGTGTTCACTTCGACAGGATAGTAAAAGAATTGGCGTAGATTATAATGTAATTATATGTATCACTAGGCTTGAATTCCAGCTCCTTCACACCGCAGGTATTTTATGTTAGGGCATCATGAAAATTAATTTATACGTAGTATGGTTGTGTCGGATGAAAGGATGAGATGCATAGCGCGTTGGCTGTAGATTAATCTATGTGTACTATTTTTTTAAGCTGGCAAGAGGCTTAGCTCTTCAAAACATGTTTTGTCACCATGTGTCATTATATCCGGTAGCACGCATTAACTCTTTGGTTGTCTACTTATTGAATATTGGTTCTATCGTGCTATGTAGGAGGAGGAGCACTGCACAGAGTAAATGAACAAAAAGAACGGCACATGCTCAGTATTGTCAGCTATGAATTCTCTACAGATATCGAAATTGTGCGAAATTCCTTGTAATTTCTAACCCGACTCAAACTTTAGCATAATAAAATATTTTGTCATGTGTTACTAAACGGCAGCTAAATAATCTAGGCCACATTACAATACCCGGAATTGTGTACCTCGTTTATGCAATAGCCTATTGTTCCAGCTCACGGAAACACGTGACTATGCTCGGTAGTGTAGACCGTAAATCCAATCGCGTCATATAGCAAGATTAACCTTTGGTGTGATGTACATTAGTGAATTTTCTACTTTCAATCATTTTTTTTATCAGTTATTCGTTTCCTTGAACTCACTCTCGTAAACTGTTACGAAATTTGTGTAGTTCCAAATATTTGAAGTACCACACACGTGGTAATCTCACGATATTTACTCATTAAGGAGAAATTGCCTATCCTAACGAAATGGAAGGTTTCTGTACTTGTTTTTCAACAAGAATTCAACATCATCCGACATTAGCCACCCTGTAAAGATCGAGAGAAAAGGATTGTGGTAATGAAACTACCTCGCGGGAACTTCATTGAACAACCCTTGACCTGTGACACTACTGGTATCAGTCAAAAATACACAGACGCTGCTGTTGACTGGTGAGTCCATACTTTTCGTGAGTTTATTTTTAACAGTATTTAGTTTTACCAGAGTCTAAACTAACAAACAGCTTTTCTGGCCTGATCGTTTAGCGCAAAACAACACATTGCTCGATGCATATTTGTTTTAAAACATTTATCCGTGTGTGTTGAAGTCACGTCATACTAAATGTCAAAACAGTTTCATAAAATATCTGTTTACCTACGTGACGTGAATTACGGAATTTGTTTTCTGTATACCGCGGGTTATTCCTTAGGTCACGAAATTAGTGTTTGGCAAACAAAAACCTTCATCTATTTAGCTGTATGAATTCACACGTTTAGACGCTTCCTGTTTGTTCGTTTTGCATGAAGTTACTGAATTTTCTTCGTTTTGTGTGGCCGAAATGTATGAACGTTACCTGGTTGCACACGGGAAGCCGATTTGACATTTCGCTTCAAACCAATAGCTTAATTTCCCCGTTATATGACAATGTATAGGCTCTTCCGTATACCCTTGATATACTATTTTCATGATAGATAAAGTTTTAATCCTGTCAATCACTGAGTAGGAAGTGACAAGACATCAGTTGCTCTTCTGCTTTCGTGATTATCAAACGCGTTATAGTTGCTCTTCCTTCCTGTCACGTCACAATTTTAAGCTTCAGATCGTGAGTTGACAGTATAATCATCTGTTTATTTCTTAGATTAGCCAATATAAAAAATGACCATTATTCCACATTAGTATACGTAACATAGTTATTATACAAGATAAAAGTTCTCTGGTTCTATTGATTGTATATTGTGGTCTGTTTGAATGAGTAATACTGATCCAATTGTAAATATAATGTGTAGGGTAAGGTTTGAATAAAGCCGTACGCAGATAATAAAAATACAGGCGCGAAGTGTCTAGGGCCATCCCGAATAAAACTATTACGCCAGCAGCACAGCTCTTGGCAAGGCATATGTTTTCGATAAAGTTTTCAAGTAAAAAATACACCATCATTCTCTATTCTGTATTTCGATGCAGCCACTAATAACGGTGAATATATGATCAGTACGTTAGCACATTCTCTAAGAAAAAAAACTTTGGTTTTAGTTAATTGCCATTCTTTTGTTCCTATACTTCCATATGCGATATATGAACTTAGAGTAGGTTAAAAAATAGGTGATATGAAACGTCATTATCTTGACTTCCAGTAGTTTCGAAGCATTCGATAGAACAACAGCCCTCGGTGATAAACTGTAGGTATTATTTCTATTTATCGGAAAAACGCACTTTCGATACGTGAGCGGAAGGATGGTGATTCATCCTCACGAGATCCCAGTGATGTAAACTTACCACTATACAACTCAATTATGTGAGAAGCGCTACAGTAATAACCTGATATACCTTGCTTGGATGGAGGATTAATGTAAATCAACCTTCCTAATTATTTAACTGGGCCTAACATGTATCTAATTCACACTACACAATAATGATATATGAAGTCTTTTTAATTTAGATACGCCTTATGTAATGTAATCTGTGCATGATGAAACTGTAGTGATTAATTGTAATTAGCTGTATGGAATTATTACAATGTTTTCAACACCGAATCAAACCATTGAACGGTTTGGGTTATCGCCTTATCTTATTTGATTATCGATTTGTGATGTCGACATTACGTTAGATGACAAATGAGTTACTTCGGTGCAAATTAATGAATTATTCACCGGGTTTTAGCATCACGACATTCAGTTAATTCGTTATATGAGTCTTATCGCTAATAAAAATTAATGGAATGGTTTCAGATTTATTTCAAATCAGAAATATCTTTTACGAAGGTATTATTTTTACTATGATTTAAATTTAGTTGTCGTCGTTTGCTCATGTGATTATAATCCCACAACATACCATTTAATGGTTTTTAGTGTGACCTTCAATACCCAGTAAGATCATAATCAATTTCTCTGCACCTAAAGGTCAAGAAAGACAGCAGACTACGTCCTAACGGGTATTTACCTTTTGACATTGACATGTCTTCTTATTCAAAACAATTTCTGATCAAACCAGATACCTAAGATGAAATTTGTTCTATAATGATAATTGATGATACCGCTGATTTCAGGTTTTCACTGAGTAATGTACGGTTATATTATGAGTGAATAATGATAATGCTTTTGTGTTGCATGTATGGTTTCTCCCCTATTGAGATATTGCTATAGTCACCGACTTATGATTGGCCAAAGGCCAAAAGCCACTATATCCTAATTGGAGGTCACCATCATCGCTGCTGTGACCCGACTTAGCCGGTACGCTATTTATACAGCTGGATCGTCGTGGGATGGTGATTGTGTCAATCAAAAACATGGAAATGGCTCTGATCGGGTTCGAACTTGCAACCTTTCGGCTGTGAGAAGCACTCAGTACCGTCGAGCCTCCTTCCCAACTGCGAACAGTGTGAACATTATTTGTACTCAGTTGCAAAATTTTGATACATTCCTATACCAACCGGCAGCTCGAAACTAAAATCCATCAAAATTGTTAGTCCTCTTTTTCTAGCGTTAAAATATACATCTTAGGGTAGCAATATCAGGCTTACAAAATAATATACGAGCCAAAAAAACGAGCGACGTCATTCAGTCCGAATAAACTCAACAGCGTCATCTCTCGGCGACAAGGAATTCTAGTATCATATCGCGATCCATATACAATCTCGTCTTAGCGCCTTATTTTGAAAATATCCAATTGTTTCTCTGCTCAATTTCTGTGGTTGATCTCAAGTGTGAAAAAATACCAACAACTACGCCTATACCTAAGCCTAATTATAAATTAATTAACAGTAACGTAATATATATGTATATAAAAGAAAGGTAAAATCTAGGCGTTGTGGCATACGATAGACGTTTTCTCATATAATCCAGATTCTCTGCTACTGGAGCTGAGATTACTCTATCTGCCACGTTGACATTAATTGCTGGAGTAATATTATCTAGATTCTGTAAGACACGTCTCTCGCCTCTCTCTTCCACGACTACTAGATTAAGCTTTCTTAATTTTCTTTCCTTTGTATCTTTATTTTAAAAAAGCTGCATTTGGCCTCACTCACTCTTTCCTCCTTTTTCTCTGTAACTGTTATTCCTCAAAATGGTTTAGCATTTATAGCAAGCTGCCCTCCATGTATTTAGTTATATCTGTTTTAGTCTAAGAGTGAGAGAGAGGCAGGTTGTATAGGTACTTCTAAAGGCTGGTTCCTGACGTGTTATCTCTTCTACATACAGTATCCTTTTATTATAACAAAATATATTATGTTATTGTGACATTGTTTTTGTTTCATTGATTCTAATTATTTTGTGTTGCTGGGCCCGGCATTTTTGTTTCTTTTTGTTTTTGTTTGTATATTTTTCGCAGGTTTGCAGCAGGCATATAGAATGAAGCTTGGAGAAGGCAGTCGACTCAAGCTACAGGTAAAATGGGAATAACTGTATGTAAACATAGGCATTGCTGAGTGGAAATGGAAGGAAATGCGTTGTCACTTGTTAACACTCTTTTGACAACCCGAAAACCTACTCCCGTATTAATCAACTCCGCAACACGCCTAGTCTACGTCTTAAATTGAAATTTCTCTAGCAGTATTAGTAAGTGAATTTTATTGCGTTTCAGGATTTCACCAAAGAGATTTTATGCCGGATGGTCGCACATGACTACTACGTGACGGTAAAATATCTACATCTAACTCGTAAAAATAACATGAATGTAATACGTGCGGTGAACTAAATTATTCTTACGATAACAGCCCGTGCAAGGCGAAACCAGACTGAAGAAGATGGGAAATAACAAGAACAACGTCGAACATCGAGGAGTGTCGGAAGACTCCAGACAGATAATCATTTCATATTATTAGGCTAAAACTAATCAGCAAGTAGGCTAGCGTAGCCGTAGATGCCGATATTTATAGATAAGACCTCCACATCCACAACCAAACACCAGTCGAGAAGGCCTAAAGAACTCGGTCAAGAATGCAAGAGTGAGTTATGAGAAACTGTAATAAATTTAGAATTTCCATAGTTTGACACCTTAATAATTTTACTATCAAGGAAGCTTCGAAGCTTTTGGACCGACTGAAGATGAGGAAAAGCTTTATCCGACGAGGGGACTACGCAATGGTATGAAGCCGTTAGTTTTACTATCGTATTGTAATTGAATTATGTTGACCTAACACGTTCAATATTATATTTGCAGGATAGCCCGTTCAAGGCGGCCTGAAGAACACTGCAGTGGATTCGAGAGTGAGTTCAAGTTAAAATCTAAATTAATTTCTTAATTTGTAAATCTATTTTACTGTTAAGGAGCGTCAAAAGGCCTTTGCACAGACTGAAAAAGATGCAAAAGATGCGAACCTCAAAGAATACTACGCATCGGTATGAAGACGTTTTTGCGTTGTCACCCATCTTGATCTTGCTTCCATGATAAAGGAGTTTTCATAATTCCTTCGTTTTAGAAACTAGTAACTTCATATGCTCCCACGATGTAAACTTAACTACAATTTTTAAAGGAACTGCTTCCACTCCCGTACAACGGATGGAGCTGGACTGATGCAGGGAAGCAAGATCGAAGTCGCCGATGACGGGAAGCAGTGCGGCCACAGTAAGATATTCTGATGTACGATAGATATTAGCACATTGAATATATGAACTTCTCATTTCACACGGGTTTATATATGTATAGTATACCCGGTATTACGAGTTCCATTTCCAATCCTAATTGACCTAGTTAATAAAAATTCAAATTAGATCCCATCGATACAAAATATTAGACGTCTGTATTCAATCTATTACGTAAACATGTTTACTATAAACAGCTGGTTTCAATCTTTGTCATGCGTTTGTCAACATCCATTGCAAAAGGCGTTATTATAAGCAAACTTATTAATATGGTGATCCTAATGCAATGCATCACTCGGTACTATTCTTGTAATACACAGCATATTCCTACTTGGATATGGAATGGGAGCGGGAAGCAGGAAGACTGAAGACATCACGAAGATAAGTTGGATGAGTGTTTGCTTCTATTTATTTTATTGTGGTCTAATTTATATTAGGGATCCTCGCAGAGTGCACCTGCGAGGTTCTCTAATCCCCGACCAACTCCAATTTTCCGATTTTATGTATATTTACTTAGTCTCTCTGTCGTGATCCTTTAAAGCGCGACAGTATCGAAATATAGTTGATATTTTTTAGGGATATGACGTAGTTTACATGCCGACAATGTTGGTTGGGGTTGAGTTTACCTACGGACAATATTGGTTGGGGTTGAGGACGACACCCCGTCCAACACGCGACGGTATAGAAAGAACTGTATTTTTCAGGGTGATGGAGAGCATGTTGACGTCATCAGTTGAGGACGACACATCGTCCAGCGTTTGTATGTATTGTATGTAAGGCGGTAATAGGCCAACCATGCATTTACTAGGCCTAGCATGCAATTCATTTTCCGAGAAAGTCTTTTCCTTACGCAGGGACACCTGTCTACTTGCGTTACGTTAGGGTTTATTCTCAAATAAACCCATTACGAAGGGTGACGCCTTGATGTGGTGTAATGGCTTTAAACTAAGATCACCCGACAGGCCGATCGTGTTATGTATTCACAGGTTTTGAATATCATATCCAGGTTCCGTGATGAGGTTCGAAGTCAACTGCCATTCTGCCCTTTTTTACGACTGATGCCAGTAGGTGAAGTAGCCAGAATGAAATTGTTGTATTTATATATAATAGAAGTATCGTTCATGCAATACAGATCACTGGTCATTTCCCACGATGTCGTAATCTGTCGCATGTCACATGAGATGAGCATCGCGCATTTCAGTCATAAAACTGTTGAACCCGGAATTTCTTACTTAATTGGCCTTCATAATAAAATATGAATTCAAGATTCACGTCTTACTTAGTTGAATAGATGTCACAGACTAATAAAGATATGAGGTCCAAAGAATAATATCCAACACACAAATATGATAGAGAACTGATTTAATGTAATGGTAGAGCATTCGAGTCCGGAATTCCAGCATTTCGGTCTCGCATGCATTATAACAGCATTTAACGACCGGGTTTATCCAGCAACAGTACCTAAATAGTGATGGTGTGTATCAGAATTCCAATCCATAGCAATGTTGATGTGTGGTTTTATTTGAAAAAAGGCAATAACGCTCTGACGATATTGTATATGTATCGCGACGCTGGAATAGTTTCTTTTTTAATATTCCTTATTATCTTATTATAACCGTGAGCTGGCGCTATAGAGTTGATTCAGGTTGAATCGCTTATTTGTAAGCCTGATAACGTTTCAAATGTCACTTTTAACGCCAACAGCAGAGGGCTAACATTCTAGGCGAATTCTACTTTCTAGCTGCGAGTTAGCAATCTAGTCTGTATACATGTGAGTGCAAACTAATGTTTGGAGACCTATTAGGGGTTAATGTAATCCGATTCGAAACATTCATTCCTACTGGTTCTCTACCCTCGATACCTAGCCTAATATAAAAACTTCAGTGTTGAAGATCTTGATGAGGAAGTACGGCCTCACCACCACCACGGCCCATCTATTTTCAAACAGTGTTATAATTTGTATTTCTTGTATCAGATTTACTTAACCCTTTAATAGAATTATTCTACATATGAAAGGCATGTCCCAGCAAATGCATCCTCACCTGGATTACACCTATCTTGACGTCAGACATTCAATACTTTTTATAAATAATTGTGAAAAGTTTGTTAGTCACATTGGAACCACCGTGATATACTTGAAACCAATAACAAGATATCGTATTTTGTTAATAGTTGTACAAAAATATTGACGTTATAAGAATCACTGCCAATATGGCGTACCTTTCATGATGTACAATGAATTTCATTCATACAGTTCCCGATTGATGTCTATACTATTGCAGTTGAATTTCCCCATTATCGGAGATTTCATCAGCTATCGACATATGCTGTAATGGCTATAAAATGAAAACTTTGTAATTGCAAATTCATTGCGCGAATGAGGTAACCTGCTATCATTAGAACATTGCTAACAGCTCTGTTAACCGTCTGATTTACAATATTTTAGGGTTTCCGCATCTTTTTGGTTCATAAACTACATGTGTATTTCATCGGTTCGCAAAGTTAAATTTTTTATAATTGGTAAATTGACTCTAAGCATCATTCTTAGCTTTAAATAAGTAGCAATCTTTATTTGATATAAGTTCAGAACCCGATTGTAAACGTGGTGCGTGATCAGTACATGTGATTTTTGTTACATGATACCGTGCAATATGCTCCAAATTTTATGAATAATATTTTAGTTTGTATGTATTCTATACAGGACTTTTAAGCGAAAACTTCTCGTCCTAAGTTATCTTTAAACAAGCTTAAGTGAAACTCGAGTGAGACATGATGTTTTATTAAAGCGGACGAATGGTATTCAAATGAAGAGCAGTGAGAAAAAAAGGTAATACCTTCAAATGGTATCATTAAATAAATAACTTAAAATAAATAACATAACAGTAGAACAACGTAGATAGTTTTTGTGGCGACATATGAATGAATGAATGCAGGAAAAAAATTTAGGTGGAAATAAAAGTATTCCACCGAGTCTGGTTAAACTAGGGGAAAAAAAGGATGCAAAAATGGCGATGTGGCGTCATGTGTATTAAATAGTAGTTAAGAATGTAAATAAGTGACACCAGTGCGTTTTCTACAATTATTGATGTATCGATTGATAATTGAAATTTCAAAAATCCCACAAACGACAAAGTCAATGAATAGCAGTGAAAATTGCAGAAAATACAATCACTATTAGTTGAATGAAAGGTTGTTACACTGCAGCTATCAAGTGGGTATCTTTGCGTTCTATAGTTGCCGGATTCTCTGGGACATTATCTTGCAGTGCTGAACAAAAAGGATGTGAACAACACTGGTCGTTCCCCAATAAAAGATGAAATTCTCGATGGACTTCTTTCAAAGGCTCAACAAATTCAGTGTCTTTAATGGCAGCAATATCTGAGCTCGAATACGTGGCGACTTCCTTACCCTGTGAAATGTAAATAGATAATATAGGTAAGCATGGTTAGAACATTTGAATGCATTAATTTGTTACTTAAAGTTTAGATAATGGAGTGACATTCTTACCGGAGATTTGCATGTTATCTTCATCGACGATTTACGGTGTATGTTTGAAACGTTGATTTTGCTGTGGTCCCAGAAATTCACTTGGAGAGTTCCGTCGCTTAAATACATAGCCACGTGATTACCAGTCCTGTTCCAAGTTAACATACGCGTCGTACTGCACATTAAAGCAACTTCATCGTCAACCTGATGCAAAATTAAAACTTGTCTAAAACTAGCAGCGTTTATGGTCTTGCTAAATTTTATATCGGCAATGTAACTCACATCATGCTTGGTAGTGTCATCATTTCCGAGCTTTAGGTTCTTATCCATGTACGCAATGAAATGATGAAGGACTTTAACAGTGCGGATGAGAGAAGGAGGTGGGGAGTGAATTTGGAAAGTGCTGTTGCAACTGTTTGATTCCCACTCGGGCTCCCGGTATTCAACAGTGCTAAAAATTAAAAGCGATGAAAATCATTCCTCAAAGAAAAATCTTTTTCCAAGATTTAAACAGTCGATTGCTTACTTTTGGTCAGGCAGTAAAGCAATGTGTGCGCCATCATTGAAGAGGACACAAATACTGCGATCAGCCAGCTGATAACCAAATCCGTATCTGTTTGAATAGTCGACCCATTTTGTGATCCATGTTGCCTCAGGGACCTCTACCCAGGGTTTTGTTGCGATTACCGGACAAGCTACGTAAAAGAAGTATATACATGAATAAAAAAGCAAAAATTTTGTAATCTACATGTACTATATTGCCCGAGGTCACGTCATTATAACTATAGAAACACTCTAAAAGTGAATTTCTATCTAGGTTGATGAACCGATAACGAGTATTGGATCAATGCTACCAGAAACTTAACAATATTTGGAACGCTTGACGAATATCACGCCTGGCTAAATTTTTAGTGGGCGTTGCAGTTAATATTCTATGATGTTAAAAATTCCCTGACGCTACTCGATATATGTAAACCGAGTAGGCTTCATGCGGAAGACATACTCGGGAGAAATACACAGTCAGACACGCGAAAAACACGCAACTATGTACTCAGTATGACATTTGATTAACCCCTTGTTGGAGAATATAATATACTTGTCCACGTACCAGGAGCAGTAGTTTTGAAACCATTTGATTTTGACTTCATAGTGTTGGTAGCGGCCTTCATGCAGCTTTTAGGAGATGGTAACTTGAATTTCTGTAATTTACTTGCAAGTAATTTGACTGGACTTGACTTTATCTTGGTATATGTTTTCATCGAAGGGATAGTGTGGTCGACTGGTTTCCCAGTCACGGTTTTCGTGTTGTTTATGACGTTTTGAAGTGAAAAGTTTGGAGAGAGATCTTTCTCCTTGCAAGTAAGAGGGTCTAGTTTCATCATCTCAATGTTTTGTTTGCATGCATCATTGACTTTCATTTCGGATTCGTTGTTATTTTCTGCGTTCGCGTGTTCGACTGATTCGGCCTCCTCCTCTTGGGACGATTTAGTTTTTTCAACAATAGTCTTGTTCAAAATTTCGGATATGCTTTTCCCTTCCGTTTCCTCATCTTTTTCCACAACTGGAGTTGGTAAATGACTAACTGATAACTTCGGCCCAACAGAATACGACGGGGAATTTTTTATCGTTGTAGATGTTGGCGTGGAATATACGGAACATGGATCGGAGGGACAGGAGTTGTGTCGCACTTCATTGGAGGATATCGTTCCTATAGTTTCGCACGTATCCTCACTCCTAATTGTAAGATGTGGCATTACGGATTTTCTTCGTAGCGGAAGTACTTTTTCAGTGGAAACTTCAACGCACGGGTACTTTTGGTTCAATGTCTCTAGGCTTGGGTATCGTGTATGGGTTTGGTGCTGTAAAAAAAAATACGTTGAGTAAGCCGAATGAAATGTCATGGAAATTTATTAGATTAACAATTTTTTTGGCGCAATGAAAGTTTGTAAACAGAATAGAAAATGTTACTTTTACCTTCTTGGAAATATTGGAATGCGAGTGGGCGAATAATACAAATAAGTTAGCCGCTTGCCTATTGTCTACAATACATCCACTATGCTTTATTGTTTCATTAACAAAAGGTTGAGTATATCTGGACCACCTACCTTTACGAAGAAGGCGTGTTTCATAATATCATGGACCGATGGCCTTGCGTGAGGTTTTGATCGGAGCATTTTGCGAACCAAATCCGCTGCTTCCTGAGATACCGTTGATGGTATACGATAACTGTTCTTCAGAATACATCTGTAAGTGTCCTTTGGAATGAAAACAAAATCTATTATTTGCGTGAAAAGCAAAAGTACGTTGAAGCATTAATACTCTTCGGTAATAGGATCTGTTTAATCATCGAAATCTCACCTTGAGACTTGTCGTTTCGAAAGGTGGTTTTCCCACGAGCAGTGTATAAACGATGCATCCCACAGCCCAAATGTCAGCTTCGGGACCGTGACCTTGTCTTTGCAGTACTTCCGGTGCAATAAAGTTCGGTGTGCCGCATATCGTCCTGAAGCAAGGAAACAGTTAATAACGTCTTTTCAAACGAAAAATGCGTCTCATGGAATTAATGCTTACCTTCTTTTTCCCCACGACATCCGCGAAGCTAAACCAAAATCACCGATTTTTGCCGTCATGTCGTCCGATAGAAAAATATTTCCGAGTTTGAGATCTCTGTGTAGCAGGCCACATCCGTGAAGATGCGACAAACCGCTAACGATTTGCCATGTGATATCGCTCACTTCACGCTCGCTTAGAAATTCTTTTCGACGAAGATATTGAGCCAAGCTCTGTAATGATAACATAATTGGTAAACATAATTCAGAAGTTCCTATTGAATAAGACAAGAATATAACTTACCTTTTTTTCGCAAAGCTCTAAAACTAAACATATGATGCGAGCGTTTTCGAAAGTGCATTCAAATCCGGCCACATTCGGATGTCCTACTCGTGATGCTGCACTATGTAATTCTATTTCAGCATCCACTTTCTCTCTTTGAGGTGGCCGGGACAATCTTGATTTATCTATGATTTTCAGCGCGTATTTTTTAGATGTTCCAAGTTCCATTCCGTCGTATACTCGAGCAAATCCTCCCTAGAAAAATAAAACAATGAATTTGAGATATTTTTGAAAATAATAATTGAAGAAATTCGAGCAACCTCCCTTTTTCATTTCCTCTAAAAATTGCATGACAATTATATACCGTAATTTATTTCTGGCTGGAATTAAATATCAATGTAATAATGTATTGTTGAATAGCGGCACTCCCTTTTTACTGCCGTGGTGTTGCCTCCGTCAAGCTTTAGGCATAGGGTGCTCTTAATTTAGACGTAGGTAGAAATAATGCTATGATTGCGAACAATAAATACTGGCGCGTAAATTGCTATTACTTTCAACAATATACGAGCGAATTTATAAATGTCACGACCTTTCCACGATCGCGCATGTGATTAAATATCAATCTATTCTCATAATATCGCCTTTTACGTAGGTAGCAATTAATACGAAAATTCACAGCCATTTTGAACTCTTGTTCAACAAAACCAGGACGATCTCGCATCATGACGTGATGGCGATATATTTTGACACATAAAAAGTCTAACATTTGTAACAGCGGAAAGACTGCGAGGTGTGGTAGTGGAGGGATGATAACATGAAAAGACCACATATAAACAAAAAGGCTACAAAAATAGAACCTCGCTTCTAGTCAGGCAGAGATAGGAATCGAGCAAAGGAAAAATCTGGCACCCAATCAAGGAAAGGGTGTTGTCCAATTGTGTTTCAAGGAATTAGATCTTGACGAAGGAAATATATTTGGTTTCATGCTGTGAAAATTGATGTTGGTTTCGTTGGATTATCGAATTCACTAAAGCAATTGCGATAGGCATTCAATAACATAAAATTGGTTAGCATGACAACCATTTTCGAGGAATGGGGTGTTTAATATTTAGATTGGAAAACCCTCAATCAACTTGTCTCTTTTGTTCCTCTACGCAAACACGGTGTGCTTGATCAATCATACTGGCTGAATATCTACTAAACGACTAGTCGGCAGTTTTTTTCCACTTAATAATAGATGCAATCTCGTCACGTTTCGAAGTTACTTGTTTAAGCTTTGTTTATTTTTAATCTAAATATTTACATCAGCGCCTTAATGCATTCGCTACATTTACAAACCGCCGAATTTATTCTATAAAATCGCCATTATCGACCGTATGCTGTTGCACACAACGTTTATTCGGCTAAAACAGGATTTGGCAATTTCGTAAGCTCGTTGTGGCTATCGGTTCGCGAATGAAACGAAATAGCTAATAAAAAATTGATGGCAATTGACAAATCGCGTATGCAAATAAAATTGCGGAACCGCTAACAGTACTGACAACAGAATGTATTTAGATTGATATGATTTTCCTACCTTGCCAAGCAACTTTCCTCGCTTATACATTTTTCCCGAAATTGGATCTCTTAGAACGGAACTGTCCGGTCCCGGAAGAGCGGCGGAGTGTGCTGACATGGAACGTTGAGTTTTTCGTTGCTGCTGAGCTTGTAAATCCGTGGCATGGGCTTGTAATTCAGGAGCTGGCGACAAATTAATGGCCAGTTCGGGGACATTGCAAGAACCACGAACGGCATTTGCTACTCCCGCTGCATTATTAAATTTCGATTTTTGATATTCTATATGATTTTTCAAGTGTTCTGAACTACTATCTGCTTGTCTTCGAAAGGAATTGCGAAGTGTTTTGATTCGAATTCCTTCCTCACAATTGACTTGTATCAGCTCAGATCGTCTGGGTAGGCTGTTGTGTCTTTTTAATCCCGATCCAAACTGAACTTGTGTCGGTGACAGCGTTTGAATGCTGTTATGAGTACAATAGTTGCTTGGAAGATTCCGGTTTAGGATTTGTTTCCGAATTGGCGCCACTGGGACATTTGTCTGCAATTCGTGACACATTTCGGTCTTTGATTCTTCTATTATTTCGTTGACTACAATTGTTTTTGTTCCCTCGGTCATGAGCTTCGGTGCAACAACAGAACATAGTCTTCGTCGGCGTGTCGATTGCTGAGGTGTCGTTTTCATAGCTCTATTTTCTTTACGTTCAAACATCGTCTTATGATTTTATTCTGGAAAAATAAACAAAATACTATGTCGTGAAAATGGAATGCCCTTAGCTTCAATCTGATACGCGCAACCTAGCACAGACGTTCGTCGACTGACAGCCATAATGTCACTCGGCAACTCATAAACGAAATACCGCTACGCTAAAAAGAAAAAAGGCTATTTCAATTATCCTTTTTTTCATAAAATTAATAACCACTGACTAAAACTATATTAGCGTTTCGAGCGTTTTATGGCCTCGTGCACAATTTCTAGATAGACCAACCCCCTTCTATAAGTTTACTAATTCCCTAACGGAATTGCTGAGAAACACTAATTGAACAATACAGATGTTCCAACATGCGCAATCAAAATGACGTTCTCCGTGAGATAGATGACTCTTGCCTTCTTCTTGTGAATTGGTATTACACACCCTCAATACTGACTGATTAAATTGGGGTTTCATTACTTCTATTCTTTCGTGACGAACACGGGGCGTGACTCAAGCAAAACTTACTTATTATGTCTCGGTGAATAAAAATATTTGGACGTCTACATAATGCTGACTAGCGGCGACAGAATGACGTCTAAATCAAACAGAAGTACATTCCAAAATGAAATTTCAATTACAAAAGAATGGCGAAACACGGCCTTACGCTGTACGTCGCTCTCTCGAATGATCATCGAACCCTACGTTGCGTCGTTTCTACGTTCTTGTTGCTATAAACAGTGTATTCCGATATCGCTGTTATTATTTCTTGTTATGTCCATTGCCACGGTGTTATTCTAATGTTCAGTGAGATCTGATATGGAAAAAAGGTGGCGCCAAAGGGAATCAAAATGAGCATTAGATTCCTACTCGGATAATAGTAGCATACGTTATATAGATTTTCCCATTCGATTCACCATTTCCTTACGCAATATTTGCCTGGTACAAATGGTGGAATCGTTAGTCTGTTCTTAACCGGTTCACTTAAGTCTACAAACAACAATACGGCAATACAATGAGTCTGCAGTTTACAGTGAAAGCTTACCCATATTGTTGTGACGGGTTGAGTATATATCTACCTTTTTATTGTGATATATTGCTGAATCATATAAATTTCGATGATGACCTATGTATTAAATAGGTATTAAAAAAGTCAGTTGTACTGTGGTATCTGGAATAAGACAATATTGCGTTCCACATTCCACACAAACCACTTCAGAATGATATTTAATTAGATCTTTGTCTCTGTGGATTACCTACTTAGCCGTCTGCTTTTTAACTAATAATAATGACCAATTTGTAAGAATCTATGGATGTAAGAAAGACATTATGTGTCTGAGCTAGGTTGTAATTTGCTGAAATTACGCGACAGAGACGGGATTAGTCCAATGGACTCGAGGATATACCGAAATAGAAAGATGTCTTTAGGATTTCCGTTTGCCAGAACAAAAAGAATATTGTGTCATTATGGCAGTTATGGAATTTCGTCAAAGCGACAGACAACTGTATTACGTACGAATAGTACAATTGTGACATCGTGAACGAACCCAATAACTCACCAATTACCATTTTCACATAATACAAAAATCGTATTCCATGTTAGTGGAAATGAAGAAAAAATCCGTGAATACTAGTGTTTCAGAGCACTATAGCTTATTCAACACAACTTACTTTTTGCATAGTACGTTATTCCATTTTCTTCATCGCTTCTCTTAACGTTTATCTATTATACTGACTTTGAAAGTAGTCCGGAGTTTCTTTAGCGAACTGTTTGTTTACCGCTTAACGATACGATACGTAGAAGTGCAAAAATGTGCACTCCGAGCAAATTGAGTTATCAGTTGATAAACAGTCTAACAAATATTTCGTGGAACGAAGTCGTTGTGAAGCTTTTAAAATTCAGGTTTGTTGTCATGGCGAAATATTGCTCATGTAGCACTTAAATTACAATGTGATATCAATCGTTTGACACGGAACCACAGCAATTTATAAACACACTGGGATTTCGAATCACGTGACTGGTGTTTTATTTTTCAGTGAAAAAGTTGTATTTGTACGCTTAGTAAGGCTGCATCTAACCTACCGATATCTAACTGCCCCCCCTTTCCACTGTACGTCGCTCATTTCGACGTTTGTGAACTATCAGGCGAGTAACTGTAGACTAGATTTCCGCTTCGCATTCCGTGTGATTCATCGACTAGTTTGAGGATGTAAGAGTGCTATTACCGTGTGAATGAAATTCTTTAGGGCTGGCGTAACAGACTGTGAGAATAAAGCACGTGTGTGTTCTTTGATATTGAACATCAAACGAAACATGAGCCCTTTACGATTTTGTCGTCGGTGTTTTCAAATGATGCTTTACATGTCGTCATCAGAAAATACACCATCACGGAGGCGAATATTATTGTTCTACCTATGACCATTTTCTGCTAACCACAGAAGTTTGATTTGCCTTATTTGTTACAATTGAGAATGAACTGGCTATACATACAACCAAAAGTATTATTATTCAGAAATGGAAATTTAGAAAATAAGTATTTGTAATTCGCGTGGAACCAAGATATTCATGAAACTGAAATAGTATTTACTGACATTAACGTATATTTCAAACGCCCAACACTTTATACAAGCCGCACGCATTGAAAGCATTTCCACGTTCATAGTATTAAAATTGTATACAGTAGTTGACTGACAGATAGGCCTTAGTGTAGATTCTCCTAGATCTTGTAATTAATCTTTCTCTTTACTTTTTTTCTGAATAACTAAGTTATGAAATACTTCCGGATTTATTTATTTATATGGCGATCTCAGCGAATGCACAGTTCGTTAGCAGCTGTTAAGGTAAAAAGTAAAGGAGAGCATGTGGTAAACTTGGAGCATCGTAAGAATGAGATTACAAGTGCATTTATAGCTATGTTGTGAAAATATATAAACAAGCTGAACAGAAGGGCCGTGAGCATTTACATGTACATGTATTTCTCACCTAACCAACAGGTACCGTTCCAAGTACCTGTTCGTAAATCGAATTGGTTGATAAAGTCCTCAATTAACGACCCGGTTTCGTTCCGACGACCTTACTAACGCTATGAAAAATGTTATGTTTCATAATTTAGGAACGGCTTAATTACAGTGCAAATGGGACGCAGAGATATTTAATGGTCGCTGACGCTTCCCTATAGTCGCCGTTCTCGTACAGCCGGCATATTGTTGACAGGCGCACTTAAATCGGTAGTAAATGTAATAACAGTTGTGAAGTTGGCAATCGTGATAACGGTAGTATGTGTAAGCGGTCGTTAAACGAGAGGAACGTTAAGTTAGGCGTGGAAGGAACGTCGTTCATAGATTTATTATGGTGAGAAGTTAAAGTTAACATTCAAATCTGAATACAATTCTTAGCTTTTGTTTCTGCTTAAAAAGTTTTTCGAATCTCATGAACCTCCTGCCTATGCAATTGATTACAGGCCAGAATTAAGCCCCAATGAACCTTTCGTCGCATAGTGTTTCGACGAACGTCTTATTCTTTTCTAACTAACTCGCTATTATTCCACAGCAACTAATGTCTATCGTGAGTTACTATTCTATCAATAGCGATTCGAAGATTGCATCCAGGACAAAGTAGTGTTTTCAAATTGTTTGGGTTCGCCTCAAGATAAATAAATATCTCATTAGGTGCGACATGTCGGTAGTGCGTCACATACACATGCACTTCCTTATCCCTTATACAAATAAATCGCTGGCTAAATTAGACTGAACTTCGAAACTTCAAATGGGAAAAATTACAGTGCTTAACTAATAAATAACTATGAGAAAAGTGTTCTTGCTAAGATCTAAGAAGGGTGGATTGTCATTAGTATTACCCGGACCTATCAGTCATGAGTGCCAATTTTACACGGAACGGCTGCATTCTTACGGGAGTAAAATGAGCACAATCATCGTTATTAGGAAAATATTGTAATTACGAAAGAAATGGTGTTTGGCAGAGACGTTCTTTCATTATTCCTTGGAAGCATTTTTTCTGCGAGCAGGAGGTGACCAAAAAAATATCAAGCTCCGTAACTGGTGCCTCCATTACTTCAACTCATTATATAGTTTTAAACAATATACGTATAATCAGATATCAAAAATTGCCTTTGTGGATTGTAATCTAAGTCAAATATAGATTTCTTGATGTGGGGGACACTGGCTTTCTCTAGCATGTTTCAAGATCACGGAAAGGATTCACCTTGGGTTCATATTTATTAGGTTGATATAATTTTGTAAGATTCATTGTTCTACAGAAACTGCACTAAATGAACTATATCATCGTTTATTTGTTTGTTTTGAGTGCAAGCACGCTCTGATGAAGCAAACAGTCGACAATTCCACGAATATCTTAGGGTCTAAAAGCTGCTGACTTTCTCCCATGATAAATATGGCTGTTTGTGTTCGAAGCGGAGCCATCTATTTACATGTAACAGGGTTATCTCACACATCACCGCAGCGATAGCAATTAACATCTAGCAAAGAGCTCCCAGCAGCACAACAAAAGAACAAACACACTTAGCTAGTTCCAGGAAGCAATTAAATTCTCCAACCAAGATAAAGCGTTTTTCCGAATCTCGTTTCCATATATGTGAAATATCTTTTTTTAATTTCGCTGTTGCGTTAGAAAGTTTTTTGAAATTAAATTCTTTCGAAATTTATTGCAAGTATTTCGCAACAACGAGCATTTTTTGATGATTAAAATCTTCTGATATTAATTCATTTTTATGAACTAATTTCATTTCTATGCACGCGCATCATGTACTGATACAAATCTGTATTACTTATCGCACTTTGTAACACTATTGGTTAACTTCTGGAAGCTATCTGACATGTGTCCATGCATGAAATTTTACAACAGTTTAGTCTACGTATGGTGGTGGTTCGCCCTTGGTGGCGCGATAAGCTAAATTTAAACCTGTTGTCTGTTCAATTGTCAAAACAAATATTAGCGATATAACAATTTCATGGTTGTTTCTATACCGTTAACCACTAAGACGCGGCTAGCTTTTCCTTAGATTCCTTAGATCTTGCTGTAATGAAAAGATTTATCGATTTTTTGGTCGTAGGTTAAAGCCTTCTTTCAACTGTGTGTGGCTGTTGTATCAGGGTGTAAAAATACTAACAGAAAACAATCTAATAGCGCCAGTTTGTCTCTTAAACCTTCTAAATGGAAGTTTAGCTTTGACCCGCTTTGCTTGTCAACTTATTGGTGAGTAGTTAATTAAATAGTACATAATGAAAAGCATAAAACTAGTCAGCATAAATTTTTTTTCAAATGCATCGTCTACGGTTAGTTTTAATATGATCCAGTGAGGCTGATTTTGCTATATTTTTCACTCCTCAAATTTAATAAATTGAGTGTTGCACATTGGTCTATAATGCCCACTTTAATACTTTAACATTTTTGTATCTGTTACGGAGTAAAGTTTTCAAAGACGCATGAACTCGACAAAGTGCTGTAAGTGTGAATTAATTTAGATTATGATCTATTAAAGGAAAACAAACAAGGGAACCCAATAACGAAATGCATTTAAAGATAATCATCTACCCAGTACAAGTATGCTACATGCGTTAATGTATTTTTGGCGGTGCCGCGACTTTCTTTAATGTGTTTATGAATTATTTGACATCTTGAACGATCGCGTTCATTTGTTTATTATTTCTTGGGCTATTTTAGTCCATACTCATTTAGATTTAACCATATCAGACTATCTAAACAGTCAAATCTTTTTGCATTGAATTGTGCGCTAGACTATTCCAAGCTAAAAAAATATTTCAAGCAATTACTAAACCTCATTTTGGATAGGTGAATCGAATTTCTGAGAATGACTTCTAAAATTTTGAGCTAATTAATTTGGATAATTGAAAATTCAGTATGTTGATTTGGTAATACGGTCATTACAGGGACCATTTTTTTGCTATTGCTTTGCTGGTCAATAGCTTGGTGACAACACAGCAATTTAAGCCAAGCAACATTGCAACATTGAGTTATGCCAAGGCATCATGATAAAGATGTACTTAAGCCCGCAGAATTGTACGCGATGGCGAAAATCTTTTAAATTTTGCGCATGCAGTCCTCTCACTCTTCCTCACAACGCTCAGAACAACATCTTCGACTCCGCATCCTATTAGTTTTCAATTATCGGAAATGCATAAGATTTGTTTATTTTTATAGCATATGCTAACATCGCAATAATTGCCTAGTTCGTGATGAAGTCGAGTCACGACTTTAACACTTGTGTGTCAATTTAGCGGTCAAGTTGTCGGTATGTTGGCCTTAGAAGCGAGAAGCAGACAACAGAGGACTATTAATTCTACAACGATAGCAATCAAAACATGGAAGCAATTATAAACAAATGACTGTGATTTACGTAATTTTTTACAATAATCGACCTTTTACAAGTTTGTGGCATAATACATGTCTATACATATTGTATTACCCTTAGGACCGTTCTAAAAAACCATTACGGTTTGGTGGTGGAAAACACCATGGCTAATGCACGACACATGTTAAACAACCTTGCGCAAATCTCTGTAACCATCAATGTTATTAACCCTTCCCGTCACTGAAGATGACGAAATTTTTTAATTAAGTAGTAGAATTCAACTTTTCAAGATTTTCTAATGTCTGAATTTTCTAACTAACTGAATCGCCGACGGGGATTAATAAAAATATTAACGAACTTGACGGTCATGCCATACTTTGCAGCAGTTCTGCCATATATGTTTTTCTCAAGTGAAAGATACCTGGTCCTCAAGTCATGTTATCTCTCTATTTCACAGTTTTCTAAAATTCCCACGAATAGTTTTCTTAAGATCAATAGCAACAACATTAATTTTCCTCTAGGAACGGCACAAAATGAAGCTTTGCAGTTTTCAAACAAATGTATTGGTGCAATTTTCCCAGTTATTTTTACGTGGTTACGTGGTTCCTATACAGCAGTCCCTATCCTAATCAGTGGTAGCATGTACAACGTAGAATGCAATTATGCAGTATATTTCAATAACGGGTTGAATTGGAAAAGAAAGACAAGAACGGCAATTGAGAGGAAGACAATTTAATTCCAATACTTTAGCGACATCGTACGGATTTTTTACTAGTTGGATGTTACCCTCTGTGCAGGGGTCACAAACCCTTTTTTACAGCGGGCTGGATAACTGAGAGAATGACGAGAGCGGGCTGCATAGCCATTCTGTTCAACTACTAGAAAGTAAATGTTCTAGTAAAACTGTTTCACTCATGATACCTATGCTATTTAGACCCCAGGCTGTCCATTGCAAGGATCAGTTTCCGTTTTGCAAGACTAAGATTTTGACAAACTCTGGGCAATTCTTCTCACCAATACTAGCAAGTAAGAGTTTATCATTGTTACATGTCTCATTTTCCAATGACATATCAAAGAAGACCTGGGGTACGTGAGTCCTCGGAGTTTCTAGCCGCCGTTTTATTGAAGTTCCAATGGATCGGTCCCGGGTTACTGATCTTTGGACGCTTATAAATGAACTTCTAATGAACCAATCACGCTAAAATTAGAAAATATGAGACGTAGTACATAAACCAACATTCCCTGAAAAACAATTGGCTCGATTGATTCAGGTTAACCCCGAATAAATCTATTTTGAAACTCGAATACCTGTTTCGGGTCGGCCGTAACGAGTGACCCCGCGTTAAACAACCCTTAATAACTTGCGAAACAATTGCCGTCCCACTATATATGACATATCAATGAATGTAGAATTACATAACGGATCTATACATATACGTCTCATGTACACAGCAAACTAACAGAGGCCGTTATGCTCTTTTTAAGTAACCAACCACCTAGTTTCTCAACCTTAACTTAAAAAGACAAAATGGCTGCCGTTAGCTTGCTGTGTATATGGGACTTATATGCATAGATTCGCTATGAAATTCTGCATTCATTGATGTGTCATATACAGTGGGACGGCAATTGGTCTTACAATTATTGAGGGTTGTTAAACGCGGGATCACTTGATACATCCGACCCGAAATGGGTATTCGAGTTTCGAAATAGATTTTTTCGGGATTAATCTAAATAAATCAAGCCATTTTTTATAGGGAATGTTGGTTTATGTATTACGTCTCATATGTGCTAATTTTAACGTGATTGGATCAGTAAAAATTCATTCATAATCATAAGCATTGATTGTACTTGTACTTTGCCATCTAGCGGTTGGAAATTTTTACTTCACTTAAAGGATATAAATGATCCAACAGTGACACCTAGCGGTTGGAAATTTTTACTTTACCTAACGCTTCGAAATGAAATTCTAATGAAAATTCTAATGATCCAATCACGCTGAAAGGGGCACATTTGAGACGTAGTACATAAACCAACAGTCCCTGAAAGAATTGGGACGATTAATTTAGGTTAACCCCGAATTAATCCATTTCGAATCTCGAATACCTATTTCGGGCTGGCCGTAACGAGTGACCCCGCGTTAAACAACCCTTAATAACTTGCGAAACAATTGCCGTCCCACTATATATAGCACATCGATGAATGTAGAATTTCATAATGAATCTATATATATAAGTCTCATGTGCACAGCAAACTAACAGAAGCCGTTATCCTCTTTTTAAGTAACCAACCACCTAGTTTCTCAACCTTAACTTAAAAAGAGAATAAAGGCTGCTGTTAGCTTGCTGTGTATATGGGACTTATATGTATAGATTCGCTGTGGAATTCTGCATTCATTGATGTGTCATATATTGTGGGACAACAATTGGTTTTAGAGTTATTGAGGGTTGTTCAACGCGGGATCACTTGATACGACCGATCCGAAATAGGTATTCGAGTTTCGAAATAGATTTTTCGGGGTTAATCTAAATCAATCAAGCCATTTTTTATAGGGAATGTTGTTTTATGTATTACGTCTCATATGTGCTAATTTTAACGTGATTGGATTAGTAAAAACTGATCCATAATCGTTGATTGTACTTAGCCATCTAGCGGTTGGAAATTTTTACTTCACTCAAAGGTTATAAATGATCCAACAGTGCCATCTAGCGGTTGGGAATTTTCACTTCACCTAACGCTTCTAATTGAACCCCAAGTGATCCAATTACACGAATACCCATTTCTTGTCGGCCGTAACGAGTGACCCCGCGTTATTAAGGGTTTTTAACGCGTGGTTACTCGTTACGGCCGTCCCGAAATAGGTGTTCTAGTTTCAAAATATATTTTTCCGGGGTTAACCTAAATCAATCGACCCAATTATTTCAGGGAATGTTTTTATATGTATTATGTCGCAGATGTGCTAATTTCAGCGTGATTGGATCATTAAAAGTTCATTCATAAGCGTTGATTGTACTTAGCCATCTAGCGGTTCGAAGTTTTGACTTCTCACAACGGCTATAAATGATCAAACAGCGACATCTAGCGTTTAAAAATTTTTACTTCACATATCGCCTATAAATGAACTTCTAACAACCCTTAATAACTCGAGGATCAATTGCCGTCCCACTGTATACGACACGCTAATAAATGCAGAATTTCATAGCGAATCTATTCATATAAGTTTCATATGCACAGCAAACTAACGGGAGCCTTTATTCTCTTTTTAATTTAAGGCTAAGAAACTAGGTGGTTGTTACTTGAAAAGAGGATAACGGCTTCTGTTAGTTTGCTGTGCATATGAGACTTATATGTATAGATTCGCTATGATAGATTCGCTATGGAATTATGCATTCATTATTATGCATTCATTGATGTGTCATATATAGTGGGACAACGATTGGTTTTAGAGTTATTGAGGATTGTTAGAAGTTCATTTATAAGCGTTATGTGAAGTAAAAATTTTGAACCGCTAGATGTCGCTGTTTGATCATTTATATATATCCGTTGAGAGAAGTCAGAACTTCCAACCGCTAGATGTCACTATTGGATCATTTATAACCTTTAAGTGAAGTAAAAATTTCCAACCGCTAGATGGCTAAGTACAATCAACGATTATGGATGAATTTTTACTGATCCAATCACGATAAAGTTAGCACATATGAGACGTATCACATAAACCAACATTCCTTATAAAAAATGGCTCGATTGATTTAGATTAACCCCGAAAAATCTATTTCGGAACTCGAATACCTATTTCGGGTCGGCCGTATCAAGTGATCCTGCGTTTAACAACCCTCAATAACTGTAAAACCAATTGCGTCCCATTATATATTACACATCAATGAATGCAGAATTTCCGCGAGTTATTAAGGGTTGTTTAACGCGGAGTCACTCATCACGGCCGACCCGAAATAGATATTCAAGTTTCGAAATAGATTTTTCCAAGCTAACCTAAATCAATCAACCCAATTTTTCAGGGAATGTTGGTTTATGTATTACGTCTAATATGTGCTAATTTTAGCGTGACTAGATCATCAGAAGTTCATTCAGAAGCTTTAAGGGAAGTAAAAAATTTTAACCGCTAGATGTCGCTGTTTGATCATTTATAACCGTTGAGTGAAGTGAAAACTTCCAACCGCTAGATGGCTAAGTACAATCAACGCTTATTAATGAACTTCTAATGACTCAAACATGCTAAAATTAGCACATATGAGACATAATACATAAACTAACATTCCCTGAAAAAATTGGGTCGATTGATTCAGGTTAACCCCTGAAAAATCCATTTCCAATCTATTCCCAACCGTTAAGTGGATTGAAAACTTCCAACCGCTAGATGGCAAAGTACAATCAACGCTCATAAAAGAACTTCTAATGCGACGTTACGTTAATGATCCAATCACGCTAAAATTAGCTCATATGCCAACCATTTATGAGCGTTTGAAGATCAGTGACCCTTTTTAATCACATCACATTGAAAATGTCATGTGATAGCGTCGTATGTAGTACGTTTTATCAAGCAAATTTAAGTGGCAGGGGCGAGCCGGCTGAGCTGAGCTCGTAGTATGGTGATCCCTGCTCTAGTGGTAATATATATTTTTCTAGTTACACCGGGTACTGTGGCGAACTGGAACCGCCTGTTGTGATTCGTGTTACTCTTTAATCGTAAAAATGGTTTCGTGTATTTTGGAAGTTTTGCATAGATTTGTATATATTTCAGTCAGACAGACATGTATACGTAATAGTACTGCTGGATTTGCCGCAGTTTTAAGAGGCTATGCATAAATTTACACTTTTTATATATATATAAATTTAAACTTGAAATATTGTTAGGTCTTTTTGTGCTCCCTATTCACATAGACTTAATTTAGACTAGTAAAAGTAGGTAATATTTTTTGGACATGCATACAGGTATGTTGTTTTGTTAGTTTTTCCAAAAAAAAATATTTTTACAGATAAATTTGCTTTAACAGGCCTAAACAATCCTAGAGATGGCGACAAGATGTACACACGAGAGAGAAAGAAAATTATCCAGACTGGGATCAGAATAGTAATTCTGTGCTGTGCCTGGTATTACTGCATTCAGTTTTGTATTATTAACTTGTATCTATTGTCTATTTTGAGAATGGTTTTCCATAGATTGAACCCCCATTCCCAACCATGCCTCCTATTAACATTAAAAGTGTAATATATACACTAGTCTACATTATATCAGCTTTTTATATTAACTGTTTATTTATTATTAGATCCTAAATGCGTCGAAATACACTGATATAGACTCGTACCGAGACCTTCGTTTCGTCAATTCTTCATTAAAATAATAGTTTCAACTTTTGTTTTTCTTTCCTTTTTATTCTGAATGTATTTCAGGTATGCTCTGAGCGCAGCAGAAAATATCATTGGAAAAATAATATTGAATGATTTTCCTCATCCTCTCACTTTATCCACTGCTCATGCAGTTTTTTTAGTTGTTGCTCTCGGACCTGTGCTAAGGATGTGGCAGGTTTCTTTCAGATTCTTTTTCATTCATATTTTTTTTAATTATATTACATCACCCCTAAATATTTTTCCAACCATATTATGAATATATATTTAGGTACCACCTGCACCAACTATCAGCCAGCGGTATTATTTTTCAGTCATCGTTCCTGTTGCTTTCGGGAAAGTCGTTTCTTCATTTTCTTCGCAATTCAGCATATACAAAGTACCTGTTTCATATGCCCACACAGGTTTGTGAATTTAATAGTTTGACGTTTGAAAATTCATGTGTATTATTTGCTTTCTCACGATTATTTTTACATATGCAGTAAAAGCATCCATGCCAATATTTACGGTCATTCTAAGCAGAATTATTCTTGGAGACCAGCAACCTTGGAAGGTAAACGTTTTTTCACATGGCCAGCAAACTATCGTTCCACTTGATAAACCGAGCAATAAATGTTTCCTCTTTAAGGTTTATTTTTCCCTAGTGCCGATCGTAGGGGGAATCTCAATCGCAACCCTCTCCGAAATATCGTTTAATCTTCTCGGACTCATGAGTGCTCTTTTCTCAACATTCAGTTTTGCATTGCAAAATATATTCTCAAAAAAGGTATTTCAAAGCATATAAGTACCCGTATAATATTTTTCCAAGTTTATAGAATACTGCTTCACAAATTACTATAGTATTCATTGAAGAACCTGTTTTGTTCTGCAAATGCCCTTAGGGTATTCCATCACTTTATTGTTCTCCTCAGGTATATCTGATGGTAATAACAGCATCACATCATTCAATGCTTATTGATTTTGATGCAATGATTTTTTTACCAATTACTTTTCTTAAAGCTCTTATCATGTCTGTTCATTTATCTGATATAATTCTGTTACATTTTGTTAATTACTGCAGGCAATGAAAGACAAAGGAATTCACCACCTACGTCTACTATTCTTGTTGGGAAGGATTAATTTCTTTTTCCTTGTTCCTGCTTGGCTGTTGTTAGACGTCTCAAGGTTTATGATTGATGACGAAAAGGTTTGAAAGATCCATACGATTCCTTATTAGTAGTGGTATTAAGTAAGTAATAGTAAATAGTAATGATGTTATTACAGTTTTGATATTCAACTTCTATTTCAGATTCAAAACCCAACCAAACTTGCACTTTTACTAACAATTGATTGCCTTTGCAATTTTGCACATAACATGATCGCGTTTACGATCGTTTCATTGGTAAGTATTCATACAAAACTATTTCCTATATGTAGATGTGATTTAATGGTATATTAGAGAATATCATTTTATGTAATATACATGTAATTTTCACTCACTGCATATTTTTTCAGGTATCACCTCTTTCCTATTCTGTTGCCAATGCAACCAAGCGTATAGTTGTCATTTCAGTGTCACTGCTTGCATTAAGGAACCCTGTATCAGCGATTAATGTGGTTGGAATGTCAATTGCCATCTTGGGTGTGTTGTTGTACAATAAGGTAAGGGTTGTCATTCTTTGTATTCGTTTCAGCAAAGGGTCTATGTATCTTTCAAATTGTCTACTCATGTATTTATAATGAAGTCAGTCGTGAATATTAGTGATTGAAGTAGCGTAATGTTGTTTATAAACCTCCGTAATGCCCTCTATTACAAGTATGCGCAACGAAGGTTTATTTAGAAACCCTACCTTGGAATATTCACCGCTAGATAGCGCTACGTACTCATAATCGTCGATTCCAGTTTCTGCTTTGTTTAATACGGGAAAAAAATGAGTGTTTGAAATGCCAGACGACCGACACAGGCTATAGAAATTGCTTTACAATTCAAGTCTATGTACAGTCGTCCCTCCCTATATCGCGGTTCACTTATCGCGGATTTCAAATAATATTATAGTGTATGCATTTTATATCATGATAAATGTTGTGCCGAACAGTACCATTATGTTTAAGCGCTAAAAGTTGAAAAAAATCTCTTGAACGCAGTAACCGCGATAGGTGAGGGATTACTGTATATGCACGGTTGGAATAGGTGAAAGTGGCTCATCTATAGCCTCTGGTATCGCCCAACTTTTAGGTAACAATGGTTGCTGTTTTGCAAAAAGGTAATTTGCTAGTATGGCTGATAAATCAAATCGCCTATGTGCATTTCCGACAATCACTACGGTTCACTGATGAAGTTTTCTAAATAAGGCCACAGAAGAATGTCTATGTCATTCCTTAAAATTAATAAATACAAGGGATTATCGTGCTACTTATTTCAACTATTTTGGCTGCTATCCTTGTTTATACGACGACGCTTTATATTACGGTCTACGTCAGCGTTGCGAAAAGTGGAAAAGGTCTATGTTCTTGTTGCCAGTTGTAGATTTTTACAACACATACGCCGTATGGTTCTTGAGAAGAGCCAAGCCTATATTCGATCCGTTCTTTTACTGCTAATAGCTTACTCACTACCTAGCTGGTATGCACATAGAAAAGTGGCGGAGAAAGTTATCGATTTAACCCTGACCCCGTCGTTAGGGTTATAAGTATTTCTTTGCGCCATATTTCATATTTACTTCAATTTTTGTTGATATCGGTTGTTAGCATCGCAGTCGTTTCGTATAAATTATAGAACCACATAAATTAATTGTGATTTTTGCGAAATATTGTAAGAGTTGTTTCCTGCCGTTTTCATCAGGTGTGTACATTATTTTTTTTAAATGGTGCTTTCAAACTACCAAGCGCTTTTAGTGAGATACCCAGGGATGCAATAAGGTAATATTATCGCTTTCCCTAAACGCTTGATGTACTCTGTATTCGACCGTTGCGCGTTCGATAACATCCCTGCTGTAAAACAGAGGCTATCCCGACAGGTTCGCGGCCTTAGATGGTCACCATTTATTGATCTTTTTTGCATTCTTTTGAACTTGCGGTAGTAAGCATATGAGTAGCAAAATCTTGAGCGTCGGAATAATACTTCAAAATGCATGGATGGCCTTAGTGTGTGTGTGTGGGAGCTCTGACAAGACCCCGTAAAGCGGGCATTCTTGTTTTTCTTTCATCCCCATCGAACGATTGGGTTTGGGCTTTTGAAGACCTTCGCCACTATCATGACAGATTACACTTGCCGTACTGGGTAATGCGTTTGCACTGTAACTGAACCTCTTAATTCGATTATCATTAGTCCAAGTCGAAGAAGCAGTTGACGTGCATCTTCGATCAAGAGATTCCCACGATCAGCTTGCCATCGTTTTAGATTTTATTTGGTACTTCGCTTTTCCACTGTTTTTCAACGTAAAGGATAATAAAGGTGCTCCCGTCATTTCCCTATTACTATACGTGTTTCTTTCAGTGTAATCGTCGTGTTGTCGACTTTTTATTTGCGATTCATTTGATTTCCGATAGTTAAGCTTCCGATGTATTGCCAGCAGAGTGTGACTGATGGCGATGAGTATGCGAAATTCTTCGTCCTAATACATTGAAAACCTAGCAGGCATTACCGGTGTTCGAAATTCACAATGGTCTCGAGAGATAACGGCGAAAATATTTCGATATATCTCGGTCACGGATCATGTGACGTCAATACCGACTGTAGTGCCATCTGTGGGGCGTGCTGTGAGATCGCTCTTACCCCCATCGGTTAAAATGTTCGCCTGGGGGATAAGGTACAATGTTATTTGCTATATTAAATGATGACGCGTCAGCGAAGTATTTGTTATTGATGTTGGTCGTCTGTTAATAGATGCGTATGTTTTTATTACAAGTAATTGCTGGGAATTGTTCGGATTACTGTTCATGATTTGACTCTTTAAAGTTAAACACACAGTTAGTTGAACGTTGAAGTTCAATCGCTGACCTCGCTTTATCATCCGACTTCTCGAATATCTCGATAAGAATACTTGATATCTACTTCGAATGTCTATTCGCAATAAATACCCCACCTAACGACGCTTACCTTTGTATTGAAGTGGTTATTCAGTCCCAATTAACAAAGCTTCTGTGCTATTGTTAAGATTTTTCAGATCACTTGAAGTCTGTTGCTTGTTTGGTAATTTCGTAAACCGTGGCACGTGATCAGCAACCGTTTTTGGTCACTCGCTCGCACCAATCCTCCACCCTCCCCATCTTCCGCAGCCTTACTTCATTCCCCTCAAAAAAACGGATCGTGATTAGTTTATTTCGGAATCCTTTTTCTCACATCGATTTCCTTTATTATCTGGTTTTTAGTAATATGGAATACTTAAGAGCACTCGTTCATGTAAGCCAATTAATTGTCTACTTGAGTGGCCACGAATTGGAAGTCCGATGGCCCGTTAGTAGCCACTGAGAGGGGTAGAAAGAGGGTAAGTGGCAGCGGACTAGTGAAACTAGTGGCCGTTCGACCATGCTTGACCACGCGTCCTCGTTTGACCACTTGATTTAACTCGCTCTAATTACACTCGATGCTTGTGCTATAAACAAGGTGTTGTTGGGGAAGTAAACTGTTAAGGCCTCTGTAATATTATTTACTCGATGAAATATGCTTCGTTTTGAGCGATAAAATTTATTATTTTCCTCTCGCTTTTGCCAGTGAAGTGGCGAGTGTATAATCCATTATTTACCTACAATAATGTACTGTGGATGGTAAGAATAAATAGCAAATATTTTTTACAATACTTGGCGGTGTAACAGGGAGAACATAATAAGTTGGCGAGCTAGTCTGTTCGACTCTTTCAAGTGGCGTAATCTTGAATGACTTTGGTACAGATATCGCCTAAAAGTCGCCACCGGGTCTACTGATTGTTCGTGATTAGAACAAGGAATTATTCTTTGTTAACCCACGACGGTGTTATGAAAGTGCTATGTCCTAGTATATTGTATTGTTCAATGCCTTGTACTACCTGTCTTCGCGGTTCAGTTAGTGTTTTCACTATTCAGCTTAGAGTAAGTAGGTCGCATATACAATTTTTAGGACCCTACCCAATATACCATATTTTTCGGATAATATTTAGACCAAGGTTGACCAGATCAGGGATAAAAGAAAGAGTGCTTCTGTTCCGTCAACCAGCAAAGTATTGCAAGCAATGGATCGTTACACTACCGTGGACCTCAATCACAGATCCCTTGTAATCCCGACTGTGCAAAAGGATACCTACGTAGTCCCTAAGATCTCTAACGATAGCGATGACCAAAGTTTATTTAATTATACACACCGAACCGGCAATGTCCGGAACGTATACAGACCTCATAACACTGCTAATACACACTTCAGCAATTCTCAAACAGAAGACTCGTCAAATTTCAAATATATAAACATTTGACACAATATTTATCACTGAACAAACTTTGAAAAAATCTACACGAGTAGGAAGTTTACTTGTGCAATAGTAAGTTTCTGATCCCAAATATTTTTTATCAATTTATAATTGTGCATCAAATATACGCGGGTTCTCCCAGATTTTAGCTTCAAAAGTTTTTTTGTGACTCTCGTCAATTATACACGATAGGAATTTGTTTTTTTGCGTCTATTAAGTTAAAAAATATGTTGAATTAATGGAGTTTCATCTTAAATCTTATTGAATAAATACACATTGCGAGTTTTTAAATCCACACCCTTTTGCAGCGGTAACCATAATTTATTCACTTTTAATTCTTTAAACCTACAACAGATTAGAAATCCCGCAAACTTTTGTAAAAGTTTTTCGTTGTTATTTAACTATACACATCTGCGTACTTCTCTACTTGTTTCTATCGCCCTATTTTCCTAACAAGCATTTAATTTATTTACCTTTTTGTAAGGTACCTTTTTTATTGGAAAAAATCCTGTACACTCTGGATTTTCGTTTCGACCATTGGCAAGATATGATCTTTAGAATAGCGTGCCTTGTGCAATTTATACTTGGAACTATTCAAGCTTGGGCTTATCTCCGCTCCGTATATCGTTCAGCCTAATGAGATCAATTGTGCCTTTAATTTCCCATCGTTTTTCTCAGACTTGCTGTGAAATAAAATCATTATCCATCGGTTGTGGACAAGGTGATGACCACTGGTTATTTCAATCGCTGTCCAGCTTCGCCACATTCTTTATAAAACTAATTAGTTTTACGGACCGATTGTACGACGACAGTTAGACTGGTTCCTATTTTGAGCGCGTTCCGCTACTTCTTTCAATAATTGCCTGAAATCGATAGTCGTATACATTACCCCAATCGATTGGCGTATTTTGAAGAGGAACTGTCAATCAGTTACGATTTCGCTATGCCAGCTGTACTGAAGTCCGAAGACATAGAATAAGGAACAATACAGAATCACCCACACGTTAATAAACAGTACTATGCCTTCGTGTCTCAGTAGCCCCTGCATCTACCGTCTGCCCCCTGTTTGGTTGATTCCCATTACGGTTGACTGCACGTCTCTACTGTTGACAAGTGCCGGAACATTTTCGATTCTAATACCGTGGTCATTGATAAATGTGTGTTCATCATACCCTTTGACTAATCTATTAAATACATTTTTCTTTCACACAGTACCTGGAGGTAGAAAGAATCTAGTATTTATGCCATTGCCTACTAAAAATCTAAATTCGATACAGCATGTCCTTTCAATGGGCTATGTACAAAACTATTTTAGAGGACGGATGAGGAGGTTTACGGTCACCCTTAATGCATCAACTAATTTCCTATAGTTGATGGACAAGGAAACCAATTGTCCATTGTATATCCTTGACTGTCCACCGTAAATTCTAATATTACAAATGTTCGAGTCGAGTTCCAGCCATTTAACGAGTATCCTAGATATTTATGTTAGTTAACCAGACTTGTGACAATGCTATCGGGTGTCCTTGCTTGTTGTCAAATGCACTGAAGTACCGAACGAAAATATCTTAAGATCGTTAACCTATGTGTGACCCGGAGAATACAATGGGTGAAAGTCTAGCCCCAGACACATGTCTACCTAGATCGAATATGGGGTAAAGATTTCGACTGAACGCAAAATGATTATCTAGATTCTCAGCGTTTCGATTTAACGGGCACAGCTGACAGAGTTGCTCAAAACTAATCCCAAGGTATCACGTTGCTTTTTGTTCCTGTGTCGAAATAAAGAGATACTTCAGCTACAAGATTAATCGAAATCCTGCTACGACCAACGAAATGACCATAAACAAGCTAAATATGTCCCTATATCCTCCAGTTTTTGAGCGAAAACAATGTAACACGGAGCAACTGCAGATGCGTCACTTACTGTAATAGATAGACGAAGTCGATTTGATGTTTATTCAAACAGCTCACTCAAACGTACAATACAAAACTGTGGAGTTCATACGTGCTGATAATCATATCCATAACTAGGGTGGATACAAAACATTGATCTAAATACAATATTGGATTTGATCCGTATGAAAAAATACTTTGATTCAATATTAGATTCAATATAACTGTATCCTAGAGAATCGCGTTTCCAAATTTAGATTGGATTCAATTATCTCGAGTGCTTCAGTTTGCTAAAGCCGTTAACTATTGTTATCTTTCTCGCAGCATCAAGGATTATCTTGCATTAACAGTGGTTGTAAACAGAGTTGGGTTTACTATTCGGCAAACAATTGCTGCCGGCTGGCCACGTGTCATCTGTTTACTTTGGATTCGTTTGCATGCCTTGACAAAATGCATCACATTTTACGTATTATTACTAAATTCGTGTTTGCCATCCATCCCTCTTATGTATATACGGCAAAAATATTAAGCGGAATACATAAGAGCATCATAGCCAGTATTATTGTCGCCATAAAGTAAAGGTAATGTTCCTTATCAGCCGTCATCTGAAATCGATTCGTTTTTTTCGCTATTCTAAAAATTCCCACGCTATGTTTACCTAAATCTTGAAAAGTTCTTTGGTCGGAACTGTGCAAACATTGCGTACAAGCCAACAGATTATAACACACGACCAGACTGCACGGTTTAGAACATTAACAGGGAAACGCAAACATTGTTACCCATATTTTTGTAACCTATCCAACTTGAAATAACCATTACAAGGCACTATTTGCACAAGATTGTACTAAACTGGGAAATACAATGCATTATAAGGTTCCTCGGCCAGTTTCGATGACTATTAGTTACTTAGTTCGCACATTTGATCCTGTCTGTAAGAAACTTATAAATTATTCCCCCCTCCCCCAATACTCAAAGGTAAACGTCACCGGAGAGATCAAAACTGACAAAGTCAAGGGTTATATATCATGTCTCTAAATTCAAGTTCTGACAAACTCTTCTATAAGTTTGTATTTCACGCAGCATTGAAACAGTGTCAATTTCAACACTACATAAAGACAACTGTAAGTTGCATAATACGTTCTGCTACAAGCTACTATTTGTTTATTTCGAAATATTCCTCTACTATACAAGTGTGAAGGTTATAGTTGGAGGATCAAATGTCACTGGTCGTACATTGCGTACAAAACAATATTTCTAGCACAATCATATTTCTGACCATTATCTACAGGACTAAATTATAGAACGAGAAAGAAAATCAATTTCTTTAACAATTTAGCACATTTCAACGGATAAATGATTTAAATTATTTTGTTTGAAAAAAAATCACGCTCGGGACAAATACTCTATTCCACTTCAGTCTATCAAAAGGCTGAAGAGGTTTATCGCAGAGCCGCGTCGAACAAAGACACCCATATCAGCAGTGGATCGAAAACTTAAAAAATATTTTATCGTTGAAAATTTACCTGAGACTGAGATTTCTTTTCGTGTTATTTTCGTGCGGTGTGGTCACCTTTACTAATCCATTTTCCCGATCCACTTAGCTCTATTGTGTGCTCTTTAGTGACTCTGCGTCTTGGCTCCTTGACGTACTTGTGTGACTTTTAATAGCGTTCCATGCGAACGACATTACCCATTATTCACCGTCTTACTAATACCGTTTCTATTCGAAAAGAAGCCTTATTATTTTGACAGAACTAGTAAAGTTTTCCTCACTAAGGCGCTCTGTCGTCTACCCACAATCTGTTCCGATATTATCCGTCAAGCTTAACCCCCAAGAGCAAAACTTCAGATGATTATTGCCTACCGATAATTTCAAGGATGTATTTAATTCCATAGTTCAGCAATATCCATATAAAACTTACTGTTTCAACTCATATAACGCTTAAAATTGTTAATTGGAATACACACTATATTGAGAAGCGCTTTTAGCATTTAAAAACAAAAAGGAGTTGAAAATGCTCCAATATATATCTGTCCTTTATTTAGATCCTCCATAAACCAATGTTATTATTTAGTTGATCGTAAATGTGCCGTTAACTTATCGACACAATCATTGTGAAAGCCACGAGAAAAAAGAGCACACCACTCGATATCACTAAAAAGATGACAAAGAAACCCCAGTCTTGCTCCGCGTATGCTCCTGGAGTAAAATCGGTTAGGAGGGAAATTCACTAATATCTTTATTATATTGCCCATGTTCCTTCTTTAGTTCTTTCAAAAAGCTTATAGCGATATTTGTAATGAAGGAATGCTCGATAGTAACTCATTGTTGGTATTAGAGTATGAATAACACAATTCCCTATATGCGTTTCCAAGTCTTCTCTCAACGAATTCGGTTCTTACAATTCATTTAAATTTTGGCCGCCATACGTATGACAGCAGTGCGAACAACAGCTTAGATCGAAATATAGTTACCCGGAAAAAAAATCTGTACTGTGCGATGCTATAAGCAGATTTCCGAGCTGAATGCATAGTATACCTCGTTTTTTTCTTCGTGCATGAATGCTTATTTTTTTCAATCTTGATAGGACTTCTGTTTTGATTACCTATATCGTCGTCAAACGATTTCGATTTGTCGGCATTGAAAAAACATTTATTTTCTTCATAAAAGTGAGTACTATTTTGTTATTTTTACTTTCAATTATGATATTATCGGATTCGAAACAACATTGAGCGACTGAAGATATATACGCTGCCCATTGTTTTTAAAGGCGATTTAGGCATTTAATATGACAGTAATAATATTATGATTGCAGATTCCCGCGACGTGTACATAGTAGGTGCGAATTTTTCTAATATATTCGGATACTGTTTATTGAGTTATTTTTACTTCCTCATGGGTATCCCCACATTCTGTCTTGATTCCATATTAAATTTTGAATGAACTCGTTTCATTCAAAACAAATTTTTTTTCATGAACTATATGAACACCATCGCGGATTGATTGATGAAGATAATTGATAATTACTTTTTGTTTTCAAAAATTATTTAATGGGTAATAAATACTTTCTTAAGGTGATAAATATATTAAGTCCTAAATATAATTTATTTCCAAAACTTGCAAAATACAAAAATGTTTAGGCCAGAAAAGTTATTTTGAAAGTTGTTTCGTATATATAAATGATCACAGGATATGTTGCTTATCCTACGAAGCCGTTGCATAAAAAACCGACAATTGAAAGGGTTAAATTAAATATCTTTTGTTGGACACGTTCTCTCTTTCCTTATAAAAATCTATTGTGCTGAAATGTCGATATCATTGTTTGTCTCCGGAATAGATTTAATTCGTTGAAAGATTATTTTATGTCAAGAAAGTATCCTGATATATCTTTCACTGCATTGTATCGTAAGATTCTTTTCCCTTTTGTATGTTGGAAAGGGCTTTACAAAAGCTCTTGGTATATCCAAGACGAATCAAAAGCGGAAGCATAAATCCAGGAGTCCCGGTAGCTCTAGAATTACCATAGTATAAACCTGGTATAAAAATAGGTTTAAATTCGACACATGCTTTGTCAAGTACAACATCTTGTTTTACAGAGAAAATTCTATATACAGAAAAATGAGTAATTTGAAACATTATGAATTGTCAAGTCGAGATAGAATTTCAAGGCTTTAGTGGAAGATGCATTAATACTTGGAAAATTGATCTATTTACTGAATGTCCAAAGAATGGATAGATGTTTCTTATGCAAAGTTATTAATTTTAAGTTACCAAAATTACTAATACCAATAAACGATATGATTTTGAAACTGTGATTCCCAACTTTGTTTCCCTTGACATCCCGCTGGAGAACCATAGCCACATGTATAATTAATCATTTCTGATGATGTAAACCACATATAATAAAACTGCAAGTAAATACTTTCCAAAGGCATCATTTACTGTAAGAAAATATTAATACATCGTTTTGGAAATGTTATAATTTTTTTGAATCAATCACAATTCAGTATAATATTATATTCTCGTAAAAAACGTAGTAATGTAGTTTGAAACGAGTACATCTACATCAGCAGAAATATTTTTTCATTAATTCAATCACCCAAATAAGAAAGCGGATGGAAATGACACCTGAAAAAATTCCCCAGCCCCTATAAGTTCTTATTCCTGTTTTAGAGATGATGGAATCTATAATCTCCCCATCGACCACCCAGCACGACAACTTTTCGACTCCGGTTAATCTTGATGCAATGGACTCGTCATACGGGCGGTTCATCCCACCCAATTCAACTAAGGCATCAAATTGCAATTCGAGTAGCCCTCCGTTGATAGACCAAGATGAGTCACAAAAACTTCCAGGACGCGAATACGAATCGTCTGACACTGAGAACATTTCTCGCGGCCCCATGTCGTCAGTGCCCACCCGGGTTGTTACGGATATTGTCGCGCAAAGAAATAATGAAGTTGACATCATTTATACGCACTCTTCAGGTAAACAAAGAATTGAAACGATTGTTAATTGATGACGTTCTGTTTGTCATAAGTTTTAACGTGTTGTCATTTCTTGAACAGTAGGTTTGTTGATTGTTGTCCATTATTTTTTCTGACAAGCAACCGTTGCAACGTTTCCTCTCTTTTCATATAGATATGTCACCTACAACGAATCAATCCTATATCAATTCGGGCAATCAAAAACTTCTGCTTTACTCGCGCGATCAATCGCCCGCCCCAAAATACGGAAGTGAAAACTATGATAGAAACTGCTACTCCGCTAATATCTACCAAACCGGTGCCATCAATGTGTCGTCTGCGTTCGTGGAACTATCCGGAGCCGGAACGGATTCGAGGTTTTATCGCCAAGAACCCTCGTCGTGCGCTTCCCATTACTGGGTAAACTTCGCCGCAAATAACTGTGTTTCTCCGCAGTATCAGACCCTTACCTGCCCAACCCTCGCCGCGGGAGACGCAAAATCGGCGCGTTTAGTGGAGGAAAGCGATAAAACTGTTAGCTCCACTCGAGATTTTGCTGATTCTCTCCACTACAACAAGAATGAGATGATTCTAGACAACGTGGGATCGGTGATTGATGAAGCTCCCCAAAAGATTCAGGATCCTACTGTGGATAACGCTAACCGAGATTCGAAATATCTATCGCCTTACTCGATTCGATCGGGAATAAAATTACCACCGCTTAACGCACCTGAGGTAAGTTACAATACTTTAATTTTGTTATCACTATTAACCTATATTATATGGCCAGCGATTTTCATTTAATTCCAAAAAAACACAACAAAATATTTTCCTGGAGTAATGAAGCGTTTTATAAACACAACAGCAGGCAGCAAACATCTAAATTTATTTCATTCTTTAGCACTGTACCCCCAACACTGACGGTTACAATAGCCATCAGTTATTATTAACTCATAAACCTCAAACCTTTTCATGATATGAACTCTTCGAATAGGTACAGCTCTAATGGGGCGTCCATAATGAATATATATTTGAAACGGCACAAATGCGAATTAAGAACCGCAGGTAGACAACGATAGCACAGGCTATTAGCAGTGTATTGGTAACCAAGCCGCAACAAAAATAACCAAGCATGGCAATATTTTTTGCCATTTGTTAGCTGAGGCAAAGGAAAGTCAAAATATCTTCATATTATGGTAATGCCGATGCACCACAATTTTCCAATTCACCGCAACGAAGGGATGAGAGGTTGGTTTTCATCTACGTGGATAGCATATCGTCGAAAATGGGTTCGGATTTTCCCTTTAGTTAGAATGCAGCCCAAGCAGTTCCACTGTTGCAAACTGGTTTACATATAACAGCATTCAGATATCCAATTTTTTTTTATCTTGGTCATAATAGAATAATCTGAATGAACCTAAAAAATATGTTTGTTGTCTTTCAGACTTGATGTAGTTAGTTGCTACGTGACTAGATTGCCTCTGGAACTGGTGTATGTTTGATAGTTATAATAATCTCTTTGTCACTACTTGTTAAAAATAGTTGTAAATTATCTAGCTGCCGAAAATTCCTGTAACACTTTATAAGTGCAGTGACAACAGAAGGAAAGATTGTCGTCCAAGCGAAACGAAGTTTCGGTCGGACATGGACGAATATTTGAGCGAGTGAGACGCAACTAGGCGTCAGCCGAAGTAGTTAGGCGCTCTGCTATTCCACTTACTGAGTGCAAGGGAATATTAAATGGCAACTGGGTAGAAGCGCTGAATGTTGTAGAACAGAAATATTATCGTGTTTGTGTAGTACATTTGAATATGTCAGAGTATATCTGTTGAATTGGTGAGAGATTACTTGCGGAACTATTCGATATAGATTTGAGGGTAAAAACTCCTGACATATTGAAGATTTTGCTCGATTGTCTACTTCTTCTACTTTGCTAAAGCTATATTATTAGTTGCAGCGTGAAAGGGGTATTTTTAACACTAGAAACATAGCTTAGTTTCTTTGTTTTAGGAAACGGGTATTGGAATTGAGTTTGGGGACTCCAATTTGCAGCTTTGTTCAGATAATTGTTCCCATTTATCTTGCAATCCCTTTCAGTTTATTGTGTTTTGTATAAATAGAAGGTATATTTGATAGTAAAGGGCTTATTTGTGTAATTTGATTACCTTTAGTCAAGGCTATCAAGTTGCTTGATAGTGGGGTATTAGAGCGCAAACAAAAGGCAGTGTGTACAGGATACTGTATTGTATAGCTGTGTTACCGTACACCATTTTGATTCGTGAGCACAGCCGCTAAGGCTCAGGGGTCGTTCAGTGCACTAGCTTCAGTAATCCCGAACGATTCCTCATAATGTTTATTTAATGCATGATTCAACATTGCTACCATTTTCATTGTCTTCAAAGTGCAGTATTCAAGGTTGCAATATAGACTGGAAAAATTAAGCTTGTATGCAATCCAATTATAGTAAACGGGACGTTTTCATATATCACCGTAGATTTACGCATTATCCGACTGCATGACCACGAAATTTCCACGACCAAGGCGTCATAATATGCTAACATTTTATCCAGAAGTAAGTATATTGCAGTGAATTCGTATAAATATTAGTGTGTATTTTTGAAAGTGAATAGTTTGCCATTCAGTCGATAAAATTTTTCTTCAAGATACCCCAGTTTACAACCGATTTAGAAAGACGATAAACTCTTCCGATCCTAGGTATTACCTCGCCACAAAAACACAGCTATATATGGTTCAATTTGTATTCCTAGTAATGTTTATTTAACGCTACATGTAACAATATGGACGTCTGGTTAATGGGTTTTTGGAATGTTTTTATTTCATGCGTCTCGCGATTGTGATCGCTCAGCGATTCTCGTATGCGTTCTGTAGTTCTGTAGTTCTGTAGTGGTATTGTATCTATTTTACCACAGATTGCCATTTGATTATATCTTGACTAAAATTGCTTCCCAATATTGGTTTATTGATCTATATGTGCTATGGTATTTGTTCTGAACACAATTACCAATCGGTAACAGGTGTCACACAGACTTCGAATGGAATCTACCTATATTACCTCAACTGGTTGGTTTAAACCTACAAGGTGCATCCTTTCCCTCACAAAGATTTGAAATAATCCTCTGCGCACTTATGGGCTCATGGGTATTACTATTAAGCCCAAGGTGGAATTGTTTAGAATCTCGAACAAATTCTACTTGCCTTGTTTCGATGTGATATTTTTCTATCTACTATATAAGGTAACCGTGAGTACCAGTATTTGGTCAGTCCATTTATTGTCAGTTAGACGCTATCGAGGATCTTGTTATTCTGGATATAGCAATTTTATGTGTCGTTCTTCTACTTTGCTATTTGACCATGAATTCAGATTTTTTATCACTTTATAAGACTTAATGGGTGATCTGAAAATATTTTCTGGTATGGGTCAAATGGTTTTACATCATCGTTGGCAAGTAGCCTATCATTACACTTAATTTACATCCAATAACAGTCCAATAACAGAAGACTTGTTGAATTATGCTGTGTTATACTAAACAGACTTGGTCTAAAAATCAGGAATATCTTTGGATAACTGTACTTATTCTTCACAGCAATCACAGTTTCCCAGATCCACATTATTTCTAGTCTGACAGTAATGGGTAAAACCAACAATGATGTACAAGAAATGAAGTTGCTGTGGCAACGAAAATATAGGGGAAACCAGTTCTGGATTTTATTACATCAATTCATGGTTTTAATTTCATACTAATGCTATCACCTTGATGATGTCATAAAATGAGACATATCAGTATAGGTGTAGAAAAACTAGAAATGTGATGATTCCATGCCGTGAGGTTATGGGTAATCAACTCCTGATGGACACCTTGTAATTTGATGTCATCTGACAATAAAGAATCTAAATGGTTATAGAAAAATAGTAATGCAATGAAATGGAGTACCAAACTAAAATAAGGATTGACATCAGCTCAGATGGAAATTTATTTTTTCATGTTAACTTTTTACTGTCGTTAAAGTGTCATATCCCACTTCTTGTAAAACGAATTTTATTGCAACTTCTTTTAACTCTCGAGTCTCCCGGCATATTTGAAGAAGGGTGTCGGACTGGGCCCTGCTCAACATCTATGCTCTCGTGCATATCTATATACAGACGTACAGAAGGATTAGTAACGTTTACTCATATCAACTCAATAGATTAAAATGTATTATGCCCTGAAAAATTATAAAGGAGTAACCTAGTTGTGAAGAGGAAGAATTGTGATGTCTTGCGGCGCTTGGAATCGTTTCAAACGGCCGTACATTCCGTCACAGTCCATTGTTCATGCGCTATCATTGCGTGGTATAGCTAGGCTAAGTTGAGTAGTAAACACCCAGCAATATTTTTGTGATATCATAAGGTTCTATTCAAATTTAAACGCAAATAAAAGGGCAATCTAGTCAATTATATTAATAATATCGAGCCTTAATAATAATTAAACGAATAAAAACAAATAAAGACGAAAAACCTGTCGAGGCGCACATGGACGCCATTTTGTTTCTCGCTCCTTAGACACACTCCGTAACGCCGCTGTTGTCTTCGACATACTGTAGTCCACTTCGCTCCTATCAAATATATTATAATGCCACTGAGACTTGTGCTTTATTGTTAATAGAAAACTAGTATTTCTTGCTTTGTTGCCGTTACTAATAATGGGAATAATAAGAAAAACAAATAATAAACAAAGCAAAGCAAAAACTTATCCTGATGAGTTTGTAATGCAACTGCTATGAAAGGCTAATTTCAATAATTTGACAGAAATATACAGGAATTATATATATGCATTTATCCTATTTAAATGATATTTTCTTTCAATGTTCAATTTATTTGATCGTTCACAGGTTCATCCGGCCGTTCTTCGTTCTCAGCATTATCACCCGTCTGCCCATGCCCAACATTATGACGTCAAAGGTGATCCCTACGCTATGCAAAACGGTCGATCTGGACAAATATCGGATTCGGGAGTTACCAGCGCCAATCCAGATCATATGAATCAACGCTCCTACTGTCAACATCCCTCCCAAGATGTCACCCATTTGCACCAGAGATCAGCTAATATTCACATGCCTTCGCCCAATTGTGATATAGGGAGCAATCTTGGGATAGACGGCAGCAATAACACTTATGCAATGAACGATTCAACGTCGGATAAGCATCAACAAATTTATTCGTCGTATTATCAAAGAATGAGTTCAAAATCACAGCAAGAGGTCGAATCGGGGTATTCAACCCTCGATAGTAGATCTACCCCTGATTCTAAACGTCCCGAATACTCCTCAGGCATTAGTAGAACGATCGTACCTCGCGACGGATCGGAAAACGAGCAAATAAATAGCAGTTGTGACGCAGGAGACGAAGCTGTGTTGCAAAGAGACAATTTTAGTTACGAAAATTTGTCGCACGACAGCCCGAAATCGAACAAATCTTTCTCATCAAAGAATGATACCGAAAGCAACGGCGAAAAGACGAAGGAGGATGACGCAAATTCGTCCCAAGATAATTTAGTCACTACGACAAGTTCTGGAAGGCGACGAAAACGTCCAATACAGAGAGGAAAACCTCCGTATAGTTACATAGCGCTGATAACCATGGCGATTGCGAGTGTTCCAGAACGCAAGTTGACATTGGGCCACATCTACAAGTTTATCATGGATCGCTTTCCCTTTTACAGAGAACAAAACAAAAAATGGCAAAATTCCATTCGCCATAACTTAACACTCAACGACTGTTTTATAAAACTTCCCAGAGAACCGGGAAAGCCGGGTAAAGGAAATTACTGGACATTGGACCCCGCTGCAGAAGATATGTTCGACAACGGGTCGTTTCTGAGAAGACGAAAACGTTTCAAGCGAACGGATACGGAAAAAGCTCTTCTCAATTCGTACCTGCAAGAACAGAGCGCTTTCACTTCTCCGAGTGTGAAGATGTACGGGGGACAGGGTCCCCCAGGAAGTGCGTTTTACGGAGCGGCTCACCACGCCGGACCAGGAGGTTATTTGAATCATCCGTCGCCTGTTGGCCCTCCACACGCGCATCTTTCCCATTATCCTATGTCTGGGAATGCATCTTCAGTTATCGGGCCTCAAATGTTCAGTATCGACAATATAATTGGTCCGAGTCGTCAGACAAGTCACCTAGGACATACTAGCATGCTAATGAATCCTCCATCAATGCAATCACATGCGGGAATACACGGTGGATCGCATGAATCGACATTGTCGGGATCTATTATGAATAACAATAACGCGTCAACATTGCAGTCTCAACCTCACGGTAGTCCCACGTCAATGTATTCCACAATGGCACCGCCAGCATTGTTGTCACATCACCCATCGACCAATACCACCACTTTGTCGCCAAATTCCTGCATGGCAACCCCTTATTATTACCATTCGTCTCCTGTCAACATAACTCCTTCGCCTTATCACAGCGGCGGTGCAAGTAATATTTATAATGGCAATTCAAGGTTAGGACTTTCGTCAGTAAAGTCGCCTAGTGGATATGCAAACAGCAGCAACAGTAACAGCAGTATCCCTATTAATGAAACAAGTACAAACGAGCCGAGCGAACAATTTGCAACCCTTCAACCAGCTCCTCAAATGAACAGTTTCCATGTTAACAACATCCGAAACCCGGATGTTGGATATTCCCATTTCCATCGGTACCTACCTGCCGTTTAGCGGCTTTGAAACTTTTGCGCAAGCTTACAAACTGAACGCTTCGTTGTCCGTGAATTACCCGCCGTGCTTATGATTCCTAATTTGCGTATTGTGTTTACCTAATGGAATCTTTTCATTATATACCGAAAACGCCATTAGGTCTTTGTTGTCCACCCTATTTGTCCGTCCTGTAGTCGCTATCCTGATGTAGAAGTGTAATATTAAATTATAGGCAAGTTTTGTCTTATTCTTGAGCAAGCAGTGTTGCATGTAACTCGCTATCCTTTTTCGAGTTTGGTTCGATAACATTATAATCTAGTGTATATTTTGAAAAAAAATGAGATCTCATATTTGATGAGATACCCACGAGTAATTGGGGTAGCCTGCTGCATTGTAAGTTCACAAAAAGACAAAATACCATGGCCCATGAAAATGTTCAGTCACTAAGCTTTATAGAGGAGGGAAATTGAGGTAAACCAAAATATTTCTGCGTTTTACGGCCCAGTACACTGTTTTTAAACATACTCGTTAAGCTATATGTACCAAACCGAAATATGAAGATCGTTCCTGAATGGGAACACAAAATAGTTGTATCGCGCCGTGTGTTTCTATGTTTCCAAAACAGACAAACTTAGAAATGTATCTCTAGTGTTTATAGAAATGTCTTCCGTTGCCCTTTCTACATTGCGCATCTGCTCAACTTTTCAAAATATCAGCTAAAGTATGGCGACCAGTCGGTTTTGCGCAGCTAATGAAGTAGAAGTGGCGCGGTATTGATTAAGATCTCTTCCAAGGATGTTGCGTGATCAAGAACGAACACCGTAAATATCATTTTTTGTTTGTTTGGTGTGGAACCATAATCAAGTTTGAGAACTTTTGGTGCAGCAATCTGAATAGTTTCTACATTTTACATTCGAATTCTTTTTTCGCTAGCATTGTATATATACAGTATCTAGGAATATATAGTTAATGATGAAGATGCTTATAAGGGTTACTTCTTTGTTTATTTGTTGAAAATGCAATCTTTTCACAAATAAAATCACTGTATATGAAAAGTAATTTTCCTCGACTAGAAGTAGGCTGTGTTTATAATTGATTGATATAGTGTAATATTATACAGTTGATACAAAGCAGACACAGAAAAGGAAGACCTAATTAAATGCTATTAGCTTACGTAATATTAGGAAGAGTGTATATATATATATATATATATATATATGACATATATTACACTATATGGTTGACATATTTATACAATTTTCATGATACAAAGACATAATTTTATTGAACTGCTTTATTCCTAGGATCAAGAATTTTCATGATAACCTTATTAAAGTAACATACTATTTTAATCTTTATTTTTAATAGTTTTATTTTACCTATTTTATTTTACTTTTCTATTGCTAAGTGAGGATAGAATAAAAAAAACTTTATATTTTAGTAAATTCGAAACATAGAATTCCAGATGATATTTCTTTCAGCTTATTTGTGTAAACTATAGGGACAAATTGAAAAATAAAACAGATCATTTGGTCAAAATGCCTGACGCCTCAAAATGATTCAATTCAGTTGGTCTCAGTCACAGTCACAGTGACAAATTTGACAAGTCAGATTTCCAAAGCGACAATGAGCCTGCGATTACAGAACAAGTTGCATTTGAAGAGGCGGTGGAAATAACTCTGTGGTATAGCTTTTCGTATTTCGGCTTGACTTTTTGAAGCCTTTCTTCGCTTAGACACCTCTTGAAATAATGTTAGTCGAAGGATTTTGCAACGTGGCTATCAAATCTATACGCCTCTGTTGCTGAGATAATGCAACACAACACAGAATCATACTCCGCGGCTTAACTCGTGAGCTTTTGTGTGATAGCCGATGATTGGCGCACCCTGTGACCACTTGTTATCTGTAGATGCGATAATAACAGGCTACCAGTTTACCGATGAGTTTCTTGTATCTCTTAAATCATGTAATCCAGACTATTATGTCGACTCAGTTTGTAAGGCCATTTTGACAACTTTATTTTCTGTTTGTGCGCCGTCACAGCACGATGCTCATTTTCACCAAAGCAAAATGATATCAGGTAAATAATTGCATCTGTTCGCCATTTATAAATTCATCATTCATTGCGATTTTTTCATTCTTAAGGTATGTGCTGCGTCCTGATGTAATATTTCATCCTATAAATAAATAATAATATAATAAATATGAGGAATTCAAGTAACCTATCATTCTATACCTTTTGAAAATTTCCATCAGACCAGGAAATAGCTCGCTATTTTATATCTCCAAGATTCAGGGGTTAAAACACAACTGTGTGCTTATCCCTAACACCTCGCAGCTTAAAGGGATAAAAAGCATCTTCACTGTGATTCAAATTACCGCATACAAACCATAGCTGATATAAGAACTAAATACTTTTGTAACCAAAAAAAAAAAAACGTTTGTACATATGCTTGCTCTTCGGATTCTTATTTAAACAGTGAAAACTGTAATAAATAAGCATAGGTATGTCTAAACAGTAAATAAAACATCTGCAGGAGGCGTTGCAGTACTGTGATAAGGTTACACAATAATACATTGGATTATAAACAGTTATATAAATATATATATATACATACAAATGTTAGGTTATTACAAAATGCAAAAATATTAGTTCTGACTTGTGTGTTATACAAATGTAAGAGTCATGGGGATGTCAAAAAATATTGCCTGTTTTATGTGTGACTTATTATTGAAAAGCTACAGGCAAAATTAGTTTCACTAAATTGTTTCGGACAGCAGCCTTGTTGTGATAACTCAAGTTTTCAGTGCTGCGTAGCAAAGGTGACAACAGTAATCAAAGCAATGCTGAATTGATTTTGAGTCGACAACTATTTCCACAGTGAAATGCTCTCTGCTAGCTTGTTACTGTAGTACTACAAAAAGGGTAATTTTCAGGATATTTTCGTATAAAAATTTCGTAATTCCACGGTATCGAAATCAAGCCATAATTGCGTTTAAATTTTCCTTGAAAATTGTAATTCCTGATCATTGTAATCAATTCACGTCGATAAATCACCATAGATGCACAAAATTGTAAATTACGCCGCTTCCATTGGGTTGTATTTCAATTACTTTGCGATAAATTAAGTCTTTATTTCGTTAGTAATGATTGCAAATTATCACTAGAAATTAATCTAGGGTTGCCGTGAAAATTTAATGGTTCATTTATTTTCAAAACGTTCAGATACTGTTTTCGAGTAAATTTTATTCATTTCGGATTCAGACTCGTTCCTTTCAGTTGACGTTTCCTGTTAGCTGTTCGTTGAAACCGCATGGTTTAAAATCGTGTGTAGTAGTATAACCTAAAACTACACATATAGCAGGGCTAATATGATGGGAGTTGATGACTTAACGTCTTAACCGAACCCTATAGCTCGTTTTTCTCTAACACGGATTCTTTCGGAGATCAGTGCGCATTACGTCGTAATGTGATAAAACAGTGTTGTCTAAACATTTCCCATGGTTGTTGCCTTAAGCGAAGGCAAATTCTTAAGTCAACAAGTTGTTACTGCAGCAGTTATTCATTACTCATGCCTAGAAAGCAAAGGAGGAGGCAGCTTGATCGCTACACTTCGCACCTGTTTTAAGTAGAACGATTACGACAGCAGTAACTAGACAGTATCTAGAAGCGCAACTTTTTTCGATTTCGATTGAGAGACACGCTCTGCATTTTCTTGCTAATTTTGTCCAGGATTTGATCTCAAGTATCGATAATTCTGAAAAGTCGAGAATTGAGTGCTGAAAACGCGAAATCTCATGCTGCAGCAAACACAACAACTGACGCCTCGAGTGGAAGTGCAATAAAAACAAATCGACCAAATGGTACTGTGAACGAAGTTCATACCAGTCAGTAAAGTCTAATGTGTATAGGTGAGCATTACATATGTTATTTGCTCTTTCTATTCATTATCGCCGCAATGAAAACAAATCGGGAATATTTCGGGATATAATTAATCGACAAAGAATCCGCCCCATAAAGAGCTATTACGCTATCGGTTGACACTGCAAAGTCCTTCTCATACAAGATGTTTGTATAGAACGATACTCATAGCTAACTGCTACCTTTGCGATGAGGTTGTCATAAATAAATAATATTCATCTCCTGCCTAATATCAGCTCGTCAATAGTTAATTAACCCTCCGTTTATTGCATCTTATTCTTTCGACACCATGGCGAGTTTTATCCTGACTATGACAGAAAGCATTGAACAAATAAACTTAAAACACAATATAATACTTTCAAATCGTAGTATTTATAGCATAGCAAGGGATTTATTTCATTCTTGCAAATACTGGTTGATTAAGACTTCTTAAATGATATTTTCGATAATTTTTAATGTATAAACTAGAACTCTTACTTATTCATATACCAGAACAATATAATTCAATACCTTGCCCTAAAATGGCGTTATCTTTTGGCCCACAGGACTAGAAATTTTGAGCTCGCAATAACAGAAACAAAATGGCGTGCTGGTGGGGTTATTTTGAAATATATGGTGCGGTAAAAGGATTCGGCACCTGGATTCGCTTTGAGTGCAGGTTTGCTTTTCCTTTTTTTATTTATTAGTGATGAAAACAAGGTCCATTATCCGTGTCGCACGGGGCTAGGAAACAAACTGGTATCAAAATTTTCAAAATTACAATCAAATCCCCTGAAAGAATAAGTTTTGGCCTAAAAGAAAACCAGACGCTTGTATGTTCTTTCATAGCTTCGCAGTTTCGTTATTTGCCCACTGCATCTCTTAGTCCACGTCAATAAAGAGAGGAATTTGGCAAAATAGAAAGATGACAAGCGCGGGAAAGATTCAACTCTTCGGAAAACCGCCAGTTAATTTAGCATGACGAAGAATTCCTGTCGATTGATAAAAAATAATTTAGCGCGGAAAAAATAGGACAACTCTTCTAGCATATGAAGATTAATAACGCAACGGAGGGAGTCAGTGTTTGGGCATATCCGGTGGTGCCGGCTTCGTGCTGAATGCTACAGTAATCCAAGAGAAAAAATACTTTCTAAAAAACTAAACCAAACCGGTCGATTTTGGCGCCAGAGTCTATATCCAAAGTATTCTTGTTCCAGAAATTTGTATTCAATTCTGTTTAGTTATGTGTTTTCTAATCGTGTGGATGGTTCTCGCTATGGAAACAAAATTACAGTGTGTTTAACGATATTTAATATTAGTAACAAAGTTTTTCAATACACAAACCGAGGAAATAGAAAAGCTCAACCCCGCCTCGCGGTAAGCTTTTGCTATTATTTGATGCTATCTCGTCAAAGTATGGGGTAACCTCTTGACCTGTTGCAACGCATCAGCTGAGCTTGATGGTTATCAGATCTTCAAAGATTACTTAGGAAACTCTAAAGAACTTTAAACTTGACAATTCTCTATTATTATAAATTGCACGGAGCGATGGAGTGCTTGAGGTAATAATGGATGGTTACTTGATGGTTTAGCCTATTTGGAGTTGATGAAAATAGTAAACTGTGAAAAATACTTACAAGTTTTGCAGTATATTGATTACAAACCTCAATAGGATACTTAAATGAAAATATCCTCATCGTGAAGTATAGCAATCATGAAGTATTGAGTATTAACGCTTTAATCATTGATTTTTTATTTGTTTATAATTTTAGTTTGGGTTAGGCAGTGGACATTCGGAATATTCAGTAGTATAGTCAAAGAAGAATATTATATATACTGTACTATGATTCCAAGTCAGTATTTTAAATTATTATATTTTTCAATAGCAAAACTTGAAATCTTTTGTATTCTATTGGTCATTTTCGCAAATTTAAAAATACCAAATCTTATTTTGCGTTTTTAACCTAACTGAGCGGATACTCTATTGTGCAAGTTATGCCAGAACCATGTAAACGACTTGGCGACACTTTTCAGTTCAACGTGAATGCTAACATATTATTCAATGACCTTTTCTCATGGGAGAGTCAAAAATGTTTTTACATCTAATCCAGCCAGACCTTTCTTGACCTTTATACTTTGTCTTTGGACATCCATAACCTAAAGATTCCCAGCTAATTCATTTTGAAGTGGAAAAATTCGTTTTGAAAATACCTAGTGTTGCTTGCAGTGTTGTACATTTTAAACAAAATATTTCGTTTTTATAGGCCATTCGGGGAGGAATCAATTTTGAAAGAAAGAGATGCTGCTAATTCCTTGAGTCGTGCAAGTAAAAGGGCAGAAAAAGAATGTGAAAATGAGACGAGACCGATTGGATAAACAGCTTGGACTATCACTCCATAAAGTTTTAAAGATACAGTAAGTTGTATATATATTTTGTTTATTTTTGTATTAATAGAATGTAATGCAAATACGACATGATTCTAATTCATTATTTCATTTAATGAATTAATTCGCAAAATTCAGTTCTAATGAAGTCACGGCGGGCAGATAGATTTGAAGCGTAGGCATATCATGTAGTGGCTTGTTACATTATGAGCAGGCCTGGTTCAATAATTAGTTAATAAAGTTATAGCTCATAGTTTGAAAAGCTCTCCCGACGATCTTAGATTTCTTTAATCTCTTACTTTGATTTATATCTAAGTAATGAATTATTTATTTAAATCCTAGATTGAATAAACTAAGCATTATTACTAGCATTATTTTATATAGATGTACTTTAAAATGTGTATAATAAATAAAGGGACTGGTAGGATGATAAAATAAAAAATGAAAAATGGAATAACATTCAAAAGCTATCGCTTGTATGTAATATTGCCAGTATTATTATTTTTTTCGAACCAAAATGGCGGACACCAATATCGCCGGAGTAGTTGCTTGTTTACAAGTGCATATTCAATAAGATCATTATTCCGTATCCGTAACATGACACTGGTGGACAAATTTAGAATGAATTAAGTTTTAAATTACAACTAAATAAATAAACAGGGAAAAAACACATCTGGGAGATGATATCCGTAACGACCAACAAATCAATGTTACCAGTCGACCAATGAAATCGGCCTATAGCAGTTGTGTATTGCGGAGATAAAAAGCATGCATCAACAAATCGTGTTTACTTTATGACGACTGCGAATTTTTCAATGATAGAAACGAAAAATGCATATTTGCATAATATATTTATTTATGGTTTATTTAGTCCACAACATTTCATGTAGGAATGTTTATTAGAAGTGTTCGATACATTCGTGGCTCGCCGAATAAATATACTCGCTCGCATGGGAGAGACTGGAGTTGTTGAGCTCTCTTGCGCCATCTATCGGGGTTGTTCGATGAATTCGCCTACTTACAAAACCAAGCATATTTGTCATGTAGTAAGTTCTTCAGCAACATCTATTTCTATTGAAGAATAATTTATGAACGAAACAAAAACACCCGGTTCCACACACTCTTGGGCCGGGTTACTAATAGGTTGCTGCTGACGAATGTATATCTGTGTGAATGCTATCTACTTCTACTTCTTTAACAATGCTACAATCTTTTACGGATTTGTAACTTCACTACATTAACGACACAATACAATAGCAGGCGAAATAGTATTACATTATGTAGTTATAGACGAGATTACAAATAGGCGGAAACGCATCGTTTCATGTAGATGAGATTGTGAATAGGCGGAATCGCATTGTTTCATATAGATGATTTGTGTATGCTTAACTAAGATATTTACTAGTATGCTTTTCAGGTAAAATAGATTGCGTTTTGAATATAAAATTAATTTTAAGCTTTTGAACCTGGTTGGGCCGGGCTTCTTTTAATTTGTTACTAGCTGATGTATATTTGGGTACCGATACAAATGTGATCTTGCAGTCCAAGAAATTTGACTGCGTTGTTTCTGGGAAGTTAACCTCTTCATGAATTCAAATACACGAGGAAAGGTCAGGTCGCATAAACGCCAGCTAAATCCCAGAATAATGCATGAACAATAAAATAATAGCGAGTTAGAATTTAACTTTACTAATTTTAACTAATTTTACGGTAATTTGTGATTACATAACGGTATCATAGTGTAATTTTTTTCAATTCGTGCTGTGGAAGCTTTTCCTGAGTGCTTAGTTAGTTATATGTTCACACTAACTGGCATTAAATTAATACTTTTACTTATTTACTATCCTTGAACATTAAAAAAAGGAGTGCATGTTACTATATCTACCTAAATATTTACACTCATATCCTTCACCTCAATAATGCTGATGAATAGTAGCTCATAGCTGTTATGAATTGTATACGTAGATTTGAACCAAATATACAACAAGTATTTGCTAATTGTCCTTTTATTCCGTTCAATTATAGGCCTGGGCTTTCATTTCTAGCGATAATTTACACCTGGTAGGACGCACAGCATTTCATAGAGCAGATTTGCTCCAGTAAGTGCAGTTGTACCTGAACAATAACTTATGATAACTTATATTGTATATTATCATATGTCTAATGAACAATCAGTTCTTTCTTATACCGGCAAAATCGTACGGAGGTGATACTTCAACTAAATCAGCTCCAACCAAATTCAAACCACGACAACCTCGCACTATTTCAAGTCCCTGAATCGAGGTTAATCCACCGATTTCGGGCGTTCCCGTTCCAGGAGCGAAGCTTGGGTCAAGTCCATCTATATCGAAGCTAAATAGATAATCGATAGATAAGTGAAATATGCTGCAATGAATAAAACATCAGCTCATCAGCAGTATAATTACGTCAGGTAAGTTGGAGTATCGCCTATTTTCTTCCTTATTTCTTCCATCAGTGGATCCAGTGATTTATGCCAGCAGTCCTTAGCATGTATGACTGTGAAGCCCTAGGAATGAATTGATATTTAAAATAAACGTGGAGGGTGTTGAGTCCTTACTCTGCTTTTAACTAATGATCATTAATATTTATGATAGCCTATATTTAATTTGAAAATCATATTCTATACACCTGATCAGTTTGGTACTGGTGTTCGTCGATCGCTGTGCCGCAGGATCCGCGTATTCCGATTTGGAAAACTTTTTGACAGTCTAATAAATTTTCCTCTACAGCTCGTCGAAATGGTGTACCATGGGCTATCTTTTCGTTGTTCATATGATCACCACAGTCAGCATGAGCATCAACGTGCACCATTGCAACCGGTCCATATCTGATCAATTAGATCGTATGAGCTAACTAACTTTATAGAAATGGGAAGACCTTATACGTATTAGCTGAACACAATACGGCACTTACTTTTCTGCAATCGCTTGAAGGATTGGATAGGTAATGGTGTGATCTCCTCCTGAGTAATATTATATGTGTTATCTAATAGTAAAAGAAAAAGGAAACAATTTCGATAACTCCTATTTACCTAATGTCAACGGACGACAACCATACTTTATTATTTCTTTATAGCTGTTCTTAATATCCTTACAACACTCTATCAGGTTATATGGATTGACGTATACATCTCCTATATCCGCAACCTGTAACTCCTCAAAAGGGTCAGCCCCTGTCTGAGGGTTGTATCTGCGCACCAGCACCGACTCTGCTCTGATCTGTCGAGGACCAAGCCTCAAGTATGCAACAACAATTATTTATACATATCAAATATTTAGCCTGCCAGACTTTAATTGCATCAAACTTTATTGGTTGAACTATTGATACCTCGTTCCCGAACGGTTCGATGTTCCTTGATCGATTGGTACGCCAACAAAACATGCATCAAGGTTTACTGAATTTTCCGCTATAGGAAGTCGCATCATAGTTGCTATACCTGTTATATACATTTCAGTTTCACAGTCACGCTAACTCAAATGGAGATTTGCCACAGGGCTGAAATAAAGCATACCTGCCATGCGTGGCAAATCATTCGGATGTTTTGGAACATTGTTTTTTCTCGCAATGGAGCTTGCTCGAAATGTTCGCAAACTGGTCTGCGCGGTGTAGACCCGTAAACCTGTTTAAAAATATTTGAACATCACAAGATACCATAACTTTGGGGAAAATTACAGATCATCTCCCTATAGCTAAATGAATGCTACGAATGCAAGTCAAATTCTATTCAAATGTAATCATGTTGTTCGTTTTAACATCTCAAATAACTACGTTGATACGTGGGCTAAACTAATTATATTTTTAACTACAAATCAAATACCTCTGTTCAGTGAAAAGCGAAACTGTGTAAACATCGACATGTTAATTACCCTCTTTCAAAACTCGACCTAACGGGGAACTAAGCAATAGTAAATCGCCAAACTACTGCTGCTGTGCTAACAGTGCACCAGTATTCTATGCTATTTTCGTTACATGGTTTAGACTATATCGCATTTATGTCGTATTGCACACTCACGGGTCACGTGGTGTGGTGTACACTGCTGCACTGTTACCGTTACAACTATAGTGTTTAACTCTGGACATTTCTTGTTAACAATTTCCTATACACATGCAATAACAGATATGGAGGAATAAGGTTATGGTACTGGTTATCTTAGTAGCAGAAAATGTTTACCCACAGCAGGTTTTCGGAACTATGCTATATTCACTTATCATACATGTATCGGAGATTATGACCTATACTGTGCGCCTCAGTGGTAGACCCGACTACAACGGACAACGCCTTGAACTTCAATGTTAGAGTCTTATCCAAAAGCCTCCATCCAAGGCATGACATACCCTGAACGCCTTGGGATATCGGAGACAAGGATCAACCTCAGTTAGGATAAGGGCATGAAGGATTTCAAAGAGGGCTATCGGAGGATATGAATTAACCACAATATGCGAAGGTGATGGACAATGAAAACTCTCTATACAGTACTATAAAGGGAAAGATGCACTTGCAGAGCTAAGCCAGTCAAAAACTAAGGTAGGACTCTTACTTTGGAGCATATATGTAAAAGATATAATATAATCACTACAGCTGCAGACTGAGAATGCTAATGAGCGAGCTCATGCTATATATCGTATATACATAATATAAAAAATATATTATATTTTACTGCATCGTAACTGTGTCATAATTTCGTGTTCTTGTTTTTCATTGTGTTATGTGCCATCGTGAAGATCTACTGTATATGTCTCTTTATTATCAAAATCTGCCATTTTAACACATTTTACCACCTTTCACCAATTAGGCCTCTTCATTAGGAGGATTAGGGCGTATTGTAGCGTTCAATCATGCGAATGGGTTAAGGTACATGTAAGCGACAGATACCGACTATGGCCATAAATTGGGTTTCCATAATAAGCTACTAAATTCAAGATGAAGTCTAATCAGTGATACAGACATGTAATCAAATAGGTACAGGCGCATGAAGAGGCGATATACAGCACAGCAATAACAAAGGGAGACCAATGTTATGGATGGTGTGCCTCAATCTCATCCACAACATATGTGCTAACTATTCAATTTTCAATTAAGTGACAATGCAGAGTTTTACTCCCTATAACATCAGCAGTTCGTACTACAAACCGATTAACAAAATCCGACATTTCTGCCTGCTAATGCTTGTCCGAAAGCCTAAAATAGAATATAATAATTATAGTAACATTGATAGTAAAACTAAAGAAGCAATATAACTCCCGCTTATACATAGCTAGATTTATATTCGGATTCATATCCGGAGGGGTGACCCCTCGTGAAAAATATTTCTCTGCTTTTCTGTCCGTATTGCATCGTAATCTCATGTACAATCTTGAACGGGCAAGTAAATAATTCTGTTTCTTAAATAAAAAATATTATGAAGCGATAGTGCTGGCTACTTCTATTTTCTCTTTATCCTTCCAGGATTCCTTAGTTGGTGGTGGTTATCGCAACTTGAAAGTTGCGAGCGTTACCAGTTTTGAAGTATAAGGTAAATTAGGAAAGACAGTAAGTAGGTTCGATAAGATCGTAAGCGTTAAGAACGTAGTTGTACTTTATTTTACCCGGGGTACGTGAGCCACCGGAGTTTCTATCCGCCGGTTTATTGAAGTTAGAATGTATCGGTCCCGGGTTACTGATCTATAAACGCTTATAAATGAACTTCTAATGAACCAATCACGCTAAAGCTAGCACATATGAGACGTAATACATGAACCAACATTCCCTGACAAAATTGGGTCGATTGATATACGCTAACCCAGAAAAAATCTATTTCGAAACTCGAATACCTATTTCGGGTCGGCCGTAACGAGTGACCCAGCGTTGAACAACATATTGCCGTCCTACTATATACGTCACGCCAATGAATTCAGAATTTCATAGCGAATCCATACATATAAGTCTCATAAGCAAATATGCACTGACGGGAGCCGTTATCCTCTCTTTAATTTGAGGTTAAGTAACTAGGTGGTTGGTCACCTAAAAAAAGGATAACGGCTCCCGTGAGTTTGCTGTGCATATGAGGCTTATATGCAAAGATTCGTTCTAAAATTCTACATTCATTGGTGTGTCATATATAGGGGACGGCAATCGGTCGGGGACGGCAATCGGTCCGCGAGTTACTAAGTCCGCGAGTTACTAAGGGTTGCGAGTTACTAAGGGTTGTTCAACGCGGGGTCACTCGTTACGGCCGACCCGAAATTTGTATTCGAGTTTCGAAATAGATTTTGTTGGGGTTTACCTTAATCAATTGACCCAACTCAGGGAATGTTGGTTTATGTATTACGTCTCATATGTGCTAATTTCAGCGTGATTTGATTATTATAAGTTCATTTATAAGCGTTAGGTGAAGTAAAAATTGCCAACCGCTAGATGTCACTGTTGGATCATTTATAACTGTTAAGTGAAATAAAAAACTTCCAACCGCTAGATGGCTAAGTACAATCAACGCTTATAAATGAACTTCTAATGATCCAATTAGTGTGCTTGGAATTTTGGTTTATGTATTACGTCTCATGTGTACTAATTTTAGCATGATTGGATCATTATCATTTATAAGCGTTTATAGATCAGTAACCCGGGACCCTTCCATTTTAACTAACATAAACCGGCGGCTAGAAACTCCGGCGGCTCACGTACACCAGGTATTTATTTTGAGGCGTTGATATATGTTCTGTTTTGTAATGTATACATTACACGAACATTCAGATAAGAAAAGAAAATATATTTTACCCTAATGCTTAAAGAATAGCATAAACAGCTTGTTGATTTTGCCCAACTTGAACGATGTAATGTAATATAGCATGCAGGTCCAGAATATATATTATTCTCTTATACTTAAAGATACTACCCTAAAAATATGGAAGAGGTATCGCACACTCGATGAAGATCGTTGTTGTCGCATAGTTGTTTCATGACTTAAGTTACTCATTTTTATTCATGTCACATGTAATCTTGATCATGAGTCATTCTTTAAGGTTATAAAGAACTGAATATATCAAGGTAACCCTGTATGAAGGAATAAATCGATAATCTAGGTCATTTAATGATAATAAATAGGTGTCATAGACGCAGCAAATGACGAGTACAGTTCAGTTTTTGCTTTATTATGTAATGTTTCTCCTGTTCTTATCCTCAATCTAAATTTATTAGTTTCATTTTTTGAGAGAAAAATCTTTTTAGAATAGTTTTAATTACAGATTAATCTTAATACAATTTCAAACAATTAATAGGCAAACTTTGCTGAATACTTTTTATTTCAATAGAATTGTACACCCTTTAGTAGTAGAGATTTGAAAACTAATGTACTACTTGTTTACAGTATAGAGTATATGCTAACAAACCTAATATTTTCCCATTTCCAGAGGGTTTTGGGATCAATAATTTGATAAAAAATACTATTTATGTTGCTACTGTAGCATGATTCCCTTATCCTTGTTGTGAGTCCCCTGGAAAACAGCTTCTAAGGGTTTAGTTAAGGATTAGTGATATCTATATACTGAGTCTGAGATTGTTCATTTGTTCCTAAACGCCGCAATTACGATGTGTCCCAGTGTTACAGCGTTAGAACAGTTATCCTATAACTTTAAGAATTTCTACTTCAGTTGGGTCACCGGAATACAATTTCATACCCTCTAGACTAGAGAACCTGCCCTTTTTAATACGAGGAATCAGCCATCAGCAGAAACATATGTAAGAACAAGAACACATTAGCTTTAAAATGATAATAGAATTAGAATCAAAGAAGCTGCTTTTATAGTCACTTCCATGGAAACTCTATTAAAATAAATAAATGAGTGAGGAGGCGGTGACCCAATAGGCTCGGGTGGTCTAGTCATAAATTAATTTGAATACTGATATATCTCTGACCCCAAACTCCTATACACCAAACCCTAAAATGCTGTTATACAGAGGTTGAACTAACCATATCGAACCTAACAACGGTAGGAATCTGTAGCATCCAATTTTATTATTTGACAGCAAATATTATTCGCCAGGTGATATTCATTCTTGTATGTTTTAAACATATGTGCCATATGCCATTTATGTCAGGAAAAATGTTTAGAAATGAAAATATACTCTTTGAAGTGACTGTGATCCATTCTGTGCTTTTAGAACAAAACCACAGATTTGTTTGTTTATTTGGAGGGAATTATTATGTCTTATCATGAAGAAGAAGTATTGGAATTTTTTTACTTGTTTTAATGCCAATTATAATTCTTATGACAATTTCAAAATATCAATATTGTTATCGTAACTCAATGTTTAGTTGCTGTCTGGGATGAATGTGTATGTGCTTTTTTTCCACTGGTCTTTAAATTCAAATTAGTTCCTTGTTCGAATTTTTCAGCAGGATAGGAGAAAGGGTCCCTATTTGGAAATGTTTTATTAGTGGTTTGGTGTTTTAAAATGATGCAGTACTACCACTAATCTTTATTATTTTGATTGCTTGATTTGTGATCAACTCGAATGAGGTGTTTGTTTTCATGCCCTGAGAGTTGACATGTGATTTGTTTAGCTAGGTACCTACTAATAATCTTCAGTTTGCTTGTGTGCATTGCCGTGACCAAAAAATTATAGGTTTTAAGTGCAAACAAACACTATACTGATTTCATTGGTCGTGAGTACTTGAAAACCAAAGTATATCGTGATAAATAGGCTAAAATAATTTTTAGTTGCATGATAAACGGGAAGTTGAAAAGAGAGTATGATATAAAAGTAATATGCTGGGGTGCTGGGTAATCACAGGCATTATGCCTGAATCACGACAGTTTTCGGACACAGTGGATGATTTCCTTAGCAAGTTACTTTATTTTTATATATATTTTCTCGTTTAATTAGCATAGTATTAATTACAGTCTCTTTTTTAGATCTATTATATTTCATTCTTAAAAAGAACTACATTTCAACAGCACCAAAAAAAAACCAAGTACTTCGTTTCTTCGGGTCTCTAGTGACAAACATGTCTCTCCACGGCATGGTAACTGTCACTAGTCTAGCAATCAACCCAAGCTCTGGAGTGTGATAGTTTGTATCACCGACCAAACCTAGCAACAAGTTCGAAGAACAATGTACTCACCTACCCAAGGTGTTGTAAACAGCCATATGACTGTCGATCAGCATCAAGTGCTGGCGCCGAGCGTTGCCAATGATCAGTTCAACGCCCAGCCTATGGTTGGAAATGTGCCGTTGCAACCGCGTGTAAATGCACAAGCCCCATTGCTACCTAGAGATCAATGGCAGCATGAAAATTTCAATTACACAAATCCGTGTTGGGTCGCCATGTTCAATTACAACGCGAACGCAGAAGACGAACTGTCGCTGCAGTGCGGCACATCGGTTGAGGTCCTGTCAAAGGACGCGGGAGTTTCGGGTGACGAAGGCTGGTGGACCGGCAAGGTCGCTGACAAAGTCGGAATATTCCCAAGTAACTACGTGAGCCCCCACATGCAAAACCTCGGCAATGTCAAGCAACCGAAGAACAACGTGTATGAAAAGCTGTATGATGATGATTCCCCTTCTGAACCTATGGAAATAACCATACAGAATGCTTTTTCTGAATATAAGACACCATATAGAAAAATAGATTTCAATGCCCTGCAGCTTAATGAAATCATAGGAGTTGGAGGTTTCGGTAAAGTGTACCACGGCCTTTGGGGTGACAAGGAGGTCGCTATCAAGGCGGCGAAGGTCGATCCTGATGAGGACGTTAAATGCACGATTTTAAACGTTGCAAAAGAAGCCAGGATGTTTTCGCTTCTGTCTCACGAAAACATCATTGCGTTGGAAGGTGTATGTTTGCAACAGCCAAACTTGTGTATAGTATTGGAATACGCACAAGGTGGCGCCATCAACCGTTTCCTGACTGCATATAAACTGCCACCGCAGATTTTAGTTGACTGGGCGCTCCAGATAGCCGTCGGAATGAACTATTTACATAACGAAGCGAAGTGTCATATAATTCACAGGGACTTGAAGTCTAGTAATGGTAGGATGATCTATTTTGTGTTGTGTTATAGTATTTTCAATTTTTCAATGTCATGTATACAAATTTCAAGTGACTACCACCAGAGCAGTTATAGTTCTCCTTTTCTTGCATACATAGTAACAAACCCATTTGAATTTAGTGAAGTTCTGCATTTTATATGAGTATTGAACCAGCGCAACTACCTGAGTTCAATTGACTAATCACCTGTGATAGAAGTTCTTTCAAGCCCACTCACTCATTCATATTTGATATATTCATTGCTGTCACGTCTCTCTTTCATCCCACTGCAACATTATAATATCTTCCATTCATTTCAGTGCTAATCAAGCAAAGAATAGTACCAAACGATGATCTGAAAAACAAAACAATGAAAATCACAGACTTTGGCCTCGCTCGTGAAATGTACAAAACTACTAAAATGAGTGCGGCAGGGACCTATGCGTGGATGGCCCCGGAAGTCATCAAATCTTCGACCTTCTCAAAAGCAAGCGACGTTTGGAGGTTGATAGCATAACCAAAATTGTTCTATCTACTATTCATTTGTTCCACTACCGACTAATGATGTTATGTTAATCATCATTTTCTTTTGCTAAAGTTATGGCGTTCTGTTATGGGAACTGTTAACGGGTGAACAACCGTACAAAGGAATCGACGGATTGGCCGTTGCCTATGGCGTTGCAGTCAACAAACTCACATTGCCTATACCTTCTACATGTCCTGCACAATTCAAGGACCTGTTAGAAAGTATGTTGTTTGTTATCTGTAGTTATCTTTGCCTGAGAAATTAAGTTTTAGATTCAACTGCTAGTCTTTAAACAATCGTTATATTAGGTTGTTGGAGATCCAACGCTCATGAACGCCCGTCTTTCCGCATGATACTGACCAACCTACAGACCATCGCGGAGTCGGAATTTATCACTGTGCCTAACGAATCATTCCGCTGCATGCAGGATGGTTGGAGGGAAGAGATTCAAGCTATGTTTGATGAATTAAAAGCCAAGGAGAAGGTAAAGGTTTTCCGTGATGAAGTATTTATTCTGATTTTGAACCGAATAAACTTTGCCACTTTACAGGAGTTGCGGTCACGAGAAGAAGAGCTAACACGTGCGGCGCTACAGCACAAACTCCATGCAGAATATCTCAACAAAGTGCAAAGAGAACTGCAGGAGAGAGAAGTGGGAATCGTAGAAAGAGAACTGAAAATCGCAATCCACGAAACGGCACAGCGTGAAGCGGCCGAAGCAAAACCGCCTCGGCCAGCAAAGAGGCAAGGAAAGTTTAAAAGAAGCAAACTTGAAAAACGTGGTTGGATCAGTGGTCCCACAGGTAAACATAGATTATGATTTGGGTAACGCCGAAACCTAGAAAAATTATGGTAAATGTCGGCAATAAACATCAATGTTTCGGGAATTTGTGTGTTACCCTAAAGCCTCAAAACCATGTTTACAAACCGTATCACAGTATTATATATCGGTATTAGAGATATAATAAGCGTAATCCAGATATACAGAGTCAGATATATAAAAACAGGTTTGATAAAAATGACAATGCACTCAATTATATTGTTTCTTCTCTGCAGATTTCAAGCACAAGATATCGGTGCAGGCTGAACAAGCAACGGAAAAGCACAAAAGTATTTTACATGAATTTTTAGAAAAAGACAGTGCAAACACTTATCTTCCAGCCAGTCCTCCGATGGGCGTTCGTTTAAAAACAATTCAAAGTAGGCATACCTTCGCCTCTATGGCCTACAACTCCCTCAGGACAGAAGATCATTCCATTTTTTTTGTTTTTCTACAGATCCCTCTGATGATGATACATCTACACAATTAGCTGCTGCCAAACAACCAAAAACAGAAGTGCTAGGTGCTGGCCTATGCCATTTTATTCGTTTTCTATCCTTGATTTATGCGACTAAGACATGGTCATGACCTAATAGATGTGTTTTATTTATGCTTTCGAAACAGATCTAGAAGACGACAACGATGTTACGGTTCGACCTGGTAACTTGCCTATCGGCCCAGATTTTCAGACTCCAAAACCGAGTAGCTATGAAAGCGATGATTCTACCTTCCATCCTACTCCTGACAGCAGTCGTGAAAACAGGTATCAAAACTTCTCTAACAAAGGATCCAAGCAAGTTATGACATATGACGGTAGTGATAAGCATGGAACAATAATGTGCGATGTCACAATAACACTATAGTTTCACAGTACAGCACACTGTTTCTAGTGATTTAGCTGGGTTTTCAAATAATTTTTACATTGGTTCCTCGTTATATGCGAGGGATGTGTTCCGAGATAACCTCTATAGTGTGAATACTTATTTTAATGAGAAACTATCTCAGCCACACAACGACATTGCAGCATTTTGCAAATTGCTCACCAACAATCCCATATTGCTGCCAAATTTTCTTGCATATAAGGATGGGCTGGTAGAAATAGGCTCCTTGCATAACTCCCAATTCACACAATGTGGGTTCGCATATAACAAGGGACTGGTGTAACAAATGTGTAATAAATGGTATTCGAATTATGCAACAGATATCAATATTTCAATCACCATATGCTATAATCTGTAATTTCTCAGCTTGAAAAGAATGAACCACAGTGTCCGGCACATGCTCATCGACATAACATCCATCCTAGCTGCGATAGCTCTCGGCAAAGACGTTCGAAATTATGCTCAAGTCGTTTTACCTGCGTCACTTGCTGATGACGTCAGCAACATCAGTTGTCCTAAAACTATGAAGCCTATCACTCTTTCTGGTGTTAGCATTGTTGATGCAAGTGTTGCTGCAGAAGATCGTCCAAAGACTACCTTATTTCAGGTACCTACAGGTGCTTCAAAGCAGGAAGCCAATCACTTTACAGCGGACCCAATGGATCAATCGCTCGAAAGCGACCCCTCTTCCGCTGTTACCCATTTATCTCTGTCCACTGACTCCCTTCCAGCATTGGAATACACACTGAACGATGGTAAATTGAAAACCTCCGAAAAGGAGAAAGTTTTCATGCAGACAAGCATGTCAACGACAGGAACGACATATTCCTCTGTGGTGAAAAAGACGACTGACAAGAGAGTCTCTAAACCGACGATCGGAAATGGCATAAATGCTGGTTTTTATGCCGAGGAAGAATGTACGGTTCGCTCGAATAAGTCAAACGTACTCTCAGGTGCCTTTGAACTTTTTAATGCAACTTGTAAGTCTAGTTCTCTTATTTTTATTCTAACTTATTCAGTATTTTCTCTTGATTAGGTCATGACATTTCTTATGATATGACTCCTTCCATCGCGACGTCGCTAACAAACACTCATGTGCAACCAATAGTTACTCGCCAATCCTCGTCTGTCATGAACAATGACAAAAAAAGATCTTCCTGGGGACCGACCGAAGTGGGGATGTTGACGGAAAGTGGAGTTCATACAAAAAGGGGTCATAGGAGAACTCCGTCAGATGGTCGTGTACCGATGCCGTCTTTAGATAATGCGGTCAAAGTTCTTGTGAGTCACAAAGCAGTTTCAGAAAGATGTAAGTGCCGGTAATTCAGTTCTAACTGTGTTATTGTTTTAACTAAGTGACACTTAGTTGACATTTTATTAGTCATAACCAATTTTTTAAACTTGATTTCAAATTAGCATCAACACCAGATCCAGAGCTCTGGAGACTTCCTGCCCCAACATCTTCGAGGCGAAAAAGTGACCAGGGAAACGACCCCATCGTTGAAAGACCTAACACCCTGGCAATAACGCCGCGCCCCCGTCCCCAGCATGGTGGGGCAAAAAGTCTCGATTCTTGGTGTATGATACCCGGCAAGGGAATGACCCAATCGCCGGTCGGTGCCTCTACAGCAAGTGCTACTGCGTGCGTACCGATGGAAAACGAACTAGAAATTTCAACTCAGCAAATTCCATATCACCGTGCTTCGTCGGCTGTTCTAACCAAAACGGGACACTCTCCGAACCCATATTACGCAACTCCCCCTGTCCAACATCATGAGGTTTACAGACATCAAGGCTCATATCCTCCTACAATGATGCAAATGCAAACTATTCCAGCTTACTCCTACATACCAAATACATCGTTTGAACAAGCCACTAAACCACAGTCTAGTAGTAGAAATCCTGGCCAAAAGTACTCTCACATGAAAAATGACCGTTCGAGATCTGCCCGCAGCCTCCAGCATCAGCCCAGTTTGTTGGATCAGAACATGGGCGAAGAGGAGGACAGCCACGATCCTTTGATGCGCTACAGTCCAAAAAAAGATCATTATACACCTCCAAAAAACAGCTATAATTACAGAGATTTCCAAGAGTTTTTATGAAGTTCAAACAAAAGAAGTATAGCGATTATTGTGTTGAAACCTGTAAAAAATATTTTTTCAGCCACAGCTTTGTGCCAAGGGCACTTTTATATCTGTGCGGCATCACTGAGCATTCATAGGCTTCTTGATTGCTTGAGGTGTTTGCAGATATTTTCCAACTATCGACTCGAGTTGCGACCCTTAAAAAAATTATTTTGCAATATCTTTTTCTATGTAATGCAGGTATTCAAAAAAATACCTATATATATATATATATTCTATGTCTGTTTTGCCTTTCATGTTAACCATACGTTTCATCAAATACTGTAATATTAAGTAAATGTAGTAAAATTAATAATGGCACTTTGTTGAAAGTATGTTGCATCCCCAGATGAAATATTTGGCCCCTTTAGTTCGTTTTTGTGTGTTCCACTGTTGTCTTGTTTCTACCATAGCTAGTATCCCATGCTTGTTTCTGAAATTTCTCGTACTGTGTTTATGTCATGAACACATGTGTTTTTCTTACACCAATTTGCATTTGCAACTAATATAAGCTCCCCTAGTATACCCAGTGGTTAATGTTTCAATACAGAATTTACAATATCTCTTCGAGGTAACAGTATTGATGGATCTGCGTATTGTTAAGAATGTTTGACTATAGTACCTTGCGTCTTTTACAGCATCGACACATATGGTACAATAATCACTTACAAATTCTTGAAGGTGTTCTATATTTCAATACTGTATGTATTTAGCTGGATAAAGTTTCGTTTACCACTGGGATGGTGTTGTATTGAACTAGTTAACTTTCTCTTTCTATTATTACTAAAGTGTATTTCTTCATGATTGTAAGCGTGCTTATTTGTCCATATACTGTGTTGCCGTAAATATATGACAAATAATATCAATAGCAAAGCTAAAACCCTGTGATTTTTAAGTGAACATGTCAATTCTTAGGTGCTATAAGGACAAGGGGAGGTGAGCTTCTCTGCAGTGGCTAAACGAGTGAGATAGTGTAGTGTCTTTAACTTCACTGTAAATCTCGAACAGCAATCATTATTTTACTGGTGCCCTAGGAGGGGAATGAGTGTGCCTTCGAGGCGTTTAATTTAAATAATAGCCACTTAATCATATCCACATGATGTCGTATTTCTGAGAAACCCACACCTGTCTACTGTTGGTGCAGTCAGAAACAGGAAGGATTATTTGTTGATAGCCGTGAAATATGCTTTTTCTATATAGTTTAGAATAATTTTGATTACCATAACTTAGGATATATATTAAAAAACATATTCAGGGGATGATTCAAATTGGTATGTTCTGTATACAGATTTTTGACCAAAACAAATCCTTTCTTTCCGGAATTCATTCCGTCTGGTTTGAATCAAAATGATTGATGGATTGGAATTGATAATTGAATTCATAGGAGCATTACCAAACTTACCAAAGAGAAGTGATAAATTTTTTATGCAGATGGAAAAAATTTAATAGCCGTTGCGAAATTTCATCTGCACCTGGAAATACTCCTTTTCTCCTTCGGACATTACTTTTTGAAACTTCGGAAAAAATTTCATTTATGTTGTTACCATTTCCGGTTTGCATACCTATGGTATTATTTGTTTCCTCTTATATGTCTATTAAGTAAGTCGAGTGTTCATTATTATTAATATCATTATTTAATCCAAAGGTAGGATGCATGGAACAGAGTCATCAAATTCTTTCGAGGTGATCTGGTAAAATGTGCGCTGTGGTGTTGACTGAATGTCAGATTGCGTATGTCGAGCGGTTCCGCCCGTTCGTACTCCTTGTATCCGCTGAACTTCTTCACGTTGTTTCAGACTGAAGGCATTGCTAGTAGTGAAATTACCTTAACTATCTTTTATTAATTGTTATATATATTATATTACTGCAGAGACGATGTTACATTTCTTCAAACAAAAAAGGTAGAAATATTTCTAAAGAAATTTCGGTAAACAGTTCTTTTCTAAGCACCGTGAAGTTGAATAGATTAGATTTTGCGAAACCACTGTCGTTAGTGGAACCATCAACATGACAAGAAGGGAACCTCTGTGTTTCAACTTAGTGACTATAACAGTGGCACTGACATGCCTGTGGTGTTTTTCGGAAGGAACCGTTTTTTCTTCAAAGATGTTGAAGCGGATGGAATCGGGACCAAATTGGGTGGACTTGAGAGGCGGAATACAGGATTTGGTTCAACATAAGAGTAGGTTTTGGCATCACAGATTAGCAAGATCGGTCATCAAGGAGCCAACAGTCAAACAGTCCGATTTAGGAAACGACACTACTCATAACCAAGCATTGATTCACTGGTCTGGTGGTAATAGCACTGTAAGTATATATTATTAACAACTCATTGGACGTTTTCAATTTATCTAGAAATTTGTCATGTATGTTTCAATTCCACCCTTGTGGATCATTTTAGTTCGATTGTCTTATTCGTTTCAATTCAGTCGACAGTATTGCCTAATACAGGAAATTGTAACAAATCCATATCCGGTTTTCTGTGTATTATCCCGTTGCTAATTGACGGTAGTATAGTTAAAACAGTGTTCCAATAATAAATATTCATCACTGTTGCTATATCTTAAGTTGAATAGTTTAGCCATGTTGCTGAAACTATAGTTAATATATTAAGGTAATATTTCTGTGCCCAATAATATATGATTATTTATGCTGTGGCGATTATTAGTATCGTGTTGATACATTCCTTCACATGTATTCGACTTTCGATATATTCGTGCTATTGTATGAATTCATATTTATCATCTCTTACCAGACTTGCTGATGTCTAGTGGTTAATTATTGATTATAGAAGGTTTCTAAACCAGCAGATGAATTTCCATGTTTTCAAGTTGTTTGTTTATATCAAATGATCTTCTAATCATCTCCTTACTAGTGTCTAACTTTCTATTGGTCGAATCAAGTCATAATCAAGTGCATTCGATCATTGCATTGCATTGAATCATAGGAGGAATATGTCTTTTTTCTCATGTTTGGCTTGTTTGTTTGTTGTATTTTTGTTGACAAAGTCATGGAGTCAGCAGTCTTGTCATAACGACTGTAATATTTATATTTTTGCTTGTTCATATCTATATATGAAGCTTTTTTTAGCCATATTATTTTATCTTTTACTATTGAATTTATCTTTTAGGTTGTGTTTATCCTGACCAGAAAGAAGGTTGGATCTGCTGGGAATAGAATAACGGAAAGCACATTGTGGAGGTAATTTAATTTGAATTGATTAACGTCCCTCTAATGCGTCAAAAACCTTTGATCAGAGATTTATCCACGGTAATTTACTCTGCTGTTCAAACACCAGATTGACTTGAACAAGATCCTATATATAAGATTTCACTATTACCAGAGTTGTTTTACATGCAATACATAAAGCTATGATTCACTGAATAGAAAAAATTCATAATATGAATATTATATGCCTATCTGTAGTAATGTAGTGTAGTTGTATAGAAGTAACATTCAATTCTGAACCTATTTTTTTTTTGTTATTTCAGAGTAAAACCACTTGACATTCAAATCTTGAAGAGAAGAAGTATTGTACGATTCATAGTTTCATTTTTTTATTATTTCCAGATCTGAAGATTATGGATCAACATTCAATTCAATGATGAATAATTTCTACAAAAATACAACTCTCAAGAGCTACTTTGTTTGTCCTACCAATAAGTCAAAGGTAACAATATTTTATGTGGTAACAACACATGCTGATCTGATCGTTCACCTTGACTTTACTTTGTCCTGTCTCAGATGATTTTCATTGACTCCTACGCTAACTCCAGAAGAATATGGATATCTCTGAATGAAGGCAAGAGTTACTCGCTAGTCACTGTGCCGTTTTCTATAGAGAAGATTGAATTCCATCCAAGTATCAGCGAATGGCTTCTCGGTTACGATAAGATCATGAAAGAGGTGAGATTTCTTATGTCCTATTATCAGATCGGTGGTGTTTTGAATTTAAATTGTTCAAAGTAAAAGTAAATTTATTTCATTTGTAATACTTCTGTGTCTGCTTTAGACAGACCACACACCAGTTAAAATGCTACCAGCATGGGTTCATATATTCTTTATCTATCGTCGTCGATTTAATAAACTGTCTCTCTTTCATACCACAAGTTATGCGGAATCAAATATCAGGAACAATTATTAAATTTTCTGCACCGTGGATATCTGCTCCTCTGTTTCAATATTGGTTTTATCATAGTGGCAGATATTGTTATCATAGCAGTGAATGGCATTAAAATTGAAATTTATCATTCCTATATTATTAATTCTGCTTCGTCGAGTTCCTTAACACGAGGTTGTTACCAAATATTACTTTTCTGCTGTCAAATTTATTGAATTCATCTATCACAATTGTCCTGCTTTCTACGATAGCCCACAAAGACATTTTGTTCCAAATTACAAGCTTTAAATTAGTACATACCCACAGTCTCTTTTGTCGTCACGTAATTCCATCTCGTTGCTTTTCATACCCTTGCCGTGGAGACTTCCAAACAATGGATCAAAGAGACAAATGTTTTGTATTCTCTTGTTTCTAATATACAACCCATTCTAGCTAGAAGGGAATGTTGCTTAGTCATCCATTAATCCACTCATAATGGATTTGGTAATATTTGTTTACCTCAATGTTCATGTCATTCTTGTTTTTCAGTTGTACTGTTCTATTGATTTCGGAAAAACTTGGACCAAATTACATGATGAAGTTACAAGTGAAAGGTTCTCTTGCACTTCTCAATTTTTCTTGGTTGCATTCATATTAAATGGTTGACGTAATGTAGTTCCAGTAAATTTAACTTGAAGTTTTTCATTTATTATCCATGAAGTATGTTTATTATTAGACATATCTGCTTGCAATTTCTTCAGGTATTACTGGTACATCAAAGACGTTGATGTGGACGAGAATGCCAACAAGATCATCCATTTTGAATATCGAAATATCTATGTATTGCCCAATAGTAAGTGCTAATAAATGTCCTATGCGAGTTTCCCTGTACCAGTCCCATATGTTATACTGGGCCTTCAATTAGAAATATACAAGTACTTACCTTAATTTCAAAATTTCTTTCTGTTTACCAGGAGTGTGGCAGGTGAAGACTTGCTACATTCCACACTGCAGAGAAACCGCTTTTCAGAAAAACTACGATGCTCTCGAAAACATTGACATGGACTCGCTGGTCGTTCAGGACGATTACATCTTTGTACAGGCAAGTGTGAGAATCGCATTCAAATTTCTCCCTGTCTTCCTCGATTTTGACTGTTATGATTTTTTTCCCGTAGAAATCCGGAGCCTTGAACAAGCTGTATGTCTCATACAAGCGGGGGCCTTTTGTGAAAGCGCATTTTCCTTATTACAGTGGGCAGATGCAGTCGGTAAGTGTCATACTATCCTAGACAATAGACATCGGTTTGCATATGTATTCAGTAAATGTGTTCTGTTAGTAATGTTGCTATTATTTACAGAGGTATAATGACATTGTGACAACTAACATGATTATAAGTTATATAATATTTGCTTTATTTAACTGTTTGGTTGAGAATTGTGTAGTTCATAAATGGTTTCAAACCTGTCAGTTCCTATTGATCTTAAAAATGTTTTTGTAGATCAGGGTTTTCAATCTCTCTCGTTATTATTCGGTTCAACTTTCATTCCAATGCGATCAGTTCTAATTTAATAAAAATTCAACATATTTAGAATTTGAAATGATGTATATTTTTTCCCTTTCAATCTAATTCAATTCCGTATGTGTTGCTTCAGCACTTCCATGTCGTGAGTTCGGACGGAAAGTGTGTTGTAATCGGAGTGAATCACATCAATGGACTGACTCACCTGTTTTTCTCGAATCTCGAAGGTGACACCTACTCACAATCTTTGAGCAACGTCAGGTACTTCAACCGGAAAACGGCTGATAAAAAAGTCTACACAGTCGACATACACGAAGTAAGGTTTCGAGCAATTCTACGGTCTGCTAGTCGTTACGCCCCTTCGCTCAGACCCTTTTACTTGTAACTGAAAAGTAGCTTTTGTTTTTATCAAACTATAAGACAGGGATTCCCCGCTACAGTCGGTCGGGCTTATTCCAAAAACAAAACAAGGGCCTTGTAGTGAGCTTTCGTTGAACTATGAGTGCACTTGAATTCTATAAAACCTAGTACCATGTTTTTCCTAGGTTCAAGGCATAATCGGTACCTATATTGCCAATGTTCACAAGTCGGACGGTGAAGGCTACAATGTTACGCAAATAACCTGGGACAACGGAAGGTCTTGGGCCAATATTTCTAGCGCGAACCTACCAAGCGGCAACAAAATGAGCTCTTGCGTAGGGTCTTAAATTATATGCACTCTTCGTGTACTGTTTCCTATATCCTTTTCATCCTCATTTGCTTTTAGAGCGGATGCACATTAAATTTACATCTGATGATGGACCAGACGAAATCTGGTTACTATATGCCGTCTATTTTGAGTAAGAAAAGCGTACCTGGTCTCATCCTTGCTCATGGTGAATATTAATTCAATGGATGTTTCTGTTTCGTAACATAGCTTAAATTCCAACCTTGGGTATGTCTCGAGATGATTGATGGTCTTTTTTGTCTAGCTTTTATTGTATAAGTCTACCAAATTTTATTTTGGTTGTCCTGGTACCCTATTTCCTTAAGTGTGATTGTACATATAAATTCAATTTACAAATGAATTTTTTATGCTTCAGGCACTCTTGGAAGAACTCTCGAAGATAACCCAAATCGAGTTGCTCTGTTCATCAGCACCGACAACGGTATGAGTTGGAAAAAAACGCGAGACTCACGGCATCTCATCGTTATCGCTAACTACGGAGCCATCCTTGTCTGCATTCCGATGATTTTCCTGAGCCCAGTTAATTCTCTGTAGTACGTCTCTCATGTAAAATACATGAACTTGATTTGCTAATTATTTTGTAGCATTTTTAACAAGTTAGACAGTAAAGTAACTTACTGTATTTTAATTTCATATAAATTTTATTTTTTAATTTGTTGGTGAAAATTTTATGATTACAGTTTCAGCGGCGATGAAGGTACTACCTGGCAATCATACAAATTCACGGAAGATGCCGTCAATGTTGACGGTGTTTTGACCGAACCTGACGAGCAGACACATTTTCTTACGTAAGTTCAACACAAATGCTCCCCAATACATTAAATATAGGGAGTTCATCGGCTGCCTGGGTACCTAAACCGCTTTGTTGATCCTGGTTCCTATTTCTGTATCCTAGTATAGTGCTGAAATCACATATGTCCTACATTCACTCTTGTTTAACAACAACATTTATTTCCTCTTACATTTTCGTCATCAGATATTCATCAAGTATGTGTATTAAATATAGGTTGTTTGGCCACATAACTTACAAAGACAGCTGGAGAATATTTCAGCTTGATATGAGTCCTGTATTCGAGACAACATGCAAGCAAGACGATTTTGAAATCATCACTATACCTGCTGTATGTACTATTGATGTTGATTTTCATAGCATACAACAAAGTCTCAGTTGGTCCATTCCTTCCTTGTCTTGATTATAGCAAATTCAGTCAAACACTTGTCACCTGGGAGTCGTACAGAAAGTTGAGCGCTTAAAGGAAAATTCTTTCTGCTTGATAAACAAGAATTACTCTCGTATTCAGACAACCACAATATGCGATTGCACCGATGATGATTACGAATGGTAAGACACAACTGAGTTCTTTGAATCAATGGGTTCGTGTTCGAAAGGCCTAGTATGGTCATTCTGATTAAGACAGCAAGTACCAAGAAACTGATCATACTTTGTTTTTCAGTGATTTAGGTTATGAAAACGATCTCGTAAACAATATTTGTAAACCTGTTCGCTCAGGATTGATCGATACTGTCGGAGAGATTTTCACAACGGCAAAGAACTGCGCGAATAAATTAACCAGAACCGGGTAATGCGTAACTATCAGTTGATTTTCTTACCATTTACTGAGGCCTGAGCAATTCGAATTACCGTACGATTGTGTGCTATTCAGATTTCGCAAAGTCCCTGGAAACAGGTGTCAGAATGAACTCAAGAACAAGATCTTGGCTCCAACAGACTGCAAAGTGCCCGCTACACCATTGACACCTACGACTCCGACACCTAAGCTCAAGCTGCAGCTAGTTAACAAAACTAAAAATGCTAAAATCGGGGAAAACTTGTTCTTCTCTGTACAGGTAATGACTCTTATATTGAACGTGTTCCCAACTCTGTTGAACAGGAATTTAAATCGAACCGAATCATTGACTTAAAACTGGAACGAACCGCCCAATTTTGGCCAATTGGAAACGGAACCTCATAATTCGAAGCATCTTGAACCCCACAACCAGAATGAATCAAAGAACTAATCTGGTTCAGCTACGGCTTAAAAATGAAAGAATGTCGTTAGTGTCTGTAAAATAACTAATCACGGTAATCGCAATAAAATTTCCTCGTGCAAATCTATGTTTTTGTAGATTCTTAGTCATGTAGTGTCAGATATAATACAAAACATTATAATATATAATATAAGTGATATACACATAAACACATGTATAATTTCAGGATCAGTTGTCACTGTGTAGCAGTATATATAATACACTGATTACGGTGACTACAATAAGCGTATTTCCTCGCTATTTCTATTCCAATACATCATTTCCTGCTTTAGTTTACCAAGTCACCAAATTTTATGTTTTCCTCAGGGAGCTGACGAATCCGTTGTCTGGACTATTCTGAGACCTGAAGACAAGCGGGTCATAACAGACAGTTCAAAGAACCTGACTCTGATTCCCAAAATCCCCGGCCCGTACAAGGTTCAGGCTTCATCAAAAGAGATTCATTCCAACACGATCCTGGTTGAGTTTTGGTGTAAGATGCTTGAAGTCTTTTGAGTTTTCTGTTCTGTGTTATAGTGGTAATGGTAGTAGTAAGAGTACACACCATTCAATTTCCAGATCCGATAGAAAAGATTTACCTATACAATCCTCCTGTCGTTGCTACGAATGCATATTACAACGCCACCGTAAGAGTACAAACCGTTCACGGCTTACGTGGAAATAAGACTCTGCTCGGTGAAGTCACATACATTTGGCAAACGGCTTCAGGACGGGTAAATACATAGAGAAGAATGTTTCTTCCATGCTAAATTATTCTTCTATTCACACATTTGAATTAAAAAGTATATGGTATGGTATAAGTTCCATTACCTGCAGAATGCTCGTATATATTTATTAGGTTATAAAATCTTTTGGTAAGAGTGTGGAAATAAACTCCAAAATCCAATATCTCATTTGCTGACCTGCAGAGTTAAATCAGAGAACCAGATATCCAGAAATAATCAAAACGATAAGTCTATGCCAAATTTATCTCTCTTTTTTCTGCAGTTAATTTCAACTCCTAGCAGTCACCTGAACAGTTTGAAGCACAGCAAAGTATCATCCTTAATGTTGCAAGTAACAGCAGAAAACACAGTTAGCACACAAAGCACTTCCGGGAAGATCAAAGTTGGCGGTAAGTTATTATCAAAGATGATTATATATCCTGTAATGGATGTCATCGTCTTTCTGTTTAACCACTGATGGGTGACATCTAGTCATCATCAAATCGTAAGCCTAAATTTCGTGGAATATTCCTCGAAACAGTAGCAGACGAAATTTCAAAAACCGTTTTTGTAACATTTACCTTAACGATATACTTGCTTACGCTTGTGCTCAAGTTATATATTTGCTTTGCAGAATTCATAGAACAGCTAATAGTAGAGTTGAAGTGCACACCGGAAATGACTTCAGAGAATTTGAGTGATGTTTGGTTGGAAGAGTTCAAAGAACAATTTGAATATGCACTTTTCACCGTAAGGATAACTTTTTTATACAGCCATTTCTCGATTCAAAATCAGTGTATTTTTATAAAACACTATGCTAATGGGAGTTTTATTCTAATTTGATATATGATGATAAACCTAGTTCATTGATGTTCAATTCGATTGTTAATACAGAAAATATCTTATCGTTGCAGTTACATGATTTTGTGGAGGTGGCCAAGACTTATAATCTTCACAACGGCGTGGACTTGTTCGTATATATTCCACCATCAGAAAAACTTCGTGTTTATATTTATCTTTTTCCTTTGGAACACAAGACCTCGACCAAAACCCGCCTCCTTCAGGTAAAGACGTAACTTATCACCGATGTGAGTCATATATAATACCTCAGACAATACTAATTCAGTTAATGGAAAATGAACTTGTGGAATTGGGATTGCATGTATGCACGATGAAGAGTGATGATATGATAATATTGTTTTGAAAACCATAGAATAGCATGAGGGTGACCATCCTATGAAGGGAATTTGAATGGGGTACATGAGTTATATGGCGCATCCACACTCGTGTAAGAAGTATTGACGCATGGAATGTGGTGCTGAGAACTTCCCTTCACGCTTGAAATGGCAATTCTTATTTTCAGAGTGCTCTAGATCTCGAAAAAGCCATCGCTAATGGAAAGATTAGCATTCCTGTTGCTAACGGGCATGTAGTTACAGTGACAAATCAATATGTGGTCGACCGTAAGTACATGATTGAGTTACCTTAACTTCCGTTCGTTTTGATAATCTTAGGTTATGTTTTTTCCCTGTAGACGACGGTACAGTTCACGCCTACGGTACTTCTGCTGGTTCCAACGCGGCTGTTATTGTCATCGGAGTCATAATAGCGATTATCCTAATCGTTCTTCTAGTGTTTGTGTTCAGGCGTGTGTCGAGGTATGCATAGTCTTATTTTACTGTAATAATAGTCTATGCTTCACAGCATTGTTCCTAAAATGTCAGTTTATTTTGAACCTTTATAAATACTGTGTCAAATACATTTAATATGATGCTGTTTTGCTACTAAGAATGTTGCAGTTTGTCATCACAAGTCCCTGAAATACTTTTCTTTAACTTATCCAATAAAAATTTAACAAAACACAAAATTATTTATTTCGAACTCATTATCTTTTTTGTTAAATAACATTTTTTACTTGGACCAAATTCCTATTTCTGTCGAACAGGCGAATCCGTTTCGATCGTTACTTGCACTTCAGAAACTTTCGCGGGGGCTCAGGAGGAGCTCCTCACATTGTTCGAAATCAAGACCGCAATCCAATCGTGGACGAAGAGTTTATTGATGACGATCTCGATAACATGGAGGGCATCGGTTTGTACTTCTCATAGTGGTATTTCTTCCTCAGAGAATCTCTTAGGTTGAATGTTGAATTTTTTTCTCAGGGAGTCAAGATGCCACTTTACAGTTTCAAGGTTGACCCAGAATATTCGCCACAGCGATCGTGAATAAAAAATATAAAACCATGGTGTCAAGGTTTTTTCTATCCACCCCTTCCATTTGTACAAAACAATTGCAGTTGTTGAAATAAACTGGTCGATCAATCTCTTTTCAAGTAGGAACCAACATTCATCACACACAACATTTTGTCACAAATTAGCAGGCAAAGCCAAGTATTTATTCAATTGCGTTTTATATTCCTCTCGTGTTTGACACATTTCACTCGAGCTTGTATCACTACAAGCGGTTAATGAAGCACAAACTTTACCAAACTATCAGCGGCAATGGCATGTTCATTCCAAGTTTCTTAAATCCCATCGTTAGAAAGATGTAATTAAGTTTCTCATCCAACTACTAAGGAAATAATCGCAGAGTAATTCTTAAACTAATAAAAATAGTGTTGTATTTCTAACAGCCTTATATATTTTGCTGTAAGATCTTTTGTTTTCTTTTCTGTAGGAACTACCAATTAATTATTCTTATCGAAAAGGCATTATCAATGTTGTAAGTAAAGGATATGTAAAATATTTAAACTAATTAAAAAGCTTCTAACTTACAAATACTACTGATATTCTTGAACTAGTATATCAAGCCTTTTTCTGTTCAGTTTTATATGCCTGTTAAGTTTCTGAAGCCACGTTTGCTGATTCTTATACCATATTGAGTATTATTTTCTAGTATGTTTATGCAAACTGGCAGTCTCTTGATTCCAATGGGTGCTTAGAAATTGTGACTTTTATTATTATTCTAATTCTATGTCAAAGTTTCTTTTCAAACTTTTAATACGAATTGCGTTTGGCTTACAGCCCGATTTTACTGGAATTCTTACGGTGCAGTTTAAGCTTTTTTTACTGACGCACACAAAAAATATTACTGCAGAAAGGCTTTTTATTCAACTCAGACCCTATCATTTTACCGACCAACAATTGATCGACCTTCTTTATTGTGAGTTTTTATTATTTTATATGGTTTGATATTTTGTAATGATGATTTGTAACAGTAGTGACCCGAGGGAGTGCCTACTGTGATGACTGTTTTTGAGATGCTAAAAAACAATCCATAACATAAGTGATATTATTGTTGTTTGCAGTGAAATGCCAATAAGTTTTGAGTTTCAAATTTTATCTCTTTATTCTATGTACAGTATAAAATTGCTTTGTACTAATGCTTTTTTTTATGTGTTCACAACAACATAATGTTCTTCCACAAGAGTAACAATTTCCATGTTCATGAGCAATCTGAGATTGGGAAGGTCTTTTTTTGGCCCACTACTCTGACACTGTCTTAAGATACAAACCAAAGAATTAACCAATTAGAATAGTGTTCAGGAAAGTTTGCTTTTGATGTCATTATTACTTTTAGTGCGTTATCTACTGATGCCTTAAATATGTAACAGTGCAAGTCAATAAACCAATTTGAACTGATAGTAGACTGCAGTTAATGGGTATTTTTATTTTTTATCTTGTCTCCCTATTTGAGACCCCAGAAAAGAAGACAGACTACCCTTTCAACTTAAATATAATATATAATGCAAAATATAAACTAGAAGTGATACAAAATAATGATTTGGCGATTTGTAAGGATTCCTAAAGAAAGGTTATTCGCCTTACGTATGGCATTTATAGGCATAGAATATGTAACCAGATAAGTTATCTATTAAACACAAAGTTTTATTTGCTTTTATGTGTTATAGCCGCACCTTTTGTTTAATATCTTGACAGACCTTAACTCTTTGACTGCTGTTATCTTACTAGATTAGTGGAAAATGTTCTTATTATTGATTTCTGTGATTGGTCATTTCAATCACTGCATATATGTAGTATTTTTCTAAATACTATGCATCAATGATCTAAGAATGACTGTGTTCACAGTTGCCATATACATGGGTAGTTAAGGGTTTATCTGCAACTAAACTTAAATATTTACTGTTCGATAACTGAAGTCAACATTGATGAAACTTAACTGAAGTTTATTGGACTCACCGTTTCGTTACATTTAGATGGCCCACTGGATTTTATAGTGCTTTAAATTTACAGGAGAGTAAAGTGTTACTAAAATTTTGATTGTATGTCAGAGAATAAAGTTATATAATTGATAATATCATTCCTTGTGGACCTAAAACTTCTGTCCTGTGTACGGTTCATGTGAAACATGGCTTGGAATGTTGTTGAAAAGCTCGTTGAACAGGCTGGAGAGCACGCTACTGTCATTGGAAAGTTTTGGGTGACGTCTTTTCTCGTTTTCCGTCTGCTACTCGTTTCATCCATAGCAAGTAATGGTTTATTCATTTCAGAATAGCAATATATTTAATACTCGGGTTTAATATATTTAATACTTGGGTTCAAAGTTTTTTTTATCACAATTCAATTGTAAATTGCCAAATACAATGATAGATGTTTCTTTGAATGATTTTCTCTTGTTCTTCCATAAGATTGTATTTTTATTAACACCTGAGTTCAATTTTTATCAGGCAATACGTGGGGTGGTTCTCAGAGTGATTTCGTTTGCAACACACAGTCTCCTGGTTGTAAGAATGTTTGCTTCAATGAATACAGTCCTCTTGCTGTGGTAAGTCCCAATGTCCAATGTATTTTAACCAATTTTGAAATTATTTTATTTGGATTTTCTATGCAGAACCGTTACTGGTTCTTGAATATTCTCTGTGTGGCTTTACCGTCCATCATTTTCATCATATACACGGCCCACAAAATGGCAAAAGTAAAGCAAGTTGTCGATGCAAGGGAGAAGAAACAACTGGAAGAAAAAGAAGCAGTGAGTGGGTTTAATAAATAAATTTGCCAACTTGAGAAGTTTGAACTCAATTTCCTGCAAGTTCTTTTGCCAATATATCAATTCAGTTATGATTACTGATCATTACCCGGTAGTGAAACTATCTTTCGTTTCTTACATGATCGTAAAAGCGGAAAAAAAAGCGCAAAGAGAAGTTTGAAGAGAAGAAAAAGAAAATAGTAGAGTCTGGAGGAAGAGTAGAAGACATTGAAGGTATTAAAGTTGGAGTTGCTATGTTTCATCATCATTACGAATTCAAATTGAATAAATTTGTGACTCGTACGACAGAATTACTTAACCTATATGAAATGATGATGTGTCTTGTATGGGACATATATAAAAAATACAGAAGTTTCGTTGAAATTTTTGTAATGAAGTTACCTGTATTTGATTGTTGTACTACTGTGTGGTATAGTATTGCTGTAAGGTTTGATACAAGTAAGCTCCATTACACTGAGGGCGTGGTAAAACATTTTAGATATTGAGGAATAAAATATACAATAGAGATAGAGAACATACAAAGGAGTAATGGACTTAATACATTACAAATCCTTATTCTAATCCAATGCCAAGAATTGTACATCTGTATTTCGTAGTGTCAAATCTCTTCGCTCTTGTTCATTTAAGAATGTTTGCTGATTTCTAGACATAAAAACAGGGTCATGTAAGCTGTTGATTCTTACTGTGTATGTAGGTAGATTTCTAATGATATTGTAAACACCAGGTGGCTGAATGCAAACAAGCTTGTTCAGAAGTAAAGAGGTTAATTGTGTGTTAATGTTCAATAGGTCTTAATGAAGATTCAGACGATGAAAATGCAAAATCAAAGGAAGACAATCTCAAAGCCAGCAAGCTGTCATCAGACACTCCTTCAAAGCTATTTCTTGCTTATTTTTTCGTCGTAAGATACATTTTCTTTTGGTTATAGTCTAGTCTGTAAATTTTCTTACACATTTAATGTGTTATGTATACATGGCAGGTTCTCATAACAACCTTGATTGATATTGGATTTATAGTTGGACAGTATTATATCTACACTTTTCATTTCGTGATGCCAGAACTATGGCAGTGTCGTCATTGGCCTTGTCCTGATATAGTGGACTGTTTCGTTTCTAGGTGAGTACCGCTATCTTCGAAAAAACTTTTGTGCATTACGAATAAGCATTGTATCATAAATTTTACATCAGGCCTAAAGAGAAGACAATAATGATCTGTGCTTACTATGCATGTACCTGTGTCATGGTTGTACTGAACGTATTCGAGCTCTTTCACATTTCTGGTAATTTTGCTAAAGCTTGGAAAGAACGTGGAGATGATATAACAAAGCATGCTGATGAAGGTCCAAGCTTCAATTATATGGGTGGGTATTCCCAGTGGACCACTGGAGCAGATTACCTAATGGCACGTCCACATGGGTACCCCGAGGCAGCTGGAATGCCTACCATATATCATCCTGCTGCCGTACGAGGTCATAGACCTGGCATGCCTGCTGGCCGTAGGAATAGGAATCGCAGATACTGATTGTTAAAATGAATCTGATGTTATAAACACCATTGTATTAAATACATACCTACCAATTAGCACAACTTGATATATACTAACATAATGTATATGTTCGTGGTGATAATAAGCATTTAGTAAACATAATCACAATAGGGGGTGTGAATAATTCTTTCATAAAGCTTTTTTTGATATTTTGTTTGTGTACTATGGCATCATATTTTATTCACTAATTATGCATTTGGAAAAATGTGACAGATATTACAAAATAATATACATTTCAATTTGTATGTAAAGTTTATTTGGAAAAAATGGATATTGCTAGTGGAGTTTGCAGCTTGTAAAATGGAAAATGATACTTGTTAGACTGATCGTGTAGGCAGGGTATGTAATATCATAGTCTTTGGTAATATATGTGAAACCAGATTACAGAACTTTTGCTTCAAACTTCAATATGAAGAAATATTGCTCGAGGAATAAATGGCAGTAAATTCTTCAATGACTATACATAAGAAAATAAACCATTGGGAAGTAAATGAATAGTTTTCGAATTTTATACCCCTTCAGTGGTTTTGTAGCTGAATTCGAACTGGAGAACAGAATGTTATTGTTTAGCAATGGTTGATAGGCTGGCGTTAAATATACACAACGTGCACAAACAAATGCAGTGCTTCATACAATTAAGCTCTATCAACTAAATGTTTGAAATAATTTATTTCCCACTTGAAATTAACTTTGTGATGATGATGGTGACCTCCAATGAGGTATAATAACCTCCTAGGCCCACTAACATCCCGTCAGTGACTAGGTTTTACCATCACAAAAGCTACCGATTAACATCTAGGTAACATTTTAAAATCCATGTATTATCTATCATTTGAACTCCCGCTGTGTAAGCGGGTTTTCATTGTTAGTTAGTTAATGAAACGTCAAGGGTAACTTCATGGTAATGTAAAAGGCAACGTTTTCATAGCATTAAAAAAAGTAAGTGTATAAGTGGATTTCCAATTCCGATTTGGTCAACGCGAGATGGCGCTATTGAGCTAATATTAAGTACCATATCCCCCCACTATGATATATATTTTATCCCTATGGTGGCTAATGCTGACATAATAATTTCCCTAGATAGGGTATCTTTCACATCATGATGGCAACATTAAGCCAAGTTCGTGTCTAGTCATTTTAACCGTTTTTCTTATCCGTGTGTAATCAAACACTTTTACTAATTATAACGTGGCCTATTTATTCATTTCGACCAATCATCTGATTGGTGAGATGTTTCTCGAATGCGCGCTTACGTCACAACTCAAATTTCAATCAGCCACGTATGAAAAATCCGTTTATATCGGCTGAAATAGTGTTATTCACCCTCATTGTGTTGCTGTTACTCCATGTTAGCAGTTGTAGAGTTGATCAGTTTGCTGCCGTTTAGATCTTTGTATTTGCATGCTATATTATTGCTATTTATATCTATTGATATTTTTATGTCGCATATATACATGTGGTTCAAATTCTGTTGGCAAATTTCTTATTTGAAAATCTCTGTTTCATCATTATGACATTGATGACTACCTAACAGTAATTAACTGGTAAACATAACCACAAGTCCAGATAGATTTTCTAATTTGTTTCAATACGAAATATACATTTTTAATATACCAAACGGATAAACACGATTTCAAGCTTAATTGTAAGATTTGTATATTTATCTTCTGCCATAATTACTGGAATATGCCTCGGAATTGAATGGACTTCATGTTTTATATATTTGTAATAATAAGTGTTATATGTTGTATGGATGTTTGTATGTGTATTGTATTGTGCACCGGGCCCGGTTGCTTTTTACTTTTTGTTTTTTATGTTTAATCGCCCTTTACGTTTCAGAACAGGAGTCGAGACAATAGTTGATGACCAACAGTTGATGAGCCTACAATGCAACGGTTGGTATAATGAACTTGGTTATAAATGTAACGTGATATAATGAATTGAATGAATTTTTGTAATGGAAGATGCGCCCGTATTAAAAACGTATTTTTAAGTAGAATTCATTTCCCAATTTAAATATCTTGTATTAGCCACGATCTCTCTCTCTCTACCTTCTACAAAAACTTATCCCCCCCTTACGTGGAAGCTTGTAGCTCCTAATAATAAGATACAAAAACCACGCCTAGTCAACGTAATACGCGCGAAATGCTAATACGCAATCTGGATTAAATACTTGTGAATGCCTTATTTACTAAACGTCATTTTTTAATTTAAGGAGAAGAGGCCATGCACCTTAAACAGCACTGAGACTGATAGAAAAGACGATCGCATCGGCGGAGGCGAAATACCGAGCACCGCCGTCGGCGTGACGAGGAGTTGATATCGTGGGAGCGAAAGGTTGAACGACCCGAAGAGACTGTAAGATTAGGTACTATTATTGGGGGAGCTGGCATGGATTACCCTTTTGTATTCTCGATTTAATTGACGGTAATAAACGTCCTTTATGATAATTTTAACTTTTAAACATAAATGAACATTTAAATGTATAATATTCCCCATATTGACACCGTTAAATATTACATATGATCTCGAGCATACATAATTTCACTTAAATTTCCCACCCAACTTTTTTGTGCCTATGGCTATGAGTATATGATTTTTTCCAATTTACTAATTATTCAATTGCATTGAATGATTCCCTTGATGAGCCGCTCCCCCTCATACTACTGTATGATATGCTACGGTTAGGCCTAGATGTAGGTGCCTTACAAGAAGCGAAAAGGCGGGAGACGCCGGGCAATGATAGCAACAACCACAAGAGAAGAGGGGAGTAGTAGATGGAACTAAACGGAGAAGTACGTTCTCTTTGTTTCTTGATTTTTATTATTATTATTACGTATTATTTGTCGATTTTCCGCTTTGTTCCAGAGCGCGGATGATGAGACAGCAACCACGAGAGAAGAATCGAAGAAGATCATGAACAGTCAACCAACCATGATGGGGTGAGACAATTGTTGTTTGATTTTCAGTCCATTTAGTAGGAGTATAATGTCTTGTTTATTAATATTATGTATTATATTGCGAATATTCATGTAGTTTTAGGGCCGGGATAATGACACAGCAACCAGAAGAGAGGAGAATCAAAGGAAGCCATGAACAGACTACCAACCATAGAGGGGTAAGAAAATTGTGTTTCGATTTCCAGTCTATTCCGTATTATTCAATGAATTTTTTCATTTGTTAAGAGTGCTAGAATCAGTACCGTTACATTACTATTAGACGATCGACGCAAGCTGGACGCGGTGAACAATTAGATGGGGGCCTTCGACGTTACCAGGACGCCGTGAACAACCAGATGGGGGACTTCGACGTTACCAGGACGCCATGAACAACCAGATGGGGGACTTCGACGTTACCTGGACGCCGTGAACAACCGGATGGGGGCCTTCGACGTTACCTGGACGCGGTGAACAACCGGATGGGGCATTTAACGCAACCAGGACGCAGTGGTGGCAACAGTATCATTCAATACATTTTTTCATTTGTTAAACGTGTTTTTAAGTGGACTCAGTACTGTTACATTACTTTTATACGATTGTCGCAAGCTGGACGCGGTGAACAACCACATGAGGGCCTGAGACGTTACCAGGACGCCGTGAACAACCACATGGGAGCCTTAGACAATAACAGGACGCCGTGAACAACCAGATGGTGGCATTTAACGCGACCAGGGCGCTAAGTTGCTAGCTTTAGCTAGTTTAATGTAAAGTAGACTAGATGAAACGTGAATTGTTTTACTTTATAGAATTAGCGAGTATGCTGGGTGATGACGCGACAACCATGGGTGAGAAGGATCAATGGCATCCCAATGGAAGAAACCTGGTAATTTTCTTAAAACACTTTTTTTTCTTTGTGTATAAGTCCCGATTTTTTTTAAATCTCCCACTAAGGAAGTTGATACATGACAGATGAAAATAAGACCCGCATCCATACAGTATTGTACCAATATACTATTTGCATGCCAAGCTGCTGGTTTACACATACAAATTTTTGTTAGATGGAAGTCCTATCAAACACTGATAAAATTTTTAGCAGAGTCAAAATGTAACTATTGAATGAATAAATAGGGTACATACCTTAATTATAACTTTTGGTGCTAGTCGCAATATATATTCCTAATTTCACAGGCCACCGCAAAGAGGGAGAATGCAGCTGATGAATTTGGGGTAACAAATATTTTTGTTCCATTGTATTTAATTTTTACATGTACTTGCCAATTTATCGCTGCACTGCTGTACAAACTGGCCATTTGTATTTCAGTGTAGCGATTGGGTAACTACTGGGGTCGTATTAATTAGCAGAGAGGGGGTTTGGATTGATCATCCAAACTTTCTCTTTGGGTTATTTTTTGTTTCCATTTTTAATTTTAGTTAATATTTTTCCCGATTAAATTTAATGAATTCATTTTAACACAATAGTGACCTCTAATATGATATCAACCTAACCTTTGATCTTGATATTAATTGACCTTTAACCCCCGATGTAAATTTTTGTTCTGTATACCTTTACTTGGTTGCCATACACACCCTATATTGTATGGTATCCTAAATAGTCGATATTATCACTATTGTTTTAATCATTTACAAAATTAATGTTATTATAAATGGTCCCTCTTGCAATCATGTGCACCAACCCCCACATCTGATTATTATCGCTGGTATAAGTTACATCCATTTGGGAGTAATGTTTTATATTTTGATATTAATTATTCTTGATGGTGCCGATCGAGTGCCCTTATTCCATAATACTAAAGTTTCAGATAATTGAAATTCGTAACCCAGTAATTGTGAACCCAAACCCTTTATAATTTGACACCCTTGTACAGATTCACACCTTCTGGGTCATATACCCATATACCGTATCTTTATTATATAACACATCTTATTACTGAAACTTTTTAATCAAACTCTAATTAATAGATTAGTGATATTAATTCCTTGAAATTTACCGTAATAATTTACCCATTATATTCTGTATACCCCCTGTTAATGCCTAACTATTTATCCTTCATCTTCTATAATAGCCCTATTTACTGGATCATATATGACAATAATTAACTGTTGTGCCGGGAAGTTATTAGATTTTATTTGACTTATAAGCCCCATGTAAGTAACTGTCAGTCTTTTTCATCGATTGAATAACATGTAAAACCCTGATACTAACAATTTAGACCCTGATTGTTACTTAATATGTGATACCCTATCTGCCAATTGACTAAAGTTTACTAAACCAAAATTATTTTCGAGGGTTACCCAACCCCGTGTATCAGTTCTCACTAACTTGACTTTTGTCACCTGTAACTATTTAAGTAAACTAGCCCGATGCGTTTAAGTGGATGATGATACAGTATTGCACTGCACTCGTAACTTGATCGAGTCCATGAAGAGTATCGTCACTATTGATAGCTCGGTTTTGCCGCTAAGTCTGCGGACCCGTATATCTGGATAGCGAGCAGCATGTTGAGAAATTCCAAAGGTGTCCCGAACATATATCTGACACCATAAACGCAGCGAGCCAGATTGCTTAAATAGTTACATGTGAGAAAAGTCAAGTTAGAGGGAATTGATACACGGGGTTTGGTAACCCTCGAAAATAATTTTGGTTTAGTGAACTTTAGTAAAAGTCTTTTCTTCACGCAGTGAACCTGTCTACCTGCGTGAGGGTTTATTCTTAAATAAACCCACTGCGCAGGGTGGCACCTTGCCGTGGTGCAGTGGCTTCACACTAAGTCCACCCGACAGGACTGGGTACATTACATCCCAGTTTCCCATTTTTGTGCTTGCTTTCACAGCAAAAATGGTACTCATAATTCTGTCAGTGTATTATTACTTTCACGACTCGCCTTGGAATCTTCATTTTGTCGCCTGGTTAAGAGTCTTCGATTAAAGCGTTGAACGGGACATACTTCATTACTTGAACCAAATGTGATTCATAATATTTAACTGTTTGATTCCATTTCAGAAGCATTGATCACTTTGTGTTTTTTCCGTGGATGTAAATTTTCTCGGATAACATAACGTGTGAGTATATGTTGAAGTAACAATCGGTTTTTGGCTACGCTTTGGCGAAAAACAGGATCGCGATACGGAAGCAACGCCTGGGATGTCCGACCAAGATAACGGAATGGGGAACATCGAGAGGAAGATTGAATCCTATGTTTCAACAATTCATGAATCCTATCAATGAATTTCTTGTAAAATATCTATTTATTATATTTTTTTATTTTGGTCAATCGTTTTTAGGTAATATTGTGTATCGTACCCGCTTGGAATAAAACGCTTGGGTATTCAAATTTATTTATTTGTTAACTACAGTCAGATTTACTCGGAACAGCAGTGATAAATACGTTAGATAGCTATCGCTACGCAATTTTACGCTGGTCGTAGACGAAATTCCCGTAAATTCTTAGTTTGATTGTCGGTCACGCTTACAATTAAACAGGAGTTCTGCATAATTGTAGCACAATTCTAGTTTTAATTATAAATCGTTTTAAAATCCATTTTTATCGATGGGTCAAGGGTCAAGTTATCGAATCCATGTATTCTATATTAAGGAGGGTACATACAACACCACTGTCATAGCTTAAATTTTAAGGATGGTTCCTGTTTATAATTTATTTTGTTAAATTGAAGTTGAACTCCTTTTAAACAATTTCCTTTTGTTGATCAATAACCTATCTCTCTTGTTTGCAGAAGTATTTCAATTAGTCGATCAATTCCATTGATTGTTTGAAGAGTGGGAGAGCAATATAGAATTTTATCCAGTAGTTGTCTGCAGTCTTTCCTAAGTTTGGAAGTTTGTAAATGAATAGCTGATTTAAGGAATCAATCATGTTCAACTCGTTAAAAAAATGGGTGAAAAACGAGGAGAATCAAAGACCTACACCTCCTTCTGGAATGCAGGCACTTCGAGGTGATCTGCAGCGAAAATTTTCGAAAGGTGTACAGTATAACAGTAAGTGTTCTTCGATACTACCACTATGATAGTTTGGTAGCATTCATTTCACCAACAATTTTTCCCTTCAGTTAAAATTGTTATTCGAGGAGATCGCAACTCAGGGAAAACCTGTCTCTGGAACCGTTTGCAGGGACACAAGTTCTTGGAAGAATATATCCCGACTGCAGAGATACAAGTGGCCTCTATACACTGGAATTACAAAGGTAGTAGATGGTATCCCTAAAGTGTGAAAGAGTGGAAAATTCATTGAATAATGGGAGAGCAGAAATATGCCAATCCGAACCCTCTTAAAGTTGATTAGTTCACGCAGTTTCCTCCATTTAATTTGATGACTTTACCACACTTGCATTCATGATTTATACTTTCTAATTCCTGAAATCTAGCCACTGATGATGTTGTTAAAGTTGATGTCTGGGACGTGGTCGATAAAGGTTGGTTAATTCTTTTCACTCCTTATTTTTTTATTGATATTTTCAAAAAAGTTTGCTTATGTTTCTTGGTTTTCAGGTAAAGCAAGAAAAAAATCAGAAGGTCTGAAGTTCGAAAACACAGTCAAAGTTTGTTATGCTAGATATGATTTGTACAGCAAATATTCATGATGCTAATCAGCTATAAACATTCAGAACATTGATAATCCAGTGCTTGATGCTTCTTTCATGGATGTGTACAAAGGGGCTCATGCAGTGATTCTGGTATTTGACATGACCAAGAAATGGACATTCGGCTATGTGGAAAGAGAACTTCCTAAGGTGCTGTATATATATATATATGAAGTTTTGAAAAGTTTATATAGTCTATAGCTGTATAAGGTGGTATCACATAAAACAGACCTTTATATATTAATGCATGCAAACTAAAGTTTAGTTCTGGTGCAAAGTACCTGTTCGTTTAGGTATTTTTTATTCACAGCTGAAAGTTTAGTTTCGCCCATTTCATGGATTCCATAAATTGAATTAATATATATTGCAAATATACACTATATCAAACTCTTGCAACATCCCAAATCGACACTCTACTACTAGTACTACCTCAGCCCAGTTGGAGCTCTATAATTATATAGACTTGTTGCTTATATATACATGCTACCTTTTCGCTTTGGTGTGAAATCTAAGATAGATCAGAATCTGATGATTCTTGGTGTGATAACGCTGTGATAGACAATAATACATTGCTATCAGTAGTTTCCAATCTTCTGTATCGGTAAGTTCCTAATCTTATTTTAAAGTGAAAAAATGTGAAAACTGAAGTCTAATTTTATATTTTCAAGATTCCATCCCATATTCCTGTATTGATTCTTGCCAATCACAGAGACATGGGATCCCATCGGGTAGTTAATCTTGATGAGATCGAGAGTCTAGCCAAGACCGTATCCAGGTAAACCTTTCACTAATTTTAATGAAATGACCAGACCTATTGTGGAATCGTGATCAAAAATAAACTTTCACCATCCAGGAAACTGAAGGTTTATAACTCGGAGCTATTTCAAGGTTTTGCGAGTACCCTTTCCTCATCTAGGTATCCTATGTACTGAACCCGTCTGATTTTTTTTTTCCTTTTTTATGCTTGCAATATTTTTGATTGTCTCCAAATCTTTATACATACTTATGTTCGATTATGTGTGTTCAGATAATTTTTCCTAGATTTGAACCTGAGAAACTGGTTTTGGATTTTATGTAATGGACATTTGAAATGCTCCTCTCCTGCTATTGATAATTTATACAGTGTTGTGGACTGTGATAATGTACAAACATGTTGCTACTAGCTTGGCTTTGTAGCACAAGGATTAGAGAATTAGCTTGCATATGAAAATGTTTATTATTGAACTGATACTAGAAGAGAAAAGTTCTTATCTTCTTGAGTAAATTGAACCTTAATACTATTTGAGATATTTTTCTCCAATCATACCTTCCATATTTGAAGACTACAAGCTGACTGGTAGATTGATATGATACAAACTTTTTCAGGCCTCCTGGTTCCCCTTCAGTCATGTTCTCAGAATCCTCTATGAAGAATAGTTTCGGTCTGAAGTATATTCACAAGTTTTTCAATCTTCCATTTCTTCTTGTTCAGGTAAATACTTTATTGTTACAGTTCAAATTAATCGTATCAATAAGGGTTTCCATATTACAAATAAATTGAATTGCACAATTTTTTTAAACTAATAAAGATTAACTGAGTGAGGTTATTGACTGATTTTCTTTCTGTGGCATGTGAAAATGTGTAAAATAAACGATGTTGACGACTTTATTGCAGAGAGAGAGCCTGCTCAAACAGCTGGAAACCAATCACCTTGATTTGGAGTCCTGCATTGAGGAATTAGCTTCTGAAGAATATAGTTATGGAGTGTATGTATATTTTGCTAGGGGCTGATTTGTTGTTGAATGGTTCAGGCTATTCTGCTTCAAATCATCAGTTTATATGATCCAACTGTCCCAGATTTCTTGAAATGGCAAAAACAGAGAAATCGAAAAATTCTTCATCACCGTCCTCTTCTACTCCACCCGAGACTTCTGTATCGGCCCCGGTTTCACCGACAGGTGATAAAGCTCCTGATCCACCCCAGAAACAAACCACACCTGCTTCAATGATTGGGAAATTCAACCAAGTACCTTTTCCATCATATATCATTCTTATTGAAAATTACTATATGTAATTATCTAACGTATTCTGATTTATTGAACAGAATCATGAAAAAACTTCTTCACCAACAGGAGACAAAAGTGGATTGTTCCCTACTTCCAGCATGGAAGAACAAAATTCATCTTCGGCTCCATCGGAACCCGAACGTCGAGGTTTCATGTCCCGTTTTTTTAAAAGTAAATTGTTCCTTTAATGTCTATTTTAGTAATAATTGTCTGCCACTATCAACTGCAACTTTTGACAGGTTCAGTTAACTCAGAGCGCTCGTTAAAAGAACCAAGCAAACTCAGTGAGGAAGACAAGCATCTTCCTGATAAAAAGGATGTTAAACCCGTTACTAATGTCGAAGAGTTTGTCCCAGAGGATAATGATGTCGATGACTTTTTGAACGAAGTCCTGGATGCTCCAAACAGCAAGTATGCTAAAGCTCTGTTCTCTGAAAGTCCAGAAAGTCTTGCAATTAATTATGTTTAAAAATGTGTTTTAGTATTGGATTTATTTCACTGTATTATTGTATATTTGCTTATGGTTTTTTATGTGTAGAGGTTCATCCAATCATGGTATAAGCAGCGACGAAGATGATGAAAACAAAGACAATCCGATGGTTGCTGGGTTCCAAGAAGATCTTGACTCGGATGATGATTTCTCACCGACGTACAGTTAGTATCTGACTGGAAATATTTTACGATTAACTTTAATGTGACTCCAGATGGAGGCCCACAGTGGGCATTGGAGAACATCCACTAGGTGGCTCCATTATCAACATTGATATTCATAGGATAATGCTTTCCTGCCTTTTTTTTAAAACGGTTCTTAAAAATTCCTAACAGACCATCGCATATACTCAAGCTCGGAAAGTGATACAGAACCGATTAAGGCCAAACATATTTATGGACATGCAGCAAAGAAGAAGGTATCATTTGAAAACATCCCGCAGCGCTCATCGTTTCCTGTACAGCAGGAAGGATCAGCCCAACAAAGAAAGGGGGAGACATCATCTGAAGAAGATACCCCCAGGCCTGAGATCATGGATGACGAGGACATAAGCAGTGATGATAACTCATTTGAAATTAAAAATACGCAAAGAGAATTCAAAGTGATATCTAAAACTGATGGAATTTCCAAAAATAACGCCCCAATGAATTTAGAATTGAAGGAACGGAACAAAAATCTCACTGTGTTTCAGCAAATTGATGACAAGGTTCAGGGGCAAGATGAAGACAGTGATCAAACTGATTCAAAGCCTAATGATATGGTGGGTTATGAGTGATAAGTTTAAGAAAATCTGGAGTACATTGCATGGTATTTATTGCACAGGTATCCACTGCTTATGATGACATATCCTCTAATGAAGAAACCCAGTCTGCAACAGTGACACCTGTTTCGAAGCATCCGGTAGCTATTGTCACACCTTTGCAAGGTATATATGTAACTTCTATACTGTAGAGATTCTCATTACAGAGATGTCCCAGTTGATCCTGCTTCTGGATAGGAATCAAGCATTACATCTTACTACATAGATAAAACAAAAAATACTTCACTTAGTGAAGTTATCGTTAAAATAGGGCACTATGCATTTATTTATCCCCTTCTGGACTTTCCTGGTATTGTCCAAGTAAGGACCGAAATTAGGGATGATTCCAAACCTATAACTGGAAAAAAGATGAAAGAAATAGATGTTTTAGTACTCTTGTACTATCTAGCAGATATAGCTAAAAGCAAAAGGCAGTAATTATTAGTTTTTGGCTCATTGCTCAGATAGCCCTATATCGAGTTTGCCTTCATTCACAACAGCCCAGAGAAAAGATTCTTCAAGCTACGAAGACACGAAACCGAACTCTGGTGGATTAAAATTGGATTTCAATGCAGCTGATCTTGATTTTTTGGAACAAGCGACGAAGTCCCCAAAGCAAAGTAGCAAACAATGAATTATCTAGCTATCATTATTGTAAATTATGATTGAAGGCGATAGCTACGATTCTATTTTCTTATTTCACCAGAAAATCCTAATGAACAAATACAATCAGTGGATGGTAAGAGACACAGATCCAAAAAGTCAACAAGCAAGACTAAAACAGGAGATAATGACGAGGGAAGACATCACAGGAGGCACAAGCATAAAAGTAAAAAACACAAAAGCAAAGAAGATGAATCCAGCATTCAACGTGTATGTGTCGAAGGGGACAGTGGAAGAAAGAAAAAGCCGAAAAGCAAGAAAGAACCTCAAAATTTAGGTAGTATAGATAATAATCTAGAGGCTTTCTTGAGTGGCGAAAGGTACGAGACATTGTAAGTCCCCTTATTCGCAAAGAAATCATATCACCACTGTTCGGCCAGGTTAAAGTTCAAGCTATTGTACTGTTCTGTTGGAGATTTCATATGCTTAACTTAAACAGCTTCTGATTTCTTATTAGCCTTTGTGTGTGTGTTCTTGGAAAGATAGCACACCGAATACTGTAGTGCTGTAGTACTTAAAGAACTTGCAATATATGTAGCTTATTCTCTCACTTGAACTTTGAAGGATGCCTCTCTCATGTTCTTGCTTTCCAAGTTTGCTTCTGTGTTCATGAACCGCAAATACGACAGAATGTCTTGTCAGCTGCACTGCCTAGTGATAATCGTCTCCTGTTTGATATCAGAACCAGCAAGCATACCGTCTTATATGTATTTGTGCTTTTTTTGCGCTGGTTGGTGTCTAGTGCTAATTAGAATGCATGCTACGATTACAGGTTCGTGTTTCGGATGTAGATTCGTACTGTTGACGTTAAAAATATTGTGAATGAATAAAGTAGCTTCAATTCTTCCATCTGTGTCCCTTGGGATCAGCAAAGGACATTGGTGATGCTAGCATACTTACATAAAGAAGTGCAACATTGGAACATCGCCAATCATTGGTAATTCAATAAACTACCTTGACGCACAGTCGAGCCATGATCAACAAGTAAGATATACTTGTCTAAATAATAGAAAACAATTTTCAATCGTTACTTCATTTTATTTTACAGACAAACGTAAAAATCAACACATGAAAAAGAGTATTAGTATTAAAATTGAAGTAGTAATATATATTTGCAGAATTATATTTCCCTCCTAGTCAGTGATCAATATATTGATTAATTGCAGTTATTTAAGTGCATAAGGGAACTAAAGTAAATCTCTAACCATATGACCGGAAAAACCATGAAGGAAATTGTACAAGAAATAGTTGAGGATGTGCTAACAATATTCTTCGGATTGGATAGTATCTCAACTCTAGAAAAAAACATCGCTGGCATTGATATGTCACCTTAAAGAGCGCCACAGGTAAAATGTTTGAATAAGATACAGGAAGTCAGACTTGACATGAATTCGATAATCTGACTACGACTTGTAATCCACCCAATTATGTACAACCACGTAAGCTTACATTAAGAAAACTGAAATTACCCAACAAAAGTTGTGCATGCCCTGTATAAAATAGTGCCAAACTATTGCAAAAGTGATAAAAAACATAAAAATGTTGGTAACAAACAACAAAATTCTCCATCGCATTCATTCAGTGTTTGTTTTTTGTAAGTGATTGTTTGGAGAATGCTCAAGAAACAGTATAACAATCATATATATCAAAATTTGATCAAATTGGGAGCAGAGAGAGAAACGGTCACTGTATGTCATTGATAACTGTTAATTTTTATCTTGGAACATAGATAAATACTATGAAGACATTCAAGTAAGCAACTGCTGGCTTATGATTTAACAATTAAATAAAATACAATAGGAATGGGGAAAATGTAGTGCAATATACCTTCCTTCAGTAATGTATCTTCACAGGTCTGTTAGAAATTTAAATTAAAAGAAACCATAATCTCCCCTTGCTGCTTGTCGTTCAGCTTCCACCACATAACCCTTAGCTTCTATGATTCCTCGACAACGTACAATGACTGAATATCTGCAACAGGAAGTAACATTACCACCTGCTATATCTTCACTATCTTTGAAAATAACTCACCCAAGGAAATTAAGCAATTAAAGCAATAAATAAAGCAAGCAATTGAACGCTACCATCCAAAACAATATTTATTATCATATTAAACAATATTGATTCAATTTGGTAGTTTATAAATGATTTCTCAGAATAATGAATAGCAACCTACCTGGCAACATAGGAAGGTATCCATTCTGTGGCATTCATATCTTGAAATTTATCTTGCATTATTGTTTGGAATGCTCGGGCCGTAATGATTTCTAGTAATTGTGAGAAAGAATAATTCAATCTTGAAGATCATCCACAACGCAGGAATTTGAATCAATTATTCATTAACTTATAGTAAAAGCTAGGATATTGAACTGTAATGGTGGATTTAAGAAATACGATCCGAATACTAATAAATATTACAAAACCCTATATTCATCAATGAAAGTGTTACGAATGATATCATCAATGACATTTCACTTTTTAGCTTCGTGCATACAGACATTTCTGTACCATATCCACAGTAGCAAATATTTACCGAACTCAGTAAATTTGCTCGAGATAAAGATTACATATTTCATCTTTCTCCTAAAGTTACATGACATAATTTTCAACTCGTATGGAAAATATTTTCATGCAGTTGAACTGCCATTAAAATTCTTAATGTTATAGCATTTTGAAATGCGTGCTTTTATAGCTAAATTGTTTACCAGGAGCATCGTTGTGCGAGAGCAATTCGATATCATAAAGTTTGGAGAATTCAACGAGATCTTCTGGAACGGTGCAGCAATTTGACATATTCACTTGGTCAATAGTTGGTTTGATCTATAAAAGGAAGTTGGTTGTGTGTAATTACTGATTATATTTCCAGACTGGAATTTTGTTTTTCTATTCCGAGACAAGCGATTCCAATGAATTCTTTCGAAAAGCATGTTTTACATGGAGATAACCTTCAGTAACTGTTATGCAATATATAGCGTCTGCGAAGCAGCGGAAGTATTGCATAATCATGGCATGACTGGGCATATAATTTGTCAGTGATCAATGTAAATGCTGACGTATGTCATTTCCTCATTAAATACTGAATGCTGTCTGTAAAATTGAAGTTAGAACTATATGCTGGTGCAGCAATGAAATATTACCATACTTCATGACATTGCCTGAAGCAAAATACATTCCTGTTTCCTAGTACTGGTGATTTAAGAGCAAAGGTAAAGAGAATTTTCCTTAAAAATAAAATTGACTATGAACAGTTAATAAGAATTGACTTGTGGGCAGAGCAAGGGTCTAAATTAAAGGCGCAAGTTATCAATGTTAAGGGTTAAAAAAATCATACTCTGGCCCATTTGTACAGCTCTTCCATTCTCGTTTTGTCGAAATCGGTGACGCCTAAATGAGCAATCATGCCGCTATCCACCATGCTCTCCAATTCTTTCCAAATGATCTGTGAATAAAAATGCCCCGTCAAGTAAACACTACTTTTATTCACCCTCGAAGCATCTAATTGTCTTTTGGGTGTACCTTCACTTTATTGAAATCAGTCATAGAGCCATTGTTGTTGTTCGTGATCTCGGACATAGGAGTAATGGGAAATGATATCAAAACAGAATCCAGCGATTCCACATCCAATTCTTCACACACTGAAATCATGATAATAGTCAGACACGGTCAAATGCTTACCATGATAAAGATAAAAAGGAAAGCGCAACTTCGAGATAATAAGCAACGACGCTTACAAAAATGTGAGGCTTAACTTCACGCCTACAGAATTTTAAGCACTCAGGAGGAATGTGAATGCATGTGGTATAAGTAAAGATACTTGAAACAAATAATACGTAGGTGTATTGATGATTTTGTATGAAATGATAATAACATATATATAATACGTGACTACTAGATGATAGAATCATTACACATAACTGTTTGGCTGATGACACAATAAATGACCTTTTTAAAAATCTCTCACCTTTTGTCACTGCTTTTTTTGCCAATTCAGCTCTCCACTGAGTCAAGAATACTTTGACCGATATTTTAAGCCTCTCTCTCTGGTCTTCATCGAATTTTTTCACTAATTGTCTGTCCGAGATGTCGATGACGCTAAGAGGCTCCTAAGCAATCAAAGGTATTATTAAATTTTTAGAAAGTGATTGTGATTATACCTAAATATCTCTATATTCACCTCTAAACTCATAGGATCGAGCGACTGCAGCCATGAGTTAGATGCGTTATGAAGAGATTCCATGAGCTGGAATTAAATTGAACATTAAACAGTATTGAGCATTTGCGAGTACTGAACGATGATCCGCTAGTCAATCATACCTCTTCCGAGCTTTGCCATGCGACTCTTTTCTTTAAAACCGACCAGTTAATTAAGTTTCCAGAATGAATATGAACTACGTTCCCCTGTCCTACCATCACTCGTGCGATTTCCAATTTGTCAAATTCAGACATTTTATTTTTTAGGGTGACGAAAATAAATACAATAATAAATTACTGAAAGGTAAAATAATTTCATTAATATAAGGGTGTTGTGGAACTTCACTGGCCACCTTTACTTGGCAACAAAATGTCTAGTTACCACTGAGTAGGACCCATAGGGGGATCGTACTGCAGGTAAAATATCCTAGCAACACAATCTTCATTCCTATGAGAGAAACGTTAACTTGAGTTTGAGTGAAGTAGGCTACAGGTACCTTGACTTTTTACTCAAATCAGATCCTTGGTAATGGTATTTTGAGTAGATAATTTTATTACTACACAAATGTAGTACGTTGCATTCCACGAATAGAATTAAAAAAAAGCCCTACAACCAGCAAAACCTCAGTGCTCAAAATAAACCTCAATGTACAAATGTAGTCGTATAAGGCGTTAAATCGGAAAGGTGATCTTCATCAAAACGAACAACTTCATTCTATAAGGTACTTACAAGAGCGATGTGACAACCGTGACAACCTCAGTTTCTATAGAAATGTCATGCGGGGAATAATCTACTACGTGAAACCTGATTGAAGTAAAATCAACCACGAAGGAGTTTGGCACGACGGAATTTATTCAATAGGCGAGAGCGGTCATTTCCTAGCTATTCCTATATAACTCTGATTCAACCAGCAAGCAACGGTTATGATCTAACTCAATACAAATTTAGCTAAAATATACCAAGTAACGATTTCACATTACACAGCACCAAGGCAACCTGCACAGCGGTCTCTCGAGTTATAACTACAATACAGCGTTCGAAATGAGACCGCTATTTCAACACTTATAACAATACTATTTCATCACGTACTACGCTAGTTCTTAAAAATGATAATAAAATAATGTAGATCAAGCAGCTGAATAATATAACAGTATCACCACTGTACAGAACGGCGTGACTAAGCAGTGGTTCGTTAAAACCAGCTTATAAAGCTTATATATGACGTAATTCGGAATCTCTCGTTTGTTCTGACACTTTGTAAAAATGCTTAGTCATTACAATGCTCAATACTTTATCTTATTTTTTTATTTTACATATTATTGAGCGAGAAAAAGGAAGTCTCGTTCGTGTAGGGGTGTATCGTAGGATAGGTGAATGTGAAAACGATACATCACAGCACTATACATCTGCTACATGTTTATAGTAATTATATCATAGTCTTTAAATAGTATTTAAAGACTATGATTATATAGCAGATATATATAATAAGTGCGATAGTTGAATGGCTTTCCTGCGCTCTTTCCACGCCCTCACAATCTTCAGGAGCGTTTCCTGTATTGATATTGATATTGATTTGATATCTTTAAATTAGAGTTTAATTATGGATGGCTAATTAGTTGCCGAAATCCGGTTGCAGTTCAATGCTCTAAATATTAAATTGAATCTGGGACCCCTCTACAAAAAAATAGGCAAATCTTTATTCCTATCCTGGTCGTTTGGAAATATTTGTCGTTTGCCACTACCGCTAGACATGCTGATTTGAATATGATTTGAAATATCGCATTCGCTAGAGGGGGATATGGAGTCAATATTTCGGCGTAGTCAAGAGGCGCACGCTCTTGAAAATTTGTGAAGAGGGAAAAGAAGAAGGATTCCACAGAAAAACAAAAATGAAGTTGAATTTTCCCTTCAATATTGCTGTAACATCCGTGAGGCATGTTGTGTCGGGTCGACATTCGTCGCCTATGGCTCTTGTTCGCCTCCATTTCAATATCTGTACTGATTGGGGGAGCTAGCTTGGGTGAGTATTTTGATCCTCTTTTATACAAAATAGTCCTTAAACGTAAATTTTAAAAGGTAAGTTAAGGTAAGATGCCTAACAACTTATGTCAGGTAATTCAGTCCTTTAAAATAAGGGTAATTTCAGAAAGAATGATATAAATCTTGCTGTGGTTGGTTTCATGCTCCTGATTATTCAAGTCTGAGATATGTTCCATTGACTGATAAATGTTTGGTTTCATTATTTAGAAGTAAATCTGAAGCCACAAAATGTGACTGTGACAGCAGACTACCTTAATCCGATCATTCTTAAGTGTGAAGTGAATGAGACTTTAAGCCTCACGCAATCGAACGGAAGTTACTTAAAGCAGTACTGGACCAAAGATGGATCTCCGATAACAAACCATTGGCATCCTCCATTTACAAACGGATCTACTGCTGTGTTCTACGATACTGATATTGCCAGCAGCGATGGAATTTATATCATCAATAATATGACATTGTTCGTCGGTACCATCATACCTGAAAAGGAAGGGTTGTATGCTTGTACTGCTAGGCTGTGGAATGAAAACAGTAAGTTATTCTCCACTGTTCTTAAATATTGTGAACCAATCCGAATTGCAGAGTATAGAGAGAGTATTTGCTACATAACAAGGGAGTCATATGCACCGAGTTCACCTTTGACCCCTTGTTCCCTGAACTAAACGTCTTGCATTTATTGAACCTCTGTCGTTATTCCACTTCAAGCGATTTTTTTTAACATTAAGTAAATCAGGATCAGTACATCAACAAAAAAATTGGATATTGATCATGAGACTTTGCGATATATTGCTCGAGTATTGATCTTTGATATTGGTATTCTATCGGAGCATATGATAGTCATTCAGCTCACAGTCCGATATAATTTAAATACAGATTCCAATTACTATTTTTCTGGTCATTATTGGATTTATTCTTTGTGGCTTTAATTCTATTTCAGATACGTCAACTCTTCATTAACACGTATCAATCAAATTCTTCTACATAACCACATTCCTAATATATTCATTAGGTGAACTTCTTGCCGAAAATCGATCAACTACTCCCATTTACATGGCGAAACTGGATGACTTTTTCGTGGAGCCTAATGACGTGGAACGTGATGAGAGTTCATCGGTCACTCTGACATGCATATCTGGTGACATATTTTATTTCAAGTGGAATCAGGAATATGTTAATTTGCCTTGGTTTACTGTAATTTATCAAAAGTTTTCAAAAGAGTTTTACTCAACCCGCCATTTAATGGACTAAATCAGTCCGTTATTTTCTGTTGTCCGTAGTATCAGGGGATGAGGGCATGGATAAGTAACTAAAACAGAGTGCCAACATAACATATATGTATAGTTATCTTATTATGAATAGTTTTCATGGTTTCACTCTGTATAAATTATCTTTATTATCTAACACTCTTTTTCTTCTTTATTATTCCTTGACCAAACTCATTCAATTTTAGGTGAAAGCATCCCTCCTGCAAACATAACTTGGTTCAAGTCAGATAAAGCTGTTAAGAGAGGCATTCAAAGCAACCACATTGTACAGTTTGAGAGAGGTACTACTTTCTTGTAAAATATAAATTTGAACGAACTTTGGGATGTTGTTTTTGCTCAGATCACAAGACTTTTTCTACAAACTATTTGTTTTATGTTCTGTTAAAGGAGCTTACAAGACAACCAGCACACTTGAAATTCGAGACATTTTGATCGAAGATCATGGCGAATATTCCTGCGTTGCCGTGAATAGCCTGCTCCCTTCGGAAACAAAAGTCACTAAGAGGGCACTCCTCAAAGTAAGAGGTAATAATGATTTTTTTAAACAATTACTGCTCTGGCAGTATATACTTGTTTGATTATGCTTCTATTGATTTGGTTTCTAAGGATGATCCTGCTATGGTTGCAGGATTTAGAGAGAAAGTGGTAGAACTACAATGACACATAAATTATTGATTGTTTTTGCAGGTAAACCTTCTCCACCATTGATCATCGTACAGCCGACTTCAGTATATAATGTTGAAGGTGATTATGATATGTTTTTCCCCCTTTCCTGACAAGCTTAGTTTTGTGTTGTGTCATATGATAATAGTGTATATATATATATATTCAAACCCTCTCATCCAATCAAATACTGGAATAGGATTCAATGTATCCACCGTAAGTGGTATTTACCGTCTGTAAATCTTTGCCCAATTTCCTTTTGTATTTTGATACTTGACAGAATTTTAATTATCGCCTTTTTATTTAGCTATATATCCTTTGACGCCGATTATCGCCATGGGGAATCTGCCACACATTAGATAACTTTAGATGAATTTACTGCTCTCTCGGGGATAGACAACTCCTGGAGGGCCTCATTGAAATACTTATCATAATTGACATTCCTGAAACTGAAACAAAAAAAAATTCTCTTGAACTATTTATTGAAGATGTTTGTATTGTCAGTTAGACCTCTTTGTGTTTGTATCATTTTTAAATGGACTTGTTTTGCTTTACGTGAAAAATACTTTGATCATCTGCAGTTACTCTGGAATGAGGTTAAACCTGCAAACGAATTATCCTCCTTGTTTCTTATTCTTCAAGTCACCATTAATTATTTAACAACTGCGCTGAAAGTGCAAACAGTTGATGATGATATTGCTCTGTTCCAATTTTATGAGCCATAAACTGAATTTATTTCATACAGGAAATCCTTCGAGATTCACATGTGTATGCGGCGGAGAACCTACACCCAAAATTAGCTGGTATTTCAATCGGGTCAAAATCGACCTGGACATGGCAAGCCCCAAAGATTCAGACATTTCCATTGAAAATTTTGGACACACAAGCATCCTTGTAATCAAGTTTACCGATTCAGCAACTACTGGAAAGTACATGTGTTCTGCATTGAATGATCATGGCCTTGTGGAGTCTGATGAAGTAGAACTTCAGATTGCTTGTGAGCTAATTTTGTATCCAGGAATGTACTATATTGAGGCATGTTGCTTATTGTATTAATTCATTTAAGCATTCAGTTGGACATTTATACAAGAACCGCAACCAGCTGAAGTAATTGCAGGTTCTGCAGTGACATTACTTTGCAGGCCACCGACAAGTCAACCACCAGCCCAGGTTCATTGGTTCAAAGGTAAGTCTTGATAAAAAGCATAGCGTTCGTATGAACATCGAAACTTTATTATGCGAACAATTTATTGAGGTATCTTATTCAAAATGTTTATTATCGTTTCCATAGTTCCACGTGCCCTTGAGAGGTGCTCAAATTATTTGAAGTACCTATTCCATGTTTTTTTGGAAGTGAATGAAAGTTTCTTTCTTTATCATATCCATTGATGGGATACGGCTTGTTATATGATTTGGCGTTACTCCTAACAGCATGATCGTTATTTACAGACAATCGCCCTATTGACCTTTCAAAGCACGATTTCATAAGGCTCTTGTCTACCGGAGATCTATACTTTAACAAAGTGGGACTCGAAGATGACGGCAGGTATTTTTGCAATGCAGTTAATGTGAAACTTAAGAAAACTGCAACATCTAAGAGAGCAAGGCTTACTGTTTTTGGTATGAATGATATTTAATTTTCTTCTTAGCTGAAAAACAATTTATTCAAGGTGTGACATAAGTTTTTTTTCTTTCAGCTCCTCCTGCTATCAAACACATGTCTGATGCTATAGATATCACTATAGAGCACACAGCGCGGCTGGATTGCAACACTACGGCTGCACCTAGACCAGACATTCACTGGTTCAAAAATGGACAGAGAGTGGTTCCAGAGGAAAGATTAGTATTTGGGTATGTTGTATCTACATAAATATATGCAGCAGTATTGAAAATAAAAGCTTATGTATTGGTAGAATAATTTCTTTCAAAAATTGTAGATTTGGGAACCAGACCTTCTTCATTGCAAATGCTATGAGATCTGATAGAGCATTTTATCACTGCCGTGCAAGTAACACTTATGGGGAAGCAGAGTCAGAGAAGACGCTTCTCAATGTTAATGTCCCACCTGTGATATATACTGAGGTAGGGAAAAAGGTTTTCTTGAACTTTACTATAAAAAATAATTTTATTTCCATTGCCTTCAATTAGGTACCTGACATTGAGCTGATTGATCTCAACACCTCACATACCATTACCTGTATGGCCACTGGCGAGCCTGCGTCTCGATTCGAATGGACCCATGACGGAGTGCCTCTGAACATTTCGGACGATTCTCGTTTTTCCCTGGTTATCGAGGGTCTCAATATTTCCCAGGTTTTGGAAGGAGATTCTGGAGATTATAACTGCACAGCTTACAACAAAGCTGGAGCAGTATGGAGTTCGGGAACAATCAATGTGAAAAGTATTATATTATAAATTATTTCATTGGAATATTATGCCGTAATCTTATGACAGCTTGAAACAGTTTGAAATCTTATTCCATACAGTACCAGCTGAGATTTTGTTTTCTCCATTGGACGCAACTGTAAATGAGTTTTCAGATGCTTCCTTCACTTGTCAGGGACGAGGATATCCAGATATTACCTACAGATGGGTTATTGATGAGAGGTTATTCATTTACCAATCGTTCAAGTATTCCTTTTGAAATGCACCTTCTCAGGATATAAATTATTTTTTAAATCACCATATTTCTAGCACACTCAGTATCTTTGCACTTCCCAACATGATGTATTGACATATTTTTAGCTAACTTGTGTAAAAATACGTATTTTTTCTGGAACAGAACTGGAGAAGAAAGAAATGAACATGTGGTAAGTTATCACAATAATGGAACTACCATCACATTTAAGAATGTAACAGACGTCATGCACAACACCCACGTAACTTGCATTGTAGAAAATTCTTGGAGTTCGAGCAATGGCACTGCAATGTTTACTGTTTTGAGTAAGTTGAATTATGAGTCATTTACAAACGAAAAGATAATTAGTATTACTAAATTTTTAGTTAGATTAGAAGTAACAGTAAATATTTTTATGGCAGCACACCCTGTTATTCACAAGATCAATGTTTCGGAGCTGTCACCTATCACCCCGGGTTCAAAGCTTACTCTGCTCTGCATTGCTGTCGGGAGGAAGCAACCTAGAATTAGGTGGTATCATACTTTCACAGAACTTGAAGAAGATCTGCTTTCAAAGAGGCAAAATAAGATGCTTGTCTCAACCGATTCGACAGAGCTTAGTCTGGATGATGTTAGTAATTCTGATGAAGGTATTCATCCAAAATTTCTGTATCATGTCTAAACAAATAGCATTAAATTATATATTTATTTAAATTAGATAATTTACTATCTTTTCATATCAGGCACTTACACCTGTACTGCCGATAACTCTGTAGGAAGTGTGTCAAAAAGTATCGAAGTCCAGGTTCTAGACCCACCTGACAATCCTGTCGACGTCTCTGCAGAAACCATCAACGGTAGATCGATTCGAGTCACTTGGACATCGCCTGATTTTATGGATAAATTTATAACTTTGTATCAGGTTTGTATTAATTTATCACTAACCAATCGAATATCAAGCAAGTAAATTTGACATTATGTTTTATAGATTCATCACTCTCCAATTATGATTAGAGACGATGGGAGCACTCGGAGTTATGTTAATGTCACAGCTTTCGGTAGAGAAGGCGAGGCCGGCATTCATAGTCTCAAGCCTGCCACGAAATACATACTGAAGGTAGCAGCTGTGAATAAGGCAGGAGTGGGGAAATGGTATGTTTCCTTAACTTCGAATTTATTTACTTTACTGATATTAAAATTGTAATACTTGATTGATATTTTTGATTTATGACACTAATGTATTTTTCTTCATCAGGTCTGCGTTTAGCACAGCCTTGACACTTCCAGATGCCCCAACAGAGCCTACTTTCGTCACCGTGCATGACATTACCGCATCATCTTTTGATATCCTGTGGCAAAAGCCGGCCGAGAGCAACGGAGAGCTTTCAAAATACATTGTTGAATATCAAAAGGTGATCGGGTCGGTCGGATAATTAAAATTTGAACTTTGTTCATGGAAAAATATAAAATCATTTTCCAGATTGATCCCATTATTCCTTTCGAGCCAGTCACCTTCGAGGTTCCAGTCACAAATTTTCAATCTGTCCTGTTCAAAGGAGAGAATGTCACCCTTTCTGATCTTGATCCGTATTCTTCTTATGTTGTGAAAGTAAAGGCAGGAACATGGTCAAGCAACAAAACGATTCTTTGGGGCCCTTATTCCTTCCCAATATCAGTGAAAACACGTGAAAGCGGTAAGCGACCTAATCTTTATTCAATCAACGACTTTCGATTACCTGATTACCATTACTTTTGTTCAGTACCATCGAAGCCCCCGATGAATATCTTAGTTCGGGTGATATCAACCACGTCTATGGTCATTAGTTGGGGAAAAATTCCACGAGAGTTCTGGAACGGAGTTTTACAAGGATATAGGCAAGTGTATTGAAATTCAAAATTTATATAGTGTAATTTATATAAAGTTTTTAACCTTCTTAATATTGTAGAATCGAAGTGCTAGATGTCATGACAAATGAGACAAAAGAAATTATTGTCAACAAAACAAAAGTATCCTATGATATCGTGGACCTTTCTCCAGGTAGAATATATAAAATAAAGTTGGCGGGATTCACGTCCTTAGGTGATGGAAAATGGTCCTTAACAGCGGAAAGAGAAACTTTTCCATCAGGTAACCAAATCAGCTTCCAGGATGTAAATATAATATTCCGTTAAATATAATTTGTTCTCACAGCTCCATCTGCAGCACCAATAAATTTCTCTGTCATCAATATTACTGCCACTTCTGCCATTTTGTCATGGAAAAAACTTAATGAAACTTTGTGGAATGGACGTGGGCTGACTTATACCGTTCAATTGTGGAGTAATGAAAGCAACAAAGATTGGGAAGAATTTTCTTCATTAGCAGACAACAGTTTATTCGTATGTACTTTAATATCTGTGTTTTTGCATTAGTCAGCCATTTTTAATGTATTAGGTGTACTGTAGGTAACAGGGTTAAATCCTTGGACTGTGTATTTTGCAAGAATAAGAGCACGAAACGAGCCGTCTGGTCCAGGGCCGTTTTCTCCATCTGTGGAATTTACTACATCTGAGTCAGGTTTACAATGAAACCATTAATATTGTTGGACCCATGTCCAAAAATTGCATTCGTGGTATCATATATTTATTAGTATGATTTTGCATTATTATCTTCTAGCTCCGGGTGCTTGCTCTAACCTGTTTGCCATAGTAACATCGTCAAGTACTATCAGCATTCAATGGATTCCTCCAGAACATCCAAACGGCATTCTGACCGGGTACTTCTTGAAATACAGCTCTTTGACCTGCTTAGAACATGAGCATCAAGTTGATCTCGACTCTCAAATATGTGTTCCGGTCTCCATGACAACGCTTCCAGTAAACTCTTTTACAGATGACGAACTGTGGTACAAATTCAAGTCTTCGACTCCTATTGACCAAGAAAAGATTTTCAGGCAGTTGCACAAAACGCTATTGAAGAATGTTGAGTTTTCACTGACAACCATGTCAGATTTAGATGCCACTCCAACCCCAGAGCTATCTTATTTGCCGCTCATTAGTAATACTACCGAGATTGTGGTCGGAGTTACAGCGAATAGAAAAGTGGTACACATGGTAAAGTCGCTGCAAGCCGCCACAGTGTACAGGGTGACTATCCGAGCCATAAACAGTGCTGGGCTGGGAGATCCTTCTGTTGTGCTAATTGCTACCGGTAAACCTGCGCGATTGACTGTTTAACTAAGATAGGTATAGGTTAAAACCAAGCATTATTTTTCTATAAACAGAGCGTCTTTCTACTCCGACCACGATACCTACCACACCGCAGGCAACTACCAATGTGCAAACTACAGAATCTTCTAGTTCTTCAACTGCACTAAATGAGATCACAACTGAGCAGAGTACACCGAGTGAAATGAACTCAGGTATTCCGATTTGACTGCATCATTTTTTACGAAAAAGCAGCCAATTAATTGACTGGAATTCTTTCAGATGTAAACCAATCAGCTCTGATTGCTGTTACTACAGCATGTGCTCTATTCATTTCAATTGGAATAGCACTGATAGCAGCTTCAAAATACTGCAGGTCCAAGAAAGCGACACCAAAGATGAAAAACATTTTAGATCCAAGTAAAATCAGTACTATAGACTATAGAGTATAGTCTAGTCTAGTTTATGTATTATATTATGGTATAGCAGAAAGCGAGAAAAAGAGTTGATAAAGTTTTGTTTATGTATTATTCCAGCTTCTCCAATTGTACCGATCAACATTAGTTCTGTTTTCGGCCTGCCAGGCGACAATATTGAAATGTGGGACAATGCCGCCCTGCATGAACATTTGCCCCGCCATGCACCGATGACTCTGCAGACTTTTACAGGGATGACTGTTGCTAATAATAATGTGAGAGATACGGTGAAGTAAGGATTCTACTCTACAGTTTCTTGATTTTAAAATTCTGACTATAAATCATTCCATTCTATTTTTGTGATGGATTATCAGCACAACGATTCCAAAACGAACAGAGAGAAGTCATGGTAACTCGCCTTTTCGCAATAGTAATCGAGATGAAACAAAGGTCATAGAAACGCAGTTGCCGGCAGAAACCTACATTAAAAGTTCATCTGAGATTTACCAGAATGAGCCTGTTTCAAAGATTCAGCGTGCTTGCTCCTTGCGTGCTGATGATTTTCTTCCACCTCCGACAGATAACTTTCTCACTCCTTCCATTTCCTGCTCCTCATACGATTCGACACTAATCACATCCTCCGCAAATAATAACAACACAATCGTGCCTACACAAGTCAAAATGTCTTCACCAATACCTGATATGAACACAGACTTTGATGCTCTTTTACACTTTGTTCCTGAACCGCCACAGAGCAATTTGGATGACATTTTTTTAAACGATGGAGAGTGTGAACAAGTGTTGCAAGACCAAGAAACTACGAGTGGAGACAGCTCGCCATCTCCTATAACCGGGCAGTATTACCCGTACGGGCTATATAACACAAACAACAATCAGTACAGGAATATCGATCATGATTCCACAGTGCAGTCTAACAGCTTTAGGTTAAAGAATGGGCAAAGATCGATGAGAAAGGATGTTGGCAGTAGCTGTTTCGAAGAAGAAAACACATACTTGTAATATAATGTTGTTTTGTCTAACGAGTTAGCTATCACTGATAGCCTATCAGAACAATTTTGTACCAGATTCTGAATATTTCGAGATATATTTATCTCTTGTATTATTCCAAGGTTTCATCATCTATCTTCAATATGTGTGCATCTTGTTGTAGTTCAATCATACTTGTACAGTGATTTTTTTTAATCATCAACTACCCAATCATTTTTATATATATATATATACTTATATATTCCTTTTGGTAACTAATATACTTAAATTGTTACTGATATTGTTAAAATTTTGAATACTGATGTTCCTTGTATTGAAAACGAGCATAAGTCGCTCTGGTGGCTGAAGAAAATCTTAATTTTACGTACAAAGTTAGAACATTTCAGTTATATGAGTGATTCAGGTCTTATATCAATGCGTTCTTAAATGTTTAAGCTACACAGTGATATATCAGTTAAAGTTGGCTGATCTTTCTTTGGAGAAAAATTCATTTTCAAAGTGGCAAGAGTCATCGAAATAAGACTTGTGAAGGTGTGTGAGATACGAGCTCGAAGAAGCTTTAATTTAGCATTTCTCCGAATAACCTCTCTGTTTTACTTAATTTTTACATAATGTTGAATATGATATTAGGAATTTTGTGTGGTAATCTTATCATCATTGGGTAAGTTATAATTGATCTACGACTAAAATAAATTAGTCTACACGCCAAGGCTGTCAATACCTCCCCCAGACGATCCTTTTGAACTTTGAGGGCTGGAAGTATGGCGACTAGAATATCCCTGGTTGCGGCGTTGAGCAAGATATTATAGTTGAGGCAAGCAGGAACGCAGATATAACATTTCGAATTATATAACTTATTCCTCCTTTTCAACACTCTAGGACACATCAGAAAGAGAATTCATTAATATTGTAATCGTTTTAGTCACCGTAATTTAATGTTCTATTTCACCTGCAATGTTTTTGTGTAGCCACCAGATTATTCTATTATGCCTTTGAAAAAGGTTGTGTGCGCGATTCTAATCTTATGACCACCATAACCTGAAGCATGGAGATCTTGCAAAAATTGCTTATTGATTTGGAGAAGTCGGTGCAATGTGCCATATGCCTCGATTCCCTGAAAAGTCCAATGACTACAAGGTAATTAGTTCAATATTGCAAAAATATTAATTTATGTTTGCAGCTCTAAACATGTCATGTGATTTATTGAATGTTAAAAACTTTTTTAGTCTAAAATTTAATGATCCTATGACTTGGCCTATTTAATTTTCATTGCCATATCCAACACTGGTTCTACTGTTACAATATCACCATTTGATTGTATAGGTGTGATCACAATTTCTGTGAATATTGCATAAAGCAAGCCCTCAAAGGAAAGGTTGACATTCCTTGTCCACTCTGTAAGAAAATCATTCGCCAGAGATCTCTGAAAAAAGCCGCTTATCTGCGCAAAATTATTCCGTCTGTACACAAGATAACAAATACAATACAAGAGGATGGAGATATTCCCTGTAAGTAAATTTTTTGATACCAGTGCAGTAGTGTTATCTCTGCGAACACCTGGTTAAGTTTGGCTCTGTGTTTATGTCTGGGTGATGCTGGGTTCCCTAGCCTCAAACCTAGCCTAATATGAGCTTAGTATAATTGAATAAGCGTGTTGTAGCAAAACTGAAGGTACTTCCGTAGGATTTACACAGCATGACGATATCGCTAAAGTGCGATGAATGCCATAGCAAAACCACTGATTTGTAGCGAAACCCTTTATTGGGGGGCACCACATTGCTGCACCAGTACCCATTTTTTAAGCTAGTCTTTATCTGTAGTTTACCATTTAGCAACGTCTGTAGCAACAGCAACAGTAGCCATTGATATTATGTTGCCTTGCCATTGTTTGCTGATACAGCTTTGCGATATATCTACATGTAATGATACTATATTGAATGGTATAATAGGTCTAGGCTATGCTCGAACGTATCTCTCATATATGTATCATGCCTAATAATTTCTAGTAATATATCAGCCGACGCAATAGCAATTTTGAAAACATAATAACGGGTGATTTTTGGTAGCCGTCATAGTTAAGGGACAATGACCATGCTGTAAAAACTTCATGTATTGTTGAATTTGAGTAAACTGAGACATGAACTATTCTCTAAATGTTCAGCCAATTTTTCAGTATTTCAAGTAGTTGGAATTAAATCTATTTATCCATTTGTATTACCGTAGACACTCTGAGCCAAAGTACAAGAAGCATTGTAAAAGCAAACATGCTAAACCAAATTCCTGAATCGAATGGAAAAGCCAGCGAGACCATGTCTTCTGTCATCATGTCTAGCGCAATTGTTGACGATCAGGAAAACGGTCCTCTTACCAAAAGAATTCGCCTCAGTCGATCTGTGTTGCCTAGCGACACCCAAGATGAACAATTTGCCAATGAAATCTTGCCACAAACCCCACCTGATTTGATTTTAACCTGTGGTGATAAGTCTATGCAAGATAAGAACGATAATGAAACGGAAGAGGTTGATCATCTGCCGAGTAATCCTAATCAAGAGTGGAATCAGGAGGAAAATACTGAAGAGAGTGCGATGCAATCGACAGCAACCACTACGACAAATGTAGCGTCTAAATTTGTTGTTGCCGCAGATGTTCATCTTCCACCAAAAACTATTAGTAATAATTTGAGCCGAAATGTTCTGAGCAATACAGAAAACAGGGATGATCCTACTTCACTGCCTGTAATGTCACCTACTAAAAATTCAGATCTTTCGATAGCTTTTTCGCAGGCGTTAGTTAACGAAGCTGCCTTGACTCCGAACAGCAGCCAGGAATACTCGGAACATTTTTCCGAAAACATCATCGAAGACCCTTTCGACTTCCCGTCGAATCCCTCCAAGAAAAAAGCAACCAAGCCGAAGAAAACCAGTAAGTCTCATAAGGAACCGAAATCTAAGCAGTCGGAACGGAAAGTGACTCGACAGAGCACTAAGATGAACAAAAATGAGACTGCATCAAAAGAAAAAGTACTTTCAGAAGCAGCAGTTCCGGCTGAAACCAGAGAAGTTGAAGAACTTAAAGCAAAATTATCCGAGGTGGAGAATCACAATCTGACTATTGAAAAAACTTCACAGGCTGTGAAACCAGGTATTACTGATCTCATCTCAAAACTAAACATCAGTAAAAAAATAATCATGATTAATTCGATAGAATAATTGAATTCTAGCAGTTGCGCGATGTTGCATCTAATTAAACAAACAGTTATCTTCGGTGTCCGAGATCATACATCGGAGATAATGTCATGAATAAAAGTGTTACTTCTCAGTTATCAATGCTATTGAAAGTTTTTTTTATTGTTGCCATTGGTTTTCTCCTAGTAGCAAAGAAATCTGGAACAACGAAAATAGCAACCTCCACAGATGTAGCAAAGAAGCGTAAAAATAGTGGCGGAAACAAAGATGGCACAACAAGAAGGAACAAGGACAGTGAGATCCAGGCGGTAAAAGGTTTGTAGAATTGACATGATAGAATAGAATGGAATTGACATGAATAGTTTGCAAAAAATAGTTGTCTATTTGATACTGTTCACTGCATAATATAGGTAAACTAAGCATAGCCATGCAGAGGTGTGCAATCTTGTAGATTAGACGGCAGGCCGCACTTGCATTTCCTGTCGACTATCTACAAAAAGAACCAATTTAAATTTCCTCGCAAATTAAATAAGTCAATTTGAGGGAAGGCTTCGCTTCGGTATTCATATAACATCAAAAACAGTGGCACTGGATTCCTATTACGTCGTACCTCTATTCAAAAACCACAGCTTCCCGCAGGCCTCACACACCTGCGGTTGCACCCCTCTGATGTAGAGTATAGCTTGCGTTATTTCCAAATCATGTTCACAAAGTTTAAAATAGCAATGGTTATTTGCTAATAAATATTAAGTGTCAAATATAAAGAATGGTAAAAATATAATGCTGTGCCTATTATAGGGCGTCAATATGGCAAACAATAGGTTTTGACATACTGACATGAAATACAGTGCATAGTGCTGCTGATATGGTGATTGATAAGTTCTGTCACATTAGAATACCATAGCCTATCTGACATCCTCCTACTGAAATATGGCATCGAAAATATTCACAAGGAAATTGGAACAATTTGTAACGTATTTGTGATATAGTGCGTAATTTCCTGTAATTTTGAGGTTATTGTATCAAGCTTTTCTGCATGAAATATTCTAACATGTATTTCTGAATTATGCATCCCTCATTTTTTCAACGAATTGCCATATTTTTTTAGAATCTCCACAGATCGCAAGGCGATTGCTCTCGACATCTTCCAGTTCTACTGATTCTGATCTTAAAGCGCAAGACAAAAATAAATTATTGTGTCCGTCCGTGTCATCCAACCAACAAAGTGTTACTGACAAGGTATCGTGTTTCAGGAATACTAGCAATGTTTTAAACATCTTAATCGAAGTAACCTTGTTCTAGGTCACGAATTGGCTAGCGCAATCCAAAGTAGACTCAAGAGTTTCTCTTCCATCTTCTTCCAATGATGGGATGGATAGTGTCTGCAGTCCCAGCAGTTTGAAGTCCTCGCAAATGTCAGAAGATGATCTCATCTCCCATTCTCAAATCAGTGAGGAACAGTTGTCGAATCGGGTCATTGTATTAAAGTGAGTTAATTTGTGTATCTCTCAACCAAAGTATGCAAATAATATTACTGTATGAACTCTCTCATATCAGTTATGATTCTTTCTCTCCGTTCCTATATATGACTCATTGTTAGAATGGTCTAGGGATAAATAGTTTCAACACCCACCTGGAATTACGATGCTTCTAGCTAGTTTTATCGATTGATTTTATTTCTCCATCGTAGTATTAAAAAATTGCGTGGAATTTTCACAGTACTAATTTTTATTCCTTCACTAGCAGAGACCTACCGAGTTTGATATTTCAATTGCTAAATCTATTGAAACAATACTTGAAGACATTGTGTTCCGATTTGACTTCAATTGCACTTCCTTTGTCTTTGCCATGATTCCAGGAAGGAGAGTGTCCCCCATTCTTCTTGCCCTGTTTATTGTTTATGCTGGTTGAATTAAAAAAATTAGTTGTTCATTCTCCATGGACCCCATGCCAATTTTCGAAGCTACCTTGATCATGTACCATTCCTATGTAGAGTACTTCTAATTTATAGGAAAATTAACAGAAACATTCGTATGTCAACCTCCACCATTTGGTAATAGCTTTGACATATCTTTATCCATCAAGAGCATTAGTGTTTAATCATATTTCAAAATTTTACAGAAGAAGGAGAAAATTCATTTCACCTGTTAAACTGGACCCGAAAATTCAAGAATCTGTCAAAAATCAACTTTGGGCTCGAGACAGTGCTGTCTTTGGACCCAGGAAGCCGAGAAAATCTTATTTGGCGAAAAGAAGTCCTGGTTGGTATTTTTCTGCTTTTCCACAATATATTCTTTGCATTTCCTGTATTTCTGCATGTTATTTTTTGGTATAGCATTTGCCGGTTTGACTTTGCAAAGCAAAATGAAAGCAAGCCACGATGATACTTCTTTATCGAAATCGCTGTCAGCAGACGAGGTCAAAAACATAGATGACGACCTCCCGGAAATAGTTTCGAAATCAAGACAAAAATATCAGCGAAAAAAGAGAGACAGCAAGGATAGCACAGCTATTGAGAAGAGCTTGTTTGACGAAATAGGATCCGATGAAGTAAATACTAATTCAGCCGATTCGAAACTTATTTATGATACCGTCGATCCTCTCAAAGCGATTGTTGATGAAATTTCGATACACAATGCTCTCCATGAAGGCGAACTCACCATCGAAAAATTTTCAAACCCAGCTGGACGACACTCGGATACGAATGAATTAAACGTCAAATTCAATCGGAAAGCTGCTCTCAAAGAAAACATGCTTCATTCGATAACTACACGAAACCACAACCATGATCAATCTCAAGAAGCCGGGGAAGTTAGTGCAAATAATATACCTGACGGAGAGAAACGAGCTACCGAGAATACCACGGAGACTGAAAATTCTGATTGTCGCGGAGTATTGCCGGTTCCAAAAGTTGTCATTAAGGTTTCGAGGAAGGGCAAGAATATCAAGAAAGCTGTCAGTGGAAAAACGGTCACAATGAAGGTATTCTGAAATGATAGATTCTTGGACTAAATTTTGGTTTATCTTAAAATGTAGCAATAGGAGAATATTTGTACTTCAGAATTCAAGCAGTAAACCAATCCCAAGCATATCCAGAACTAGCAGATCTAAACTTAGAAACGATCCGGATCGGGTGGGTCATAAAGCCAATTTGCCGAAAGTGGGAGCCAGCCCAGGTGCTATGCCTGAAACCAGCAATATGGTGGAAGAGACAGGTACTATGCTGATGAATTCTGCTTTCATTACTGTAGCAACAATGTTGTTATTTAAAAATCTATAGAAGCCCAGACATCTGTTGAACTGCATTTGCTAGAATTTAGTGAACCCACGCAGTTGTTTACCGATCAAACCGGTGCCAGACCAGTAGCGGATGCTGACCCAAAAAATTTATCTGATGTCGTCGTAGAAACATGCAGGTACTATGCGTTCAAGCAATTTTTTGTATCAATTTTCACAAATAATATTTTCTGTCACATTTCAGAGAGGTGTTAGAGGAGTGGACGAAATCCTCGATAACTAATCAGACAACAGAAAAGAAAAACACTTTGGAGCCTGGAGTTGATGAAATGTATGTGTACAACATAAATTGACAATAAGCTTTAATTGCTATTCAACAAGAAATAATAAACATGAAACTGTGCAGTTCCATATCATTTTCAAACTAATCCTTCTTTAGGAATAATAAAGATGCTAGCGTATCAGCCAATACTGTCACAAGTAACAGCGCTATTCCACCTTCTACCATGACCGATTGTGGAATGCTCCCCATTCCCTCGCCTGGCAACCTTCTCAACTGGCATTCTGCTTCTGAGCTAACTCCAGAAAGTCCCGACAATTATTTAACACCTGTGGTTACCGACACCAATGCTACCAAGTTTGGTTCTGGCCCATTACCTCATTCTCACGGTCAGGAATTCCTAGGAGACTCAGAAATTCATACCAGTGTTGATGTCAGGCAAAAGTTTGAGCTTGAACCGGGTAAGAAAAAGAACAGACCAACCTCCAAGAGGAGAAAGAAGTCTGAAGAAGAAAAGACTACGTCATCCTGCACTTCGGATGTTGGAAGTTTGCATTGTGTGTCTAACGGATGGGGCGGAACTAAACTTCGAATTTTTCGTAGTGGGCCTACTAAAGATGATGGAAGTTCAACAAGTAAAGAGCTGCTTGATCATTCAGCTTCGGATGAGAATAATGAAGATGACGTTATCGTGTCTTCACAGCAGGGAAGTTTGGCTATGTAAGTCTGATAATGAACATAATGATTTTTTTACAGCATGCTTTTAATTATGTCAATTCGCAAACTTCGGTTCAGGTTGACGGCAGTGGATTCTAATTTGGATGAGGATAATGCCCCGCTTCCTGAACATCCCAGGAAGCAAGGCACTGCTGAAGAAATATCACCTACTAATTCCAATGACTTTGTTCTGGTTTCTAATAGTGCAGACATAGGACTGCAAAAACTTCCAGTAAGGAAGTCCCAACGATTATCATTCAAGACAGATAGATACTGCGCTTGGAAATTAAAAGATAACTCGAATAACATTGTACTGGAACATATAGAAAGGGCGATGGAGCAAGCGAATGCAGAATCCGAACCAATTGTTTGGTCCGGTTTCTCAAAAATAGGACAGGGAGCACGCCCTATCAACCGACGATATAAAAAGAAGATGGACACATCCTTTGCTTTAAACAAAACCCTGCAAATAAAGTTCAAACGAGCTGCCAAATCGAGGTTAAATCGTGTCACTAAATTAAAAGGGAAGAAAAATTATCCACCGTCAACCAAGATAAGAAAGAGGAGACGAGATCCAGATGATGAACTCATCCCCTCAACTTGGCCGTTAGCAAACAAATCATCGCCCAGCCAAAGCAGCTTCACACTGGACCAGAGTCAGCCTGCTAGCGTTCCAAAACATTTTACTGATGTCAGTGTCGTGCTGCAAAGGCTGGATAAATCTGATCTGTCCGATCAAACGAGCAACAAAACATCTACTTTCCATGAAGCAGAAAACTTTTCTATACCATCAAGCCCTCTTCTTTTTGCAACGCAAGAGGAAGACTGCAGTCGTGACAGTACCAACGCTCACACCAGTAGTGGGTTGAGGTAATTTTATTGTCAGGGAAATCATTCAAAATCTTTTCTACAGAATTGTAAATATAATAAAACTGTTAGATTGATTTTTTCAATAATGTAACTAACTCCACTCTTTTCTGCAGAAATTCCATCACTGCTGTCTATAACAGAGATCAGAAAAGTATCCAGATTGATTTGAGACACTTGGTATTCGAATTGTTGTTCTTCATTTTCATAACAGCTTAAAGTTTTCCTTCAGCAGTGATAACAGTTTTCATATCATAGAAATCACTATCAGCAACACCCGTAGTTGATATTGTTACCAGTAAGATGACAGATGATAACAAAATAGAGAAAACAGACCATAGGGCTTACGATGAAACAGATGTTATCTGCTGTTCATGGAATGACAATGGTGAGAAATATTTGGAAACTAAAATTGATGACCCTTATCAGCTTGTTTTACATTATTACTTATTATGATAAACTAGAGAAGGAAAAATTTTACACTAGTGAGCAGAGTTGTCATGAAGAGGACAGTACTCTAGATACCAACGAAGAATCTACCACAGAGAATGTTGTTGTCAGAAATGGTGTTGAACAGGTTAGCAAGTTAGTCAAGTGATATCTGGTAGTTTTAAGTCAATAAATCTTACCGGTATTATGAAACTTTTCTCTTCAGGATTTCATGAAGATCCTCGAAAATCTGAGTAAAATCGACACCGCGTCCTTGTATCAACAATTTCCAAAAAATACTTCGCAGATCCGGAAGTTATTAGGTACAGGTTTCCTGATGCTACTTAATTTGCTATATATATAATACAACAGATGTTGATGTTTCTAAACAGGACTAGCCAAAAAAGTTCATTCCTCTTTGACTAACATCACTTCCAAACCCAGTACCAGAGATTCAGTTGGAAGATTGAGTTCAGAGCAAATTGAAAAGACTACAGATCAGACAAAAATCACCCTTCGAGATATTTCACAGGTTTCTACTGTCAATGAAACTAACAGTTGCTCCGCAGAATTTTCAGGTGGAAAGGCTCATGTAAATGGAACACACAATGCCAATCTTGGAGCAGACCACACTATAAATTCATTAACTCTTGACAATGCTACAACTGAGACAAATAATTCAAAAACTACATTGCGGGTGAAGAAGAATGTTGGGAGTCCACTTAAAACACCTGAGCAAGGGAGTTCCAACCCTGTAACAAATATGGGCCTTGAGAACAAGCAAAAGAAACCTAGAACCGCTAGAAAAACGATTGGAAGAAGGTGAGAATCGTGTATTATTTAATGGGGATCATGTTTTATGTATATATCAGAAACTTTGCACTTTTATAATCCGGCCCAAGGGAAAAGCCTCATGAATCGGATAGTTTTTGTGTGATTTCTTTTTGATTATTCTCTTTGCCTAGAATAAAAAAATCTGTTGAAAGCAAGTTGGTGGAAATCAGAAAAAAGAAACCTTCTCGAGGGGAAGAAAAAGGTTTCAAATATTTGGTTCTCATCATCATCCAATTCACACTGTAATTGATCACTTGATAAATACTAATTTCAATGCCTAGAAAATTCTGAAAAAAATGATAACCTGACTGAGACACAAAGCTTTCAGAATTCTCTTCATAACGCTTGTATTGAAAACACATACGAATTTCAAGGTTAGTTTGTTATCTAACGTATGTTATCTAAAGGTTCTTTTATTTTACCCTCGTTGTATTTTCAGATACCATCACTGAGAACAAAATGTTAGTAGCATGTACTGAAGAGGGAAACAATGATGGTGCTGCAGAAATAATAGTAGAAAACAACAACGTGAAGTTACGAAGTCTATCGGAGGTTATTTTTTTTTAAAACGCAACTGCATTATGCAGGTTATCTTCCCCCGTGTTACTGATTTTTATTGATGTTGAATAATGTTGATACTATTGAATATTTAATAACATTACTCATGTTGAGTAACACTGATAATATTTCATGTTTTCGGAAGTTTCCTTCGGGAGGATCAGAAGAAAGAGATATCTCAAACAAAAATAACTGTAAAACGAACACACCGATCAAAGTACTTAAAGCAAGCCTGTGCATCGACGAAGTGAGGGAAACTTTATCGCCATGGCTCTCAAATCAATCCGCTGGGATGAAAACAGGAGCTTCAACGCAGAAGTCTGGTAAAAGGTTAAAAAAGTTGACCATAGACGACCCGAAGAGCAGCGATTCCCAACAGACATCCAGAGATCAACCGAACACAGAAGAAAATTCTCTTTCTCATCCGAGCGATCCTGAAAAAACCTCGTCCGGGAGCAAAAAATCTGTTGACAAATGTTCAACAACTGACAAAAACATAGCACCTCAAAAAGGACAATTAACCTCAGACAATGACATGCAGGTGCTGAGCGCCACAGAAGTGAAATGCAGTTCTCCAGCACCAGTCCCACTGCCAGAAAATGACCCAATCGTTATTTCCAGACGTATGGCAGTAGCTCCCAAAGTACATCGTTGGTTTTCAACCCACAGCGATGGAATGAGTCCGAAACGATCGAAAGAGTGAGTTTTGCTATAATGTTCGTATTATGTAATTCCACATCTATTAAAAGGAAATGATAATATATTTCAACATTTTAAGAATTGGCTTAATCGCTACTGGACTCGCAGAAAAAGAAATCCGATACGTCAAAGCCTTCGCAAAAAGATACGGAGCCCAATACTATTCGACGTTTGACTCAAAGAAGGTTACTCACGTCGTCGTGAAAACTAGCAAACAACTGAGCTGCGACAGGACCTTGAAGTAAGAAATCATCAATTTTCACTTGCCACCAAGTGGTCATATATTCATAACTCTATACTTCTGTGGAAGGTATTTGCAGGGAATTGCTAGTAAAAAGTGGGTGGTTAGTTTGAAGTGGATATACAGTTGCTTGTCGAACGGTAGTTTGATTTCAGAAGAGGATTTTGAAGTGCTAGGTGATAACTGCATGGGAGAGGTGCATTCCCAAGAAGCTTTTCTTCAAAACGGTCCTAAGAAATCCCGCACTTCTGACTTCAAACACCTCGTTAACTATCGTTGTGTTTGTCTTCCGCCGTTCAACTTCATCACAGTTGGTAAGTCATGCTGAGAGCTTTTTAAAGAACGAAACATTGAATTTGAGTGCATTCTAGAACAAGCTTCGGAACTTTTGAAGCTTTGCGGTGCCACTGTGACAGATAATCTTGGTGGCCTGATAGGATGTGAAGGATTGTCGAAAAAAGACAATGCAAAACAAGTGAATATAAACCTTATTATTGTGGATGCTGATGCCACAAGTGAAACTCCCAATTTCTCAGGTAATTTGAGCTCTCTGCATTATTGCTCGAAATTTAATACCATAGTGAGGTTATGTTTTATATATATTAAACGTTGTTCTCAATCTTGTAGGGTTGAGTTTGGACTACCGTGCGACTGTAGTATCAATAGAATGGGTGTACGAGAGCATTAGTCGCTTCGAAGCACAGCCCATCGAAGATTATAATATTACGGGTAACACTCAAGAAGAGATGGTTTCGCTCTAACGCGAATATTTCGAAATTGGTATCAAACTTTATTTCTTTATTCTGGTAATGTGAAACGACATTCCCAATGTCTACTTGTATAATTTGGTTCTTTTTCACTCCATTCCACTGTCATTCATTATTTTCTAGCACATCGGGTGCTACTTTTTTTACACGATTTTGTAGATTTGTTATTATTCTATGCAGGAATGAATTTTGTGCCGGCATTAACCGAGACACTGACAAAAACAGTAATTTGTATTGGTAAAATACAACAATTTAACAAAATTCTTCAAGTTCTAGTGAAAACAATACATTGAATCTTTCATCAACAAAAGGTTTTGTTCCTTGTTATATCCCCGGCATAATATGCGCTATGTTTGAAAGAGTCTTGCTGAGTGTTTTGTTATCTATGGCATTCTCGAGATGTGGAACTTGTCTCGTCAGGATCATCAAGGAAGTCAACCCACAAAGAAGACCATCTAAAAGTATGCTATCTGCTCCTTGGATGACGGCTCTTGATTCTACTTTCTTTGTAGTCATGCTGAGCTTTGAAAAATATTCCCCGAGCAGAGAAAAGTATGCGGCGGAGTCGATTGCCTCCATTGCAGGCGGAGGTAAACGTTCCAGTTCGGTTTTCATCGCCGCTTCTGGATTCTTGATTGGAGAATAGGACAATGACGTGCTGTTTTGGCTACTCGGGGGAGCTTTTTTTTTCGGACCCGTTTCAATCATCCTGCTGCCAGCCTTTCGTATTGTTCCTGTGTTGAACTGTTTTTCCAATTTTTGATTCCTGAACTTCCACATCTGTTTTTCTTTGTCAGGAATTTTTTTCCACAAATCTCCTAGTTTTTTACTGACATCCCCAAACTCAAGACCGGGATACTGCCTTGAAACTTTCTCACGCATTTGTTTCGCCCACAGCATGTATCCCGTAGTCTTGCGTTTTTTTTCTTCCATCGTCTTACTTTTTTTCGATTTGAATCGTCCCTTCGAGACCAAATTAACCATATTTTTCATCCTTTTTGTCTTGCCTATTACAAGTTCCTTTTTGCCCGTATTGATGGGTCTTTCATTGTATTTCATGTCAGTGATATTCTCTATATCTGGAGGGGGTTTTATAGGCAGAGGGATCCAATCGTCTTCGATAATAAGATCGTCCTCTTTCATATCGACTATTTCTTCTTCAACGACTTCTTCTTGCATTGACAGCGGAGGATCCGAGTCTGCTTGGGTAATATTTCGCAGCATTTCCTCGTAGCCGGTTGGAATGTCATTCGGTTCTCTTTTGTTGGTGTCGTTGCTTTCTTCTATTGTTTGGGTTTGCTTTTTCTGTTTTTTCCAAACGAATTTCAATTTCAAACCATCCTTAGGACCGGACCCTGACACAACCTCAAACTTTTTTCCAGTTTTAGTGTGATAGTCACCAGAGGAAGATCTTGGTCTAGCTCGACTAAATTTCATTTTCAAAGACCCACGGGGTGGCGACGTCAATGAATCAGATTGTCTTGCGCTGTAACTGATTTGCTTTTTGATTGGCATGGACCGTATTCTAGCCGGAGGAGAAAGATCTGACTCGGATGGAGATGAAAGTTCACTATTAGGATTTTGTGACTTTCTTCTACCACATACCTTCGTGGTAGCAACTTTTCCAATCTTTGCTAGCACGGCATTATCCAAAGAATCGCTTAATCTAGCAGGTCGTTTACGAGGTCTGATGGATCGCCTGGATTCTTCGTCTTCTGTCGATTCTGTGTAGGAGCTTGATCTTCTTTTCTCAGTGGACATATGAGGTGATTCATCAAATCCTTCAAACGAAGTGGTGCTATCACTGTCGGAATCTTGAAACAGCTGTCTGAGATCGGTTGCGATTTCTTTTTCGTCCGAACTGGAGATTTCGGACTGAGAGGTACGAGGAGTCTCGATTAATTCTTTTATTGAGCTTATTTTTTTAGCAATCAACCCTTTTCGACCCTTTCGTTTCCGACGTTCGATTGCCTCTGGTGTTTCTGGATCATATGACATTTTTGCCCCTCGTGCCACTCTGTTATCCTGGTGAGACTTGGACCATAAATGTTCGTTGATACCGTCCTTTCTTTTATGATTGATCAACTTTTTACACCACGTACACCACAACTGATTTCTTCTTACGACGAATTCGTCAGGAAACTGATCTACCCGCATCTGTGGGGTTACAATGTTGCTCTTGGTAGCAGACATTTTGCTTATCTTCACTCACATCGAATTTGCAGTAACCGAACTGTTTTATCTATCTTCTTTGCTTTCATTAAACGTCAATTTTAAAATTTCCTATTTTGTGTACAACAAAAATTTTACGCTTGGCTAACCAGACACTTGCAGACGCAAGACAGTTATATCATGGTCTCTATCACGTGTAGTATAGATAAACTATAGAAATATGTCGCGTTAGAACTTTTATCAAATTATAAAAACAACGATGTAACAATTATTGAATCTATAAATCGTGTACTTATATCTCATGATTCCAGTTATGACACGTTCCGAGCCTTCCGAGGGCCCCCCAAAAGTACCTCGTAAGTTCTTTTGCAGTATTAACTCTCTATATATAGAGAGAGATTAAGGTATTACATTTGAAATTCTGTAAATTGAAGTATAAAACAATTTGCGATCAGATTGGCTAAACGTGACTTGGGCTATGACGCGTTTTCGGTCCCCTGAGGACGAATTCTCCTAATGGGTAGATCATTCAACTTTATAAAGATAATTGTACCCGCTAGAGAGCGGTGCAGACCTTATTCAGCCAACTGGACGGGATCGTAGTCTCATAAAAATAGTCACATAACAGTTGTAGTATCGGCTTGTGCCACGGAGTGAGCTGGATTTATTATTTGCCTATGGTCAGCGATTTAATAATAATAATATATCAGAACACACATAAACGTAACAAATCACTTTAACGAGGAGTCTTTTTTGCAACTTTATTTACAAGCGAATACATTCAATTACATTTCCGTTTGTAAAAAGCTGCTTGCTTGGTCCAATCAGTTGCTTAAAAAGCATTATAGTGACGCACACTCCAAATGAGAAAATACAAACTAATATTATCATGGAAACAGTGAAATTCAAATCAGGATGGGCTTGTTCGTGAAAATACGAAATCAGCACAAAAATGGAATAGATTAGCATAACGCCACACAGATAGAGTGCTTGCTTGGTAGGTGATGGGTTAGCTTTGTTTGGTACGTTGTTGTTCACGTCATCGCCACTGGACGTCGATTGAGTATCACTGTCTCTTTCTTCGACCCGACTTGGTTTGAGTTTGTAATCAAAGAAGATAAAAATATACAAGAACAGGAAAGATAGAAGGACCTGCATGTATTCCTCAGCGGGAATGAAAACCATTTCGTATATTCTAGATAATCCAGACGTTTGTCCTTCCTTGGGTGCCACAACGGTTGCACATAAGATTGACACAGAAACAAGGAACAGTACCGGTGGTATAACGCGGAACCAGGCTGAGATTTTCTTCCAGAATGGTAAACTGAAAATCTGTTCGAGAAAAGATAACAGCTATGATGTATATATTTTTACTATAAGATAAAGGGACGTCGTATACTTGAGTAAAGGCAAATATAAATCCAAATCCGAATGTAAATATAGGCCAGAGGTCACTTTTTCCTTCAACTTCTGGGTTGCCGGTTTGTATTGCAATAACTGTTGCATGAACGAGGACCCAGCATTCGTTGATCAATCTCCAGTATCTGAATTCGACCGAACAGTAAAAAACGAGCCCTTCCAATTAAAATACAATAATTTTACCTGTTCAAGTGAACCTCGGTAAACGCCAAGCTCCCTTGAAGCATAACTATAGCTGTGTGGAAGAAACCAAGCGTGTGGCCCCAAGTGTTTTCCATTGGATGGTACCAAAATGTATAGATCGATGCCCATGCAAATGCAAAGCCGTGATATCTGCAGAGATTTTGTATGTACATATGTCTACACATGTTCTTTGAACAGTTGTGAAATTGCAAGCTCATGATTCGTCTATGTCTCAGAGTCTATCAATGATTAGCTTCTCAATACATATTACGTTACATAATATTGAAATACTGCAGCGTTTTATTGGTCACGTATGTCAAGGAACTCAATAAACGTTGTTTCCTGTAAAGACGTAAAACAGGCTTACATACTTTCTAATCAACTTGACAGGACTGGGGTGGAATCGCAATTTCTCAGCTATCTTGTCGTCTGATTTGGGATTTGGCCACATCAGAATAAAGCCTCGGGTTTTATATTCCATAAGAATTATGAAGGTGAGCATCATAATGACCGAAGACTGTGCAAAAATTAACAATACAGTGTAAAACACCGTAGTTAAATTATCACATTTCGTGAAATGTTACCAAACTATACCTGTGAACTTGTCTCTGTCACATCCGGGGCGGTTCCGTCGTAAGTTACATGAGTCTGCACAAGGTGTAAAACGTGGAAAAGTCCATTCACCAATAACATTCCCCAGTTGAACCACCGTAAGTTAGTACTGCAACACAATATCAGGGGAATGGCGTCCGTGTTCGTACCAACGGAGGATAGGAAAGCTACCTGTATTTTGTATTCTTTCTCATGGCCGCCGATGTTAACTGGGCCCTGTAGATAAGTCCCCAAATGAAAATCTGGTGTAAAGAGTACAAAAGCCAAACGAAAGCTCTAGTCGATGCCGATGATTCGTTTAGTGGTAGTTTCCAGTAATACCAATATGACGTACAAAATTCTCCGCTTCTACCTTTTAACAAAATTTCATGTTCAAAACATATTGCCAATATAGAGAATACTATAATGTATCTTATGAACTTTCTACCGGGAACCGAAGTATCATTGCAGCCATAGGGCTCTGGCATGAATCGCTCTTGGGAAGTATTAACATCAATATGCGTGTAGCCCGACTGGGCATTCCAACTTTCTGCCAGTCCTGTAATACACGGTTTTAAGTTAGTGATTGTATTGTATGTAAAGTTGATAAGAGTAGAATAAAACTCACCCCAGCCCCACATACCACCCAATAATGCTATTATAAAGATTATTCCAGCTGTCAACGATATCACATCTTGTCGAAAGTCCCCTTAAAAAAGCAACACTTTTAATTGAGATCGTGTAAATCAGAGATTGCATGATTTCACAGATTTTAAAAAAGGTTCTCACATTTTTTCTCTGCTGTTCTCGCTGAATCGGATGTTTCTGGAACGTCACCCATTTCATATACTTTTCTTTGCGGGGAGATACGTTGTATTTTATGAAACGTTGTAGATGCTTAACTGAGAAATGTCATAATTTTAGTTCACGTCTAGCACGATTTAGTTGAATCTTTAGCTTCTTCCTCTATTGTTTTCTAAACTCTGACTGCAGATAACAAACGACGACAAGTATAGATCAATTTTTTTAGATTATGTAACCTCAAACCAAATGGCTACGCAATTCTGATCAAATATTGGCACAAGCGAAATAAGCAAATACGAAAACTCTCATTCTGAACAGGTAAACTTTTGAAATATAAAATTGTTTCCCACACTTTAATAGTGTACGGATGAAAATTACCTCAGAAGGAAAACGATTACTGAACTTGTCAATTCAAATGCTAAATTAAGGGAATCGTTAATGACAAGTATTAGTAATTACATGGTTCATGAAAAATCCAATTAGGCTGAATTAGTTAAATTCTACCTCCCCCAAAGACTGCACTGAACACTCAATGACATCTAAAAGCTGAAGCTTCTGAAACATATACCGGGATATCTTTGAAGATTGCCCGTTGCTAATTGAACTGGTCATTCACTACAGTTTTTTGATGATTATGATGAACACATATTACCGTGGTGTGATGATGACTAACAATAACTTGTTATTGTCTTTTTGATTTCCATTCGTGTATTCGAATTTGAGTCGTTTTTCTCCCCTGGAAAAAAGGGGTTTCAGTTCATGATGAATATTGCATTGACCTTAAACAACAATGTAACATATGTTCATTATTATTAATCCACTGTAGGGTCGCAACACATCTGTACTTTAAGAATCATTTATGAGTTATTATGTACCTTGACTCATCATGAACTGATTGAGTTAGTATGAACTGTAGCAAATCGCATTACTCACTATACGCGTTCAATCTCTGTGCTAGGTGGGTGAAGGTAGTTAATACTTCCTTTGACATTTACTTAGAGTAAATCAATTGGATTTATAGTACTGCATTATGATAAATAATGAATTCGTGAATTATACATAACCACCTTTGGACCGTGCAGGTGTGGGATTATAGAAAGTGATAATAATCAGTGCCAATTTTCTCCACACAATTTTTTATAGATTACGTTTTAGTGACATCAATTCTTGGTGGACTAAGACAGTGGTTCTCAAAGTGGACGAAAGATATACAATAGGGGGCGAAAAGCCCGGAGAGGGCGACAGGGGGGCGATAGCGCATTCTCAAAAAGTTAGAATTATCGCGAAACTTGCTTTGTTTGTAACCTGTGTTCCGGCAAGTCCTCGAACTAGGCTTCAAATCTCAGAACTTAAATTACTAATTGTGCGTTTGCTACTTGGAAACCCTTTAATGCTTGAAACCCTTTAATTAATACTGGCATTACGTAATTGATAACTATAGCAAGCGGGTTTGCCTGCAACAGCAAGCAACAAGTACTTTCTACAGGGGTAGTAGGCTATTGCATCAAACTCTCTATGCGGGCATAAATGTAGAAATGATAATTCGAAATATTATGCCAGAAATCCCTGCTCATATGGAACGAAGTAAGAGCCTGGGTTCTCTCATTTCCGACGTCTTATTTGGTAGAAAAAGGAAGAAAAATAGCTGAAGATCACCAAGCTCATCCATCTCATTGAATGAACACCATGTATTTTGATTAACCTAATTGTTTAATTTCTTTGTACAGTAATACAAGTTTTTCGTAACTTTAAATCTTTTTGTACTGCTGGTTGGGGGGCGATGTTGATATCGAGATTATTGAAAGGGGGCAACGGTACATAAAAGTTAGAGAACCACTGGACTAAGACAATGCTAGACTAAATAATGATGACACTAGCAGTATTTTTTGTTAGCCGATAGATGTCAGAAGAGAGGACGCTAATAAAATACATCAAGATTTCGTAAGCGTAATGTTTCCCAGGGCCCCGCATTCTTTACCTAAAGTAGATTTGGTTTGATAAATTAGGATTCGCATTTTCGAAATTCCAATCCAACCAATTCGTAAGTTAAAATAACGTGGCATTGAAGAATGTATACTGTAATGAGTATGATTTTCCACTCCATAGTTTTTCCTTTATAGCAAAGGCAATTGCCCCAGGCTAACACGTTTACAGTTACAACCTACGTTCATATCCAGGAGCGATATACGCGCTTCGTTTTGGTTGGATGTAATGTCAAACGTCAATAGTACAATTAAAAGTAAAGAAATTGTAAGTTGTATTTACCACTGATTGGTTCGGGAAAATCGGCAAATTCTTAGTTGACTACTTTGTATGGAATTTAGTGGATGGAAGAAATTAAAATATTCTATATTTCACCAGCAAAGGCGGGCTAGTTAGAACAATTTGCAGAGTAAGACAAATATGAAGATTCGACTGTTTTGCATGGATAAAGTAATGCTTCTATCCGTATTGCTAATATGCCAAACCCAGTCCAAGTCTGTTGATGAAGGCGGCAGGATTTTTACGAGAAGAAAACGGGAAATCATGAGAACACTGAATTCGTGTCCCGATGACTGCTTATGTGAGGTTTACAAAAATGGTTAGTGGGATCTTCATGCACTGTAAAAGATGTTTCTTTATATTTTCGAATACTAGATTATTCAATCAAATAGCCATAGAGGTTCAATTCATTCTACCTGGATGTAAAATAAAATGAATTCAATTCAAAATAACACTTTACTTCACTGCAGTAAATAAACACGTGGATTGCTTCAACAACGGACTCGCAGATATACCCTACAATATTCCTGGGGACGCAACGAAGCTAAATGCAAGCAGAAACGAAATAACAACCATTAAAAGTGGTCTGCTGGAAAATCTTCGGGATTTGGCGATCGTCGATTTCTCCCACAACCGGATAACTGTAAGTTTTTTTCATAAACTTATCGTAATTTTCTGATATTAACGCAAAATCCTGTTCCGAACAAATTTTTTTATCCAGAAAATTCAAACTGGGGCATTTAGCGATTTGACTGATATGCGTTACCTAGACTTGTCATTCAACAAAATCAGTAATATTTCCCTGAACGATTTGCGGCAGAGTGCGCGGGAACTGCAGGTGTTGAACATTTCGTCAACTGATATCCGAGAAATTCCCGAACTGTACGATACAGAAGGTATATCATTGTCTGCGGGGACAATCAGTCTCCAGAGAAAAGTAGCACTGAGCACAGAATACTTATAAAACCGTGTTATTCTTTTGCAGAATTGTACATGACGAAACTAACACATTTGTCGATGTCCAACAATTTCTTCACGTCGATTCCTCCTCTGCACATTCCAACGTCTGTAACATTCTTGGATATTTCATGTCTAAATATGAGGGTTTTAAAAAATTCTGCTCTTTCCGGACTAACATCTCTCGAGGAACTTGTGATTCAAGGCTGTCCTACACCAAGGGTTTGATCTTATTTTTTCCGGATTTGAACCAGATATCTTTTCATTCAGTAAGAATGTAGATACAATATTATAGTTTTTCGAGACGTTAAGTTATCTATTTTTGCCCGGTTACGCAGGGAAAAATCAAATCGGTGGAAGATAAAGCTCTCGCCACATCATTTAAACTTAAATATTTGGATCTCAGTGGAAACGATTTGAACAGCGTTCCGATCGGACTCCCTACAAGTCTACAATATTTGGATCTCTCTGGGAATAAGTAAGTTGCCTTCTCACATCTTTGATTACATGAAAACGCACTGGTTTTCTTAGGCATATTAACTAAGGGTATGTGTTACTAGGACAGATTATAGAATCTATAATTTGAATTCGGCTGCAGCCTACCGGTATAGTACAGTGGTTTACCTTTGTTTGATTCGGATGGCAATTCGTGTTTTGCCGTTCGCATTTGTCGATCTAGTGGTATATAAACTTTTTGTCTAACATTATTCCCTAGGTGACGCCATTGCATCAGCGGTAATCCTGAATATTATTGTGTAATGTTATGTATTCTCGCGTATTCACACGTAATAAAATATGAATACGACAAATAAGAGTATATAAAATTTAAAAGCTCTGTACAAGAAATAATTTCCATGTTATAACACGTGAAAACATCACTTTAAGTCATTTTATCCTCTGAAGTAGGTCGTGATGCCGTATGCTGAAATTGATGAGATTCATACCATGGGTGGGTATCTCGATAGTTCTTTTGTCTTTTACAAACTACTCAATATTGATTGTCTCTTCCGGTTTATGATCCCCTTAACTTTATTTTGATTAGTTAACATAAACACTAATTAAGAACAGACTAGCCACCTCGATGTCAAGTCACTTCCTATAATACTAAATTTTGAAAATAATCAATTTTAGGCCTGGGGTGCCTTCCAGAAGGTATATAAAATCACATGTAGTTTATGCCTTGTCTTTTTACAGAATCACGACAATCAAAAAGAGCGAGTGTGCGACCGAAAGGGACATGCACAACATACTGCTAGTTAAAATAAATGATCACTATGATGAATACGGAGGCGGTAATACTTTAAGACTTATTATATTCTTGAGGTTCTATGCAATGATAATCATACATGAGTTAAACAATGGCCTGTACTCTTCAGGACACTTATCACGACCACTGGGATCTGCTCTTTCACCCTTGAATAATTTGCGTGAACTTCGACTTAACGGGAACCCGATTGCGAGCTTATGCATGGACGAGTTTTTGAATATGGAAAATCTTAAGGCAAGATATCGTAACGTTGAGTAGTAGTAGCTCATCTGATTAGATACAGAAGTGTTATCTGATTTTTTTTCAATTTTCAGGTACTGAATCTTACTGGATGTAGATTGTCCTCTTTCCATTCACATACGTTCGTCTACACTCGTTCTCTGCAAGTTCTTGACCTGAGTCGGAACCAAATGTTGTCTTTTAAAACTGATGAGATATCAATGTTGGAAGGTAAACAAAAATATGTCAGGGGTAGGTTTTTGTAATAATATTTTGTCCTAACTCCTTTGTTTCAAATCGATTAGAGCTGTATCTACAATACAATCTTCTGGAAAAAGTCAATGGCGTAGATCGGCGTAGTCTTCCCTCACTGAAGAAGGCAGACTTCTCTGGAAATCCCTGGAGATGTAGCTGCGAGCTCGAACCTTTTCTCAAACTCCTGGGATACTCCACTGATATTAAATTCATCAACTTGCATGCCTATTCAGGTAGCGATACAAAATTTAAATAAGAAACATTAGAAATCAGCAAATGTTGTTGAATGGTTCTATTTGTCCCTTTTTCTGCAGTTTATTACACCTGCTCAGTCCCATTGAAGGTCAAGGGAAAACCTCTGATGACTCTTGACCTCAAGACAGATCTTACTTGTGACGGAGATGGAAGCATAAGCATATGGGCAATCGCAGCCCCTGCAAGTCTCGTGGGTCTAATCATTATTATTGTCGTAGTTATCGTTATCACAACAAAAAGAGATGCCAAACGAAAGAAAAAGGAGGGAATTGCTGATGAAGATGAAGAGGGACGAAGCTGTTTTTGTTGTTGCAGATCGAGAGCAGGAGACCGGTCATCAAAAAAAATCTCTAGGACAATGTCTTATGGTAGATACGATGCTACGAATGAAACAGTTATTAAAGTGAGTTTGTCGAGGAAGAAAGTTTATTATTAAAATTAGTCATTTGCACATGTTTTTTTATTAATCTGTCATAGCAAAATGCGCTGATGAACGATGCTGCAATCCTTTGTCAAGTTAGCGACCAAAAATGGATTTTGAATCGCCTTGTTCCTGAGGTGCATCGTTTTGGTGAAGCCATGACTCAGAAGAGGGAGATTCGAACGGGAAAACAGCCAATGAAACCGCAGAAGAAGAAACTTAATATGAATGTTTATACCATTGGGCAGAATATGAAGGTATAGTCGAATGTAGGAACTAAACTGCTTTTCTCCTCATATTTGGTCTCATCAAATAAGACAAGCTAATTTTCATGATAGATTGAACGCTTGACGAGGTGTCTGGACACGAACAGAAAGATTGTTCTTATTATAACTCATCAGTTTGTGGAAGAAGAATCTTGCTTATTTGTACTCAATGTAAGTGGAACATTTGAATAAAGCATTTGAAAGGATTGTGGTTAAATGTGGTATCATTTCATCTCTGCATGTAGGTTATACGTGAGAAAATGATTCATGATTCCAAGGATTCTGTTATATTACTGATTCTTGACGCTATAGCTTGGTCTACTATGCCGGAATCGTTGCAGTTTTTGATGGTTGACAAAACGTTTGTCCAATATCCTCAAGATGCCAGGGGACGACAAGAATTTTACTTTTGGGATACTGTATGCTCCAACATGTACAGCAAAAGCTTGAGGGCATTGATACCTCCGAAAGTGGAGGATCCTCTAGAACTCAACAAGGATCAATCCGAAAAGATAGCTCTGTCATCAATTTCCGCCAAATTAGACAACGGTCCAGACGACTTCTATCCGGCTAGACGAGCCGGGCTGGAAACCAATACTAATGAAGGGTAAATGATAGCTGGGTTGAGGTCAAAACTGTATTGAATTTGAAGATATATGGAGACAAATTTATTACACTGACCGTTGAATAAACGCTATCTAAACTATATAAACACTTGGTTTTTTCTATGTAGGATGAGTGAGGCTAGAGCAGCAAGACTGAAAAGACTAGGATTGCAAAGTGACGGACAAGTTCTGGAAGACATTTATTCGGGAATAGCGGAAGTAAGAAATGGAAAATGATTTTAAGAATCTTTCGCTGTTTTATCAAGCTTAATGATATTTTAAATTGAGTTATCTTTGATTCTCAGGCAAGAAGTTTAGGACGAGAACAAAAGAAAAATTATCTACTCCAGACCATAAGTCAAACGGAACCTGCACACTATCCAATGCAACATACAGGTAAATAGATAGAAGAATGAATTGGAAGCATATAGATATATATATATGCAGTATCTAATCTATCTTAACATTGATCTTGGATAGAATCACTTAGAAGAGCAGCCAAAGAGAGAGAAGATATACTATCTGTTCACAAAGATATAGACGACTTGTATTCAAGCCGCGGATCTCTAGCTGTACCTACGCACCGGTAATTTTGCAATGCATCCTGGTAGATTTGAACCAGTCTGCTGCTTGCTGGATAGATCTATCAGGGTTGTCAAATAATTAAGAAAATCATATCCAAATTGTTTAATGTCCAATGGAGGGTGGGCAAAATTAATCAGTTTGCTTGTACTGTTACTTTTATATGGTCTAATCCGTCTATAACTTTCAGATATTCCAGCTCTGGACGTATGCGTTCCTTGTTACCTCCAAATGCAGGAGACAACGACAGCATTTACTCAGAAGAAGACAACCTTGCGGCTTTACAAATGGTTCGTGCTCCAGAAAGGGAAAGAACGATTCCTAGCACGAGGCACGCTAGTCAGATCATGAACTCTTCACAACCTCTCGACCACACAAGCAACACTTTACGGAGTCAGATGTCACAGGAACAACTGCACGGTACGAATAAAATTCATGCAGATGATGTCACCACCATGAATAACTTCACTGGTATATCAAGCGACATGCTAGAAAATAATGCTGTTGCTGATCCGGAAAAGATTCCTGAAGAAAGCGACAATGAAGGAAAAAAGAAGAAAAAAAAGAAATCAAAGAAAAAGAGCAAGAAAAATAAGTGATTGGAAATGAGAAGATTGCCTTTCGATTAATTGCCCAGTGTCAGTATTGCTTAATATCATACAGTATATTGACATAATGGTGATAAGTTATTGATATTAACCTTATATTTTTCCTTCCTGCTGAACATTTTTCACAAGTTAAAAGGAATTATTAGGAAGAAGCTTTCCAAATTTTTCAAAATCTAAACGTCACAATTGTGTATTAAGAATTTTTGTACCGATTACAGAATGAGCTGATTAAAGTGGTAATAATGGTTTCTTAGTTCTTTCAAAGCACTGGTGAAAATATATGTAGGCTCTTGCTAAAAAATGAATACTCACACCTTTGTGTCAGTCACTGCATTTCCTTTTGTGCCTTGATTGCATTGGCTTCTCTAAACTGTTTTTTGCTTATCACAAGCACAATTAAACATGATATTTAGTATTGCAGCTATCGCAGCACTTGAAGTTGTTTTCTCATTTATTAAAGAAAAAGTTGTTTGAAAAAGGTAGGCAACATAGTCAAATTATATTACATTGTTAAACAGCACTGAATTCGTAAAAATGTATTTCTTATTGCTCAGAAACCACTAATCATCAATTCTTCAGATATTTTGATTCTTTTCATTTACAAAAATTCTCCCTACATTATAATTTTTTAATTGGTTGATTTCTGGGCAAATTATTATACGCTTGTCCCCTCGTTATATGCGAGGGATGCATTGCGCAAACAGTCAATGGTTGCAAAGACTTGAAGAAAATCCATTAGTCCATCTTGGTGCACATTGAGCAAGATTACAACTTCAATAATTTTACAACAATCGATTCACATAATTCTATGATTTAAAGGTAGTAAATACAGCATAAGAGAAGAGTTAAATAAAGAACCCATCTACAAAATATTCTGTTCAGCAGTCTCTCTTGGGCAGCACAGGATATTCAATCTCATATAAAACCTGCAATATTTTATTCATTGCTTCCAATTGTTTTCTTGCATCAAGGACTTTCATACGTGACACCACTATTTTTCCAAATAGTGATACACTATCTTCAACGTCGACTGATTTATTTGCAGTTTTTGGTATTACGTGTGGCAATACTGCGTCGTCTCGAATCGGTTTACTTTTCTGCAGTGGCACAGTCATTTGCATAGATTTATATGATCACTCACAATTTACTTTTCATTATCCCAGACTGTACCTGAAATGGTCTGTGATTCACTGAGAATTTAATTTTCTTGGAGGATGAGCAATCTTCTTCACTGAATTCTGTTGCATCTATAATATTGTGGAAAATAATAACCAATATAAAGTATCAAAGAATCTACTAAACTAACTGGTGACCGACCGACTCAATAGGGTTAGTATCTTAAACATTAGAGAATATTCACCCTCCTGTTCATTTTCAGAATAGACCACATATGATGATAACTCGGGATGTTTATCATATCCATTCTCCTCTAACCTGCAAATAAAAGCTTTTTAATGATTACTTAATAAACAGTTACATATTGAAATTGAAATACATAACTTACATTCTACAGATGCTCACTGCGCCATCGTTGGCATGATCATAAGTTTCCACCTGTAATTCTCTCTCGGGCATGAGATCTCCTACTTTGGTACGTAGTCTTGCTGTTTAATCAAAATGATAATATTGTTAAAGGTGATTTCAATTATTATTCCTCTAGGCCTTTTAGGGTATTGGAATTGCAAAATCACAATAAGAGTAAAATATATATGGCTCACTATATGAACACTTTCCATCTGTAAAAGAAGAAATAATAAATGTAAAGTAAGTGCGGGTGAGAATGCAAAAATGAGTCCAAGAAAAACATTCAGAACCATGAATAGACAACCTTTTACTTTCCTTAAATGTTGGATAAGATATTCTTTTCTAATGTATATGCTTTTACAAAACGGGCAGTGATAATGGCTTCTTTTGGAACTCAGTGGGGTGCGTGGATAGCAGTCATTTCTGCATGCCAGAATCCGTCCTGAAAAAGTTAATAAATACTTGAACACATCTGGTTGATGTAATTAAAAAATTTTTAACCTGGTTTTCCTTCATATTCCACAATACATGAATGACGAAAATGGGCCTGCATCATATGTCTCTTGAAATTAGCGTAGTCGAGAGAGTTGAAATTTTTGCAGAATTGGCAAGCCATATCTTCCGGTATGGGCAAAATTCCCATGAATTCCTCAAAGGAATCGACGTAAAAAAAGCTTTCATGGTATGATTCTGTTGGCACCATAGTATTAAGTATCATAGTAGCCATAGTATGGTTCTTAGAATGCAACGTATAATTTTATTAATACAATGAATAATCCAGTAACTGAAGTCCGCAAAAAGTGGCAGTAACCTGACGTCCATTGTTTACCAAAAATAGCAAAAATTTGGAGTGGAAGGACCACTGTCATTCTAGAAGAATTTCAGGTTCAATTAGCGTAATTCTCGACAGGCGAGAGTGAAAAAGAGAGCAAGGCAACACGAAAGTTCACCCTCTGCTAGCGTGACAACAATGATGCATGACATTTTATCACGAAACTTCAATTTGACGTATATTCCGACACTCGGGCACTATATTAGAATGTGTCACACAAATTGCTATCAATACTGTATTATTTACACTTAAAAAATAATGCAAACTAGAATTGTGCTACGCTACAATTATGCAGAACTTTCGTCGCTGTTACGTAGCGGGAGTTCTTATTAGCGAGCTAACATTGCAGAGACGTGTGATTATGATTGCTACAGTATCAAAACCCATCATTAATTTTCATCTTGTAGTATTTGCGGACGTTTTCCTTATCCCTGTATAATCAAACACTTTTACTAATTATAACGTGGCCCATTTATTTGTTTCGACCAATCATCTGATTGGTGAGATGTTTCTCAAATGCGCGCTTACGTCACAACTCAAATTTCAATCAGCCACGTATGAGAAAAATCAGTTTATATCGGTTGAAATACTGTTACTCGCCCTCATTTTGTTACTGTTACTCCATGTTAGCAGTTGTAGAGTTAGTCAGTTTGCGGCCGTTTAGATCTATGTATTAGCATGTTATATATTATTGCCATTTAAATCTACTGCTATTTTTATGTCGTATATATACATGTGGTTAAAATTCGGTTGGCAAATGTTGTATGGATGATTGTATGTGTGTTGTATTGTGCACCGGGCCCGGTTGCTTTTTATCGTTTGTTTTATATGTTTACTCGCCCTTTACGTTTCAGAACAGGAGTAGAGCCAATAGCTGATGACCAACAGTTTATGGCCTGCAATGCAACGGTTCGTATAATGTACTTGGTTATAAATGTAACGTGATATAATGAATTGAATGAATTTTTGTAATGGAAGATGCGCCCGTAATATTTTTAAAATTTTAAACGTATTTTTAAGCAGAATTCATTTCCTTGTGAATGCCTTATTTACTAAACGTCCTTATTTAATTTAAGAAGGAAGAGGCCAGGCACCTTAAGCAGCGCTGACACCGATGGAAAAGACGATCGCATCGGCGGAGGCGAAAAACCGAGCACCGCGATCGGCGTGGGAGCGAAAGGTTCAACGACCCGAAGAGACTGTAAGATTAGGTATTATTATTGGGGGAGCTGGCATGGATTACCCTTTTGTATTCTCGATTTAATTGACGTTATTTAACGTCCCTTATGATAATTTTAATTTTAACTTAACATAAATGAACATTTAAATGTATAATATTTCCCATATTGACACCGTTAAATATTACATATGATTTCGAGCATAAATAATTTCACTCAAATTTCCCACCCAACTTTTTTGTGCCTAATGGCTATGAATATATATTATTTCCAATTTACTAATTATTCAATTGCATTGAATGATTCCCTTCATGAGCCGCTCCCCCTTATACTACTGTGTGATAGGCTAAGGTTAGGCCTAAATGTAGGTGCCTAACAAGAGGCGAAAAGACGCCGGGCAATGGGGGCAACAACCACAAGAGAGACGAGAGGGAAGTAGCAGATGCAACTAGCACGGAGAAGTATGTATCTTGATTTTTATCATTAATAATACGTATTATTTGTCGATTTTCCGCATTGTTCCAGGGCCCGGATGATGAGACAGCAACCAACCACAAGAGACGAATCAACGGATCATGAACCATGTTACCAACCATGATAGGGTGAGACAATTGTTGTTTGATTTTCAGTCCATTTAGTAGGAGTATAATGTCTTGTTTATTAATATTACGTATTATATTGCGAATATTCATGTTGTTTTAGGGCCGGGATAAGGACGCAGCAACCAGAAGAGAGGAGAATCAAAGGAAGCCCTGAACAGACTACCAACCATGGAGGGGTAAGAAAATAGTGTTTAGATTTTCAGTCTATTCAGTATTATTCAATAAATTTTTTCATTTGTTAGAGTGTCTCTATACCGTTACATTACTTTTAGACGATCAACGCAAGCTGGACGCCGTGAACAACCAGATGGGGGCCTTTGACGTTACCAAGACGCCGTGAACAACCAGATGGGGGCCTTCGACGTTACCTGGACGCAGTGAACAACCGGATGGGGCATTTAACGCAACCAGGACGCAGTGGTGGCAACAGTATCATTCAATACATTTTCATTTGTTAAGCGTGTCTCTTAAGTAGACTCAGTACTGTTACATTACTTTTATACGATTGACGCAAGCTGGACGCCGTGAACAACCAGATGGGGGCCTTCGACGTCACCTAGACGCCGTGAACAACCAGATGGGGGCCTTGGACGTTACCTGGACGCCGTGAACAACCAGATGGTGGCATTTAACGCGACCAGGGCGCTAGGTTGCTAGCTTTAGCTAGTTTAATGTAAAGTAGAGATTAGATGAAACGTGAATTGTTTTATTTTTTAGAATTATAGTATGCTGGGTGATGACGCGGCAACCATGGGTGAGAGAGCAATGGCATCCACATGGAAGAAACATGGTAATTTTCTTAAAACCCTTTTGTTTGCTTTGTGTGTAAGTCCGAATTTTTTTAAATCTCGCACTAAGTTGATACATGACAGACAAAAAAAACCGGCATCCGTACAGTAGTGTACTAATATACTATTTGCATGCTAAGCTGCTGGTTTACACATACAAATTTTGTTAGATAATTTTCAAAAATGTAACTATTGAATGAATAAATAGGGTACATATCTTAATTATGACTGGTGCTAATCACGATATATATTCCTAATTTCACAGGCCACAGCAAAGAGGCAGAATGCAGCTGATGAATTTGGGGTAACAAATAAATATTTTTTTTTCATTGTATTTTGCATATACTTTCTCGCTGCACTGCTGTACAAACTGGCCATTTGTACTTCAGTGTGGCGATTGGGTAACTACTGGGACCGTATTAATTAGCAGAGAGGGGGTTTGGATTGATCATCCAAACTTTCTCTTTGGTTATATTTTGTTTCCATTTTAAATTCTAGTTAATATTGTTCCCATTAAATTGAATGATTTCATTTTAACACAATAGTGACCTCTAATATGATATCAACCTAACCCTTGATCTTGATCTTCATTGACCTTTAACCCCCGATGTATATTTTTGTTCTGTATACCTTTGCTTGGTTGCCATACACACCCTATATTGTATGGTATCCTAAATAGTCGATATTATCCCTATTAATTGTTTTTATCATTTACAAAAATTATATTACTAATTTATTGGGGTCCTCCACCTCTTCTACCTCCCTAGTTTCAACTAGTAATAATGAGCCAAAAGTATATCATTTTTAACCAACTTATAAGCCCCAAACGTGAATCATATTTTATTGATAGAATTAACAAGTAAAACCCCTAATGTTATTTGACTAACATATTTATTGTCAATTACTATCTGAGGCTATAATGAACTGTTATGTGCCGGGAAGTTATTAGATTTTATTTGACTTAAAGCCCCATGCAAGTCACTGTCAGTCTTTTTCATCGATTGAATAACATGTAAAACCCCTGATACTACTAACAATTTAGACCCTGATTGTTAATTAATATGTGATACCCTATCTGCCAGTTGACTGAAGTTTACTAAACCAAAATTATTTCCGAGGGTTACCGAACCCCGTGTAACAATTCTCGCTAACTTGACTTTTCTCACATGTAACAATTTAAGTAAACTCGCCCGATGTGTTTAAGTGGATGATGATACACTGGAGAAAAGGTCGACTTCATACAGTCCTCTGGATTGTTGTAAGTAAGTCCTGACTCACTCCTAGGCCGTGAGATATATTGGGCGAGTGGAGGCAGACATAGTGCGTGCTAGTAGTGGGAGTGGCCTGTATCGAGCAGTTTTGCACTGCACTCGTAAACTTGATCGAGTCCATGAAGAGTATCGTCACTATTGATAGCTCGGTTTTGCCGCTAAGTTTGCGGACCCGTATATCTGGATAGCGAGCAGCATGTTGAGAACTTCCAAAGGTGTCCCGAACATATATCTGACACCATAAACGCAGCGAGCCAGTTTGCTTAAATAGTTACATGTGAGAAAAGTCAAGTTAGTGAGAACTGATACATGGGGTTGGGTAACCCTCAAAAATAATTTTGGTTTAGTGAACTTTAGTAAACTTTACTATACTCTTATTACTTAATTCTGTAATTTTATTTGAGTGCACAAGGTTGGGTAAAATTCGATAAACCCTTGTAGACGAGTGATGTTTGGGTCGAGTCTTTTCTTCACGCAGTGAACCTGTCTACCTGCGTGAGGGTTTATTCTTAAATAAACCCACTGCGCAGGGTGGCACCTTGCCGTGGTGCAGTGGCTTCACACTAAGTCCACCCGACAGGACTGGGTACATTACATCCCAGTTTCCCATTTTTCGTGCTTGCTTACACTGCTAAAATGGTACTCATAATTCTGTCAGTGTATTATTATTTTCACGACTCGCCTTGGAATCTTCATTTTGTCGCCTGGTGGTTAAGAGTCTTCGATTAAAGCGTTGAACGGAACATTTTTTTTCTAAAGTTGTAACAGAATTGCTAATTGATTGTTAAAGTTCTTATTGTGCTTTCTTTATTTTTCCAATTGTGATTTATAATATTTAACTGTTTGATTTCATTTCAGAAGCATTGATCTATGTATGTTTTCTGCGGATGTAAATTTCGTCGGATAACGTGAGTGTATATGTTGAAGTAACAATCAAATTTTTGGCTACGATTTGGCGAAAAAAAGGATCGCGTTACGGAAGCAAAGCCGACCAAAATGACGGAGTGGAGCAGTCTTTCATAGTAGTCGATATCGCAGGAACATCGAGAGGAAGATTGAATCCTATGTTCCAACGATTCATGAATCGTATCAATGAATTTCTTGTAAAATATTCGACAACGTCAGGAATTGTAATTGGGATGATCTGACGGATATCTAACGGGATTCGTGTTTAAAAAGGTGAGAAACTCTTTTAATAATAATAATAATATACAGTGGTAATTCGTACTTAATACGTTCGAATTATTCGAAGTCCAAATCCATTTTCCGATTCGAAAGGATGGAAAGTGAATTAATTTAAAACAGTGTCAAATGTCGATTTTAATTACTCCCTCGTCTTATTTTTAGCTCCCCGCAATTGCAACATATTGCCGTGAATTATAACCCTACATTGTTCCCACACTTGCCATGATTAATGGATTGGGATTGTAGGATAAAGCGAAAAAGGGGCACTAGAGAATTAATTCTCGAGATTAACGATATGTAAAAGATGCTTTCGCAGCGAGAGTGAGACAAATAGGCGCACAACAAATAGCCTGTACTCAGCTAGTGCATATTTTCACTACACTCGAAGGTTGAAGCATCGTTCAGTCGAATTTTTCTCTAGTTCGTTTGAACCACTATATAGGCAAGTGCTCGATGATTTCCTGCAAACCCAACACTGCTTGGATATTTAAAAGCATATGTATTCATAGTAACAAGCCTTCCTTGATATTAATGGACAAAATTAAATACTGTAATAACACTGATATCATTGACCATTGCTATCACATCCTCAAAGCTGTTTCTCTCTTTTGACAGGTTCGAAAAGCTGCAGCAAGTGCTGTTGTTGGTGGATTACTGTTAATAAAAATTGCAATTCTTATTTTTTGCTGAGCCGGTTACATCTGGAGATGACGAGTCATTATTAAATAACATACCTGCCTGTGCTGATGAAACTGAAGTCAGTGCTGTTGACTTGAAAATTCAGCTCATGTTATTGGCATGTATCTGTGGAGCACATATATAGTTTAGTGCCAATCACACGCAAGTTAGAATGTAAATGATACACTGCATTGATGTGAACAAAGCACGGTGATGTTAGTGGTGCTAATGTGACAAATCGAAGGGGGTTCTGCATAATTGTGTACAATTCTAGTTTATTTTTCACCCTGTATGGTCAAAATTCGAGAAATCTCCCAGTGGCCAGAATAGGTGTTCTCCAGGTTATCAGGCGGTTTTTCATCTGTCATTTGGTCTCCGTGGAGACCTTGTATGTTTATGATTTTTTATATTTTTTGTTGTTTTTAGGTTAATATTGATTGCGTCCGCTTGTATTAAAACACCTGGGTATTCGAATTCATTTGTCTTGTTACTACCTGCAGGCAGGCAGATTTAGATTTATTTACGCACGCAGAACAGCAGGGATATTATGACATTGAATTTCTGCAGACGTTTTACTTTGCAGCGAACGTTTTACTTTGCGGGCTCTACTTTTGAATATGTCACAACAAACTAAGTTTGCTGTAAAGCGTAATTAATTAGTAGTAATTAATATGGTAATAATTAATGTAGTAATAAATAGTAATTGGAGTATTATTAGCATGTGTTATGACATATTCAAAAGTAGAGCCCGAGTGTCGGAATGTACGTCAAATCGGGGATTTGTGTTATAGTTTCGCACATCGTACTACTAGCCGTATGAAGTAAGGGAAGTAAGGTAAGGAATATATATATACGTGCGATTTAGTCGCTAACTGAGAAAAAATAATAGCAGTTTGTAGTGACCTCTTTAAAAGTAGAGCCCGAGTGTCGGAATGTACGTCAAATCGAGGATTTGCATTATAGTGTCGCGCATCGTTCAGCTAGCCTTATGGGGTAAGAAATGTATAACTGCGATTTAGTCGCTAACCTAGGGATATTTTGCACTATTTTTAAGTGTAAAAAATATAGTATTGATAGCAGATTGTTGTTATATGTTCAGAAGTAAAGCTTGAGTGTTGGAAAGTACGTAAAATCGATGTTGAATATTCATTTTTAGTGCTGTTTTGATACGAGTGTAGAGTGTTAATAAGTGAATTTCTCTCGTTTCAGAATTACTTAATTTCAACCAACTATTCTGCCAGAATGACCTACTATCTAAGTTGTAAACGATAGAGTATTCTTAGCAGTTTATTGTGACATGTTCAAAAGTAGAGCTCGGATGTCGGAAAGTATGTAAAATCGGGGATTTGTGTTATAGTGTCGCGCATCGTTCTGCTTGCCTTATGAAGTTAGGTAAGGAATATATAAGTGCGATTTCGTCGCTAAGCAAGAAAATTATCGCATATTTTTTTAAGTGTATTAAATAGAGTATTCTTAGCAGTTTATTGTGAAATATTCAAAAGTAGAGCTCGGATGTCGGAAAGTATGTAAAATCAGGGATTCATGTTATAGTGTCGCGCATCGTTCAGCTAGCCTTATAGGGTAAGTAATATATAAATGCGATTAAGTCGCTAACCTAGTAATATTTTGCTCTATTTTCTAAGTGTAAAAGATAGATTANTCTGCCAGATTGACAGTGGTGTCATTTTTCCGGAAAATATATAGAATATATAGTATTGTATAGACTTTATTTTAAAAGTATTATATGGACTTTGGACAAGACATTACGTACATTGCTCTTTAACCCTAACATCCCACTCTTGTTGCAAGGCGACATTGAGCCTAGAGCCAAAGATATGCCCAAAGTTATTTTAGACTATGGCGATTCTTTACTTTACGATTATGACGTTGAATTACTAGAGGATTGCTGTTGGTTAAATGATAAACTGATTGGCTTCGTCTTTGAGTATTTTGAAGCGGAACAGTTTCGAGAGATTAAAGATAAAGTGGCCTTCCTTCATCCCAGCGTTTCGCAGCTAGTCAAAATGACATCGACGAACGAAGGCACTGATATACTCGAATCCCTCAATTTGAAATCAAAAGACTTGGTGTTCATTCCTATTAATGACAATGAAGGCTTAGGCGCAGGCGGAAGTCACTGGAGTCTCTTAGTGATAGATCTAATGAATAAAGAATGTTTGCATTTTGATTCATCCGTTTGTAGTTGCAATGAATATCCATGCAAATTAGTATGCGAAATTTTTTCAAAAATTCTGCATCTCAGTTGCAACAACGTCATCACTATGCAATGCCCAACGCAGTCCAATGGCTATGATTGTGGACTCTATACGATCTGTTTTGCTGAAACAACATGTGCTCAGTACAAACTAGACAGTACTTGTAAACTTAGTAAAATGCACCAAAGTCAGATAACTACCTCATATGTAGCAAACAAGAGAATTCAAATTAAAAATTTAATATTCAAACTTGCCTCCAATAACTGAAAGAGTTCTTTCTTTATATGTGAGATTTATAAACTGTGCATTTTGAAAAAGCCTTTAGTATTGTAATGCATGCTGCTAAACACACATTGCGCAAAGCGATGAAGAAGAGGTTAATGTTACTGAATGAAGCAGAGAAAGTAAAGCAATCAAACAACGTCATACAGCAGTTGTTTAACCATCCGAAATATGTTGGAAGTAAGAGAATCTCCATTTTCTTAAGCATGGATGACGAAGTAAGAACAGAAAGTATCCTTGATCACGCTTTTGTAAATTGCAAGACAGTTTTCATTCCTAAATACGTCAGTGATGTAATGGACATGGTCAGGCTCGATTCCAAAGAAGAATATGATGGTTTGCCAGAAACAAAATGGCATATCAAACAACCAGCAGATGATGACAACTCGAGAGATAATGCTTTGGACGGTGGAGGATTGGATCTTATACTTATGCCGGGTTTAGGATTTACTATGGAAGGGGAGAGATTGGGAAGAGGGAAGGGATATTATGATACGTATATAAAAAGATTGCACGACCTTAATAACAGGCCCTATTTGTTGGCGCTTGCATATTCCGTTCAGATTTGTGATGATATTCCTGTGGATGAGAATGATCAGAGAGTTGATGAAGTGATAATTCCAAATTGAAATAAAATCATTGCTCAACCTTGCCTTTCGTATTTAGTTTCGATCCATCGGGATTGTACGAAAACAGGGAGGGGCAGTTTTTTATATTTTTATACAGGCTGGCATGTAATTCTCCCTGCATTGTTGAGAGGATGTCTTGGAGCAGAGGTGTGCAACCTTGTAGTATTCCCGGGCCAAAGACATTTAACATAATTAGACGGCGGGCAGTACTTGCATTTCACATCGACTTAACAAGCTATGTATTTCTTATAAAATTTAATATTTGAATGTGTTCGGGTATTCAAGATATTGAAGATAATACTTTGTTGATAGTGTTCGATTGTCATAACCGTATTTGATTAGGGTGATAGTATTGCTCATGATATTGGTAATATATCTTCTTTGTGGCTGTTTGGAAATTCTATAGATGTGCTACTGTGGTAGCAGTATATTATCCAGACAACTGGTATCTCGTAAGGTTATATATATGTTTGTATCATTCTCGGCCTAGAAAATCTTATCATACAATTTGTACAAAACGAACAGATTTATTTTGAGAACAGTTGGCAGTTGGTATATATTTACAGCTTTCTACTTATGAAATGAGGTTTACTAGAATATGTACTGATAATGAGAATGTTTAGATAGATTCAAAACAGTTGTACTACAGTAAGAAAATTCGTATGTATTAAGAATACAAGTGTACTTCTACAAAATGAAGCAATTTATACAGGTCAAGCAAGAAAACTTTTACTACTGACAGCCAGGTGGAAGAGATATAACATCAAACTTTACAAAATTCTCTAAACAGCATAACTGACCCCATGTATGATGGGAACTGGCTTTGAGGCTGACTAATATCCAGAATTCCATTTCAATTATTTGGACCCAGTAATAAGTAATTTAAGATATCAAGTTAGGAAACAGTAACACAACTTCTGATGTAAATCAAAACTGTTCCCTTGCATTCTATGACATTCCTGTTAAATAATTTTATATTTGATTGAAATAAGTACAGTAAATCATTTAATTTTATATCAACTTACAGATATTTGCTTAAGCATCTTCACTGATTTCATCATTCATTGTTGCAATACATTCATTTCTTATCACTTGCTTCCCAGAAGACGATGATATATCGCTGCTATAAGGTATAATATGTTATCTACATAATCAAGATTGAAAGCACCATAATTCACTTACAACTTCTGAGTTGGAAAAGCATCTATATCAGATTTTTCTTTAGTGGGAATTTGATTTTCTTTTTCGTTTTCAGAATTCTGTTCTTCCTGTGCAGGAGAGTTTGAATCGAAGAAAGTACTGATAGGCTTCTGCCATTTCGGTGTTGATCGTGGGCATACTGAGTTGCCGCCTGTGTATTTGTCTTTCTTTGAAGCTTATCAAAATAAGAGGTATGAAAGAGGATAGTGTAATATCACCATGTTATCATGAGGAAACACAATATCAAAATGTGCATACATGGTGATCCAAGATCAACTCTAGTATTGTTGTTCCCTTGCCTTCCATACATTTTTCTTGGTGCTTTTGAATATGAGGCTGTAAAACAACACCATAACATACACTTGTGCTGGTATGGAAAAATGTCTCTTTTGCCAGAGTCATATAATTTCTATCTCGTGTGGATTTATCTTAATCGTTACAACTAGGCTTTCTATTTTGCATACTGAATAGTTAGCTAGTTAGCACACACCAAAAGCTCAATACGAAACCATAATATCTTAAACTTAGGATCAAATATACTTACTTCTTGAGGCAGCGCTTGGAGCAGAACAACCACTGGCATTTGCTTTAGTCCTTACCATGTTGCCTATAAACAGGATAATAAGTAAAGGACCACAAATTGATAAGTATATTTCTGCAGATAAAAGTTATGTTACAGTTTACACACCAGTACAGTAACTTTCGCGCTGGCTGTGGCGCCAAATAACTGTGCTCTATAGTGACATCTCGCGTATCCAAAATTGAACCAAGATGCCGTCATTGGTCTGAATTCTATTACCACTAAGGAGGTAATTCCAGTTATCCCTCTAGCGATCTAACAATTCTAACGTGCTACTACAGCAATACGATCAGTGTTCCACTAGCCAGATTTCGCACCGGCCCGGGATTCCGTACGCAAGAGAAAGGGTTACCTCGAGGTATCATATTTTAAACTAATATTATTGGAACTTATATCATAGTATCTATATATACAGAATTTCACAGGATCTACAATTTAGCTCATAGATGGAATTTATATCAATTTTGTGACTGGGATTTTATTCAATATAGGTTCCATCAGTAATCGTTCCAAGTATGATACCTTGCGGTCATTCTTTCTCTCGCTTACCGGTTTTCGGGTTGGTGCAATATCGGGCCAAGTTAGCACTGATAGTAAAACGTGATAGATGAGAAACCTTGCGACAGTCAAATTTTATCGTTACCTTACAAAAACCTGCTAAAAGATGTCTGCACAAGAAGTGGATGAGTTTATTCAAATCAATCTGTATTTTAAGTCAGTTATTGACCTTATACCCATCGATTCCTACCTTACGAAATCGATGACAAACAGCGAATCAACATATAAACCATACAATGGAAAGAGTAAAAAAGGTCGGTTCATTAATAATGTACTCTCTGTTTTTGTTCTTTTATAAATTCTACATTTTCCTCAAATACTTTTCAGATGTTCTCAGTACCAAAACTAAGCAAATGTTGGTAAAACGTCGCAAGTTTGATCCTCAGCACATGAAAACAACCAGCGAAAGGATAACTCAACCTGAGAAAACAAGTGATGATGAGAGTGGTAACATATGTTCAGATAGCTTTAGACAATAATGCATTTATAAATCCATTGCCATTTTGACCCTTCCTGTAATTACACAGCTGTACCAAAAAAAAAAGTGAAAATCTCGGATTTGGACTGTGAACTGCCTTCTATTGATGACCTACGAAAAAGGTTAAGTTTTGATGTCAGTCTCAATTTTTTATAGTGTATTTTCAAGCTTCCTCATTCACAGGCTGAAGGAAAAAATCAGTGAAATCCAAATGTCACGGAATCCGAAGAACAGATCTGAAGAAGAGCAGGAGTTGATAAGGAATCGTAGGAGAAAGGAGAGAGCAAAATTTAAATTGAGGCGAAAATTAGTAAGTTGTTTCGCATTGATGCTGCATAACGTCCTGATATATGCTTATTCATTGAAATTCTGTAGCTTACTTCATGAGAGTTATATATACGGTGCCTCTGAAATGACTGTGTCACCACAGTGGGCATAATGAGACCATGCAAGACATGACACTATATACAAACATACTTTAAAATCTTTAGATATTGCTCATCCATTTTATATCCAATGTTTATTTATTAAGAAAATGCAACAAAACTTAGGAAATGCAGTCGCTGAATATCAAGGATTACCAGGCCAAAAGAACTCAACAAACCAACCAAACGGCGTCATGAAAAAATCAATGAATATGTCCTGCAGCAGCAAGCCTGTTGTTAACAGTGATGGTCAGGTCGTGTTCAGTAAATTTGATTTCGGAAAGGAAACTGGGACGAAGAAAAAGAAAAGAAACAAGGCTTCCACTGATCTACCAGGTGGAAAAGATTTGAAATCTTTGCTGTTGAAAGCAGAGTCAAAGAAACAGAAAATAGAAGAACTGAAAGAGAAAGATCCTGAAGAAGCCATAAAGGTTATTAAAACCGATGCGTGGGAGAAAGCCCTAGCAAAAGCAAGCGGCACGAAGCTGAAAGATGATCCGGAACTGCTCAAAAAATCCATCAAAAAGAATCAATCAATCAAGAAACAAAGTGCTAAGAAGTGGAAAGAAAGGGAAGATAATGTCACTGACAAAATAAAGCGAAGACAAGATAAGAGAGATAAAAATATTCAGTCACGCAAGGAAAATAAAAGGGATAAGAAGATCAACAAAAGAAAGAAAAAACTATCCAAAACAAACTACACTCCGGGTTTCTGAAAATAAGCTACTATTCTGTCACAAAGTCTGGTGTTCCTTTATTTAGATGAAACATCAAATTAAAATATGATTTCTATGATCCATGATAACACAAGTTTTACATCCTGAATGTTGCAAATTCTCAGAGCATTCTCACAAATTAAGTCAATACTTTAAGGCCCTCCTCCTACTGGTGTTGATGGCCTGCAAGTACAAATATGCATTGAGGAATTTCTAGAATAACTCTGGTTAATTGGTTAATAACATTTCAATTGAATGTATGGATTTATTGCTTACTTAGCCCACTCCACATTTAAGATCAGGTGATCGTATCCAAAACCAGAAATCGCTTTGATTGCCTTGGCAGCATCTTCTCGCTTGTAGAAGTTAATAAAGGCAAAGCCCTGTAGATAAAAAATATTGTTAGGCAACAAGCAAAACTTGAAATTTATCTTGGAACAAATCATTCGTTATATTTGTTGCATTCGCAATAATAACCTTTGACTGTTGAGTATGCTTGTCTTTTGCAAGATAAATTCTCTGTATGGGCCCGAAAGGTCTGAACAGTTCTTGCAAATCTGATTCTTTTGTTTCTTCAGAGAGGTTTGTAACACGGATCGTAGCTTGTTCGTCTATAAGGTTGATAATGATTGAATTCGTAATTATCCATAATAATATTCTACTTGTACAACCTTTACACTTCTTTCAATTGTGGGCAGTGAATTAGAATGATTGAAAAAGATTTAGAGGATGTATGATGGAGCAATAACAGCTGCCTCTACACATTAAGAGTTTAGACAGCCGTGGAATTTCCATGAGTCCACCTAGCGATAATTTTTTAACAAAAACGAACCTCTTGCTCCTCTGCCAGTAGGCATTGATGAACCACGAGTATTTCCACCACCTCTTAAACTAGGTGGAACATATTTGCCATTTGTCGATTGTAGCGGAGCTGCTGCCTCACCTTCTTCCTTTTTATCATCTTCCTCTTTATCTGTGTAAGCATTGACAATCTTAAGCATGTTACTGGAGTTACTACTGGGAGGTATCTTATAGTTACCGCTTCCTTTACTGATTGTCTTAAAATTCTTGAAGAACATGTAGTACTGCAACTGATTCCTGAACTTAGAAATCATTGGATCCTCCTGATCATGAATTTCCTCTTGTCTGCTGTCGATGAACTGCATGTTAACGTCCTAAAATCAACATGAAATACACGATGAGAAAATAAATTCCTAAAGAATAATGTCATGTCTAGAAACTCACTTCTGATATGATCGTGGTTGCACGATTAGGGCCAGGCGAGTCGTCTTTTGACATCCCAAATTTCGGCAGAAGTTTTCTTCTTGCGACTAACTTGGAAGTTTTCTGCTTTTCCACTTTGTATGTCCGAACGATCTAAACATAGAAAACAACATATTCTTTCATTAATATTTAACAACAGATAAATGAAAACCGTATGATGGGTCTTTGAAGTACACTATTACTACCTTAACTTTTTTTCCATCTTCGTTTATTTTGTACTCAGTCACAATTTTCGTATTTCCATCGATTTTCTCGGTTGGCTGAGGGAGGACTTTATCCTTTCCGGTTTCTTCTAAATCCGCCTCATCTACTTGATCTGCCCAACTGGACTCCGTAGCCTCAGCCCAATTGACTCTATTACAACGAGAATATACGGGGTTTCGGTGAAAAGGCAAGAAACAGAACCCTTAAGCTATTCAAGTTTCTTCTTGTTTAGAAAATTACCTGTCTTCCGACGGCATTCTGTTTACTGTTGAGTATTTTAATAATTTCTAATTCTATTAAAATATCTAACTGTTGTTCTATAACCACAAATAAGAAATTGACCAAGCTATGCGAAATCGTAACAGTTGGTATAGAACCTGAAGAAACACTTATATTGGTACCCAGTCAAGCGTATCATTACTTATCGTATTAAAATGATGAATATATAAGGTTAACTTGGGGTATTCTTTATATTATCATGCTTATGTGGTGAAAGAGGAATAATACGCACGACCCTAAGAATTGAAATAAGAAAAATATTCTAATAATCTACAAAAGTTAATTTGTTGGCAGCATGGTTATTTAACCTTTAACCTATGGCACGTGCATATTTATGCATTGCAGCAGGCACGCTAAGTAACAACACAGCTGTTACTCGAAACATATCGTTAACCACCTCGTTATTTCGTTATTACCTTAACTTGTGAACGGGAAATGAATTCACATTGTGCGTTACAGGATTGGCGATAAAAGCCGACAAAATTTGACTCAAGATTGATTGTCATTCACAATGAATCGAATCGAACAAACTCTTTGCCATAAAGTATGGCATCAAATTCTATCATTACAATCAGGCAAGGTGATTCCCATCGTCAAAAATGCCTTCCCAAAATCATCCGTACGTTACAGTTCCACCCAAGCATTCTCTAACAGAGAATTTATGGAGACTCGTTATAAGGATCTCAAAGAATTAATATACCACGGTCACCAGCAAGTTTGCAACGTTAATCCGAGCGGTCTCTTTGCAATTCATCAAATTAACCTCGCTGAAATTGATGTCTATGGATTTGATTATGATTACACCTTGGCTGAATATTCATCAGACATGCAGAAGTTCATCTATGACAAGGCAACTGAAATTCTTCACTACAAGTACAATTTTCCAGATGGCCTGCTTCAGTATGAATTCTTGCCTGATTTTTGCATTCGTGGACTTCACTACGATATCCAAAGGTGTTTGCTGATGAAAATTGATGCTTCGCATGTAATACAGCTAGGAACTGTTTTCAGGTAATTGGGCTTGCCCTGCAACTTTATTGGGCTTGTCCTGCTTGATACGTATGTGTTCCTGATCAAGTCTTACTGTGTCATTGGACTTTCATCTCAGGGGATTGCAACAACTGAGTAAAGAAGAAGTGCTTAGAGAATTCAATGGATCTCGTCATATTCCCAAGTACATCATGGATGAATCTTTCAATGGTGGAAATAGCTTGAGACAATTGATGGATGTATTTTCTATGCCTGAAACGATGCTTCTGAGCAACGTTGTTGAATACTTCAACACAAACGGTATCGAGTACGATCCACAAATTATATTTGAAAGCGTGCAAGCAGCAGTGAGGGATGTTCATGTGCGAGGTGAATAGCATTTTTTACCCGCTTGGCTATATCTTATAAATTCTTGATATTCCGTTTTTAAAGGTCATTTGTTTGTTGAAGTAAGAAGAAACATTGACAAGTACTTGAAAAAAAGCAGCTTAACAAAACTAATCAACTATCTCCTTTCATGTAAAAAGAAATTGTTTCTCATAACCAACAGTAAGTTCTCTATGGTTGACCTCGGTCTTCGGCATCTGATCGGTGATGATTGGCGTGATGCCTTCGACATCATTGTGGTGGAAGCCAAAAAGCCAGGATTCTTTCAGAAAAAGAAACGACCTTTCAAAAAAATTGTGAAAACAAACTATGGAAATAACAGCAAGACGAATCACAGGGTTTCATGGAATCGGGTTATGGAGTTTCAAGCGGGGGAAGTGTATTATGAGGGATGTTCACAAGATTTGATGGAGATTTCTGGATGGAGTGGCCAGGAGGTTACTAAATTGTTCCTTTAGTTCAGGGGTCTCCAACACGCGGCCCGAGGGCTGCATGCGGCCCGCGAGGCTATTTTTTTCGGCCCGCGTCACGGTTGAGAATGTTCCACGAAAAACTAAAATAGTACGATGTCAACTATGAGTAAGTTTTATCGTGTTGAAAGTTAACAAATCAGCCCTCCGCACACGACCAACGGACGAGCATTTGCATGCTGTCTTAAGACTATTAAACCAACGCAAAATAAGGCCAAACATCGAGTCTCTCACCGCTTCAAAATGGTGCCAAATATCCAGCACAAGTAAATGAATATGTTTCATGTCTCGTTTG